>OY720208.1:19652852-20252852 GCA_963082605.1 Rhodophaea formosa | reverse complement strand
ACAAGTGATGACCGGAACGTGGTTCCTTACTATAGGCTTAATAAAAAAGCTCAAGATCACTCAAAGACCTATGGCGAGGACTATGCTCGGTGTTTCTCTACGAGATCGAGGAGACCCATAACAGAACAAATGTTACTGGCATAGGTCAACTGATTATCTCTTTGTAGTGGAAGTAATCGGAGCATATAGCGTGTAGAACCGATGATCGATGGGGCGGAAAGATTCTCGAATGACGATCACGTGCCGGCAAGTGCAGCGTTGGACAACTACCGACCAAGTGGTCGGAAGACCTAACCAAGGTCGCAGGAAGGTGGTGGATGCAGGCCGCTTCCAACCAGTCTTATTGGAAATCCTCAAGAAAGGCCTATATCCAGCAGCGAATTTCTTGTGGCTGAGATGCTGATGACGATAATATATACCTCTTGGATAAAGTCAAAACATATCAGCCATTGGTATTAGAAGGTGGATTTTTGCAATTTTTCTCTCAGTAGCGCTCATGTGAATAAGTGTATATTCACTGAGTCTAATGCCCTCTTTGGGGAAAAATATACTTTGCGTCCTGGGTATCAACAACATACCTTATCTTTAATCTATATTTGTTCAGTGGTTGAAGTGTGAAGAGAGAACAGACCAATGGACAGGCAACTTTTGCACTTGTAGTATTAGAACTATAAATAATTTTGATTATGATTATTTAATTACTTGACTATAATTTCATATTGACACATGTATATTTGCATGCATGCATTCGTAAAATATGCAGGACTGTATTTATTTCTTTCAACACTTTATTATGTGCCATATTTTACGCAAATAAATACTCTGATTCTGATTCTGAACTGACAGCTATTTTAATCAAATGTAAAAATAATATGAATTAATTATAGAGTCAATCAAGTTAGTCTTTGAAGATGGCAGCTGCAATGTTGCCATGATAACATCTGAGGATAACATATACATCTCAAAATAATCACTGTAAGTCAATTCCAAAATGGCAGAAATATAATTTTGGACACATTTTCGCAGACAAATGTTATATTCACGTTCTTTAAGTATATTTTAACAAATAGCATAGCTAAATATTGAGCGGAATTTACATTAACACGCAATAAACATGTATTAAAAAGCCACATTTCTCTCTGAGAAAGATTCAACACCATGAGAAATTGTCTCACATTTTAAATTACACACGAGGTCGACAGTGTCGCGTCGCCTAGCAACCGTAATCGTGTTGACCGCCGACCTCGCTGTAACGAGAGCGACACTGATTACTTGCACACAGTTACTCTTCTGTCAAGACTGTTGCTGAATTTTTAATATCAAAGAAGTGTGTTTACGAGTTACCACTTACTTGCAACTTTAATTTTAAATAACACGGTCGTATTAAAAATCCTTAGGAGACCTCCATGCTGATGTAGATTTCTTGCCGCAGTAATGGTGATGATTTTTTTTTTAAATATTTTGACGGAAAAATGTTTTACATTCGCGTTCTATAGGTTTATTTTTTCACGTATAGCATGGAAACATATTTAGCAGAATTTATATAAAAGCGTAAATAGTATGTATGAAGGAACTATACTCTAAGACGGGAAAGATTCAATTGTCTGACATTTTAAATTACACATGAGGTCACCCAGGGTAGCGTCGCGTAGCAACCGTAATCGTGTTGACCGCCGTCCTCGCTGGAACGAGAGCGACACTGATTACATGCACACAGTTACTCTTCTATCAATAATTATGTTGAATTTTTAATATTAAAGAAGACTGTTTACGAGATATTGTAAGAGGGTAGTAGTAGAGTACCTACCTACTTGTAATAGGAAATTTTAAATTACAAGCTCGCATGAAAAATTCTTAGTGAAGGTCCTTTTTACAAACATACATAATGCCATTTCTTTCAACAACTGTAGCAACTTGCTTAAATAAAGGCCGAATGGAAAGAAATGACATTATGCATGTATGTATGTTTGTAAAAAAGCAATCTTAAAGGAAGATTATCATAAGAAACAATACGTGAATTATTAATCAGTGGTTTAGGATTGGACTCGTTACATAAGGTCGGCGGTCAACGCGATTACAGTCGCTAGGCGACGCAACGCCCGAAGTCCTCGTGTGTAAACTTTTTATCTTTTAAAATGGATGATTGCATTGTCTGCTCTGGAATTTCTAGTCTTAGGATTAATTAAAAAGGTTTTTAAATTTTGTTTTTTATTCATAAGTTAATTGCTTAATTTAAAATTACTGAATGCAGAAGTAAAATTTTCGAATGCAATTTTCAACCAATGGCCATCATTTCAACCGACTTCGAGTAAGGAGGCAGCTTAGTCGAAATCTTTTAAAATATTATTTCATTATATATACTATAAGCGGAGACGCCCATTTAAATTTTCCTTCATTCACCGACATTACGTAATAACGGTCGGGCCGGTCGCTGCACATTTGCACGGCGGCGCTCGAGCGGAACGGACATTTGGTGATGTACATTTTAAATAGTTTTCCACTTATTTGATTTTCCTGATCTTGTGTTTTTGTGATTCGGATACCTATATCGTTTTTGGATTGTAACTGATTTGTTCCTAATTAAAACGTTGCTTAAAATAATAAACGTGTATTGTCGTATCGAAAGCATTTTTTTAATTAAATTAGTTCATCCCTGCTAATATCAGCAGTGGGATAATACCCAAGTGTGACCTTGATTGCTTGGCCTAATTATTTTTACAAAAGGAACAAAACGGTTACTTTTTATGACCGGTGTTATTTTTATTTCAGTGTGTGTTTATTTTCCACATTTTTATTTTACTGTGTGTTTATTTTCCACATTGCGGATTTACGTGCTTAGGTTTTTATAACGTGTTTCTTATCGTGTTCCCTTATAATTGTGTGCTAAAAAAATAGTTATGTCGGAAGAATCACATCGAAAGCGAAGCAAATCCCGTCGCGATCATAAATCCAGGTCGCATTCTCGTTCTGGGTCTCTTGACTCAATGCAACAAACGTTGAGTACAATCCTAACGCGATTAAATAATATCGAAAGTGTTAGGCCTGATAATAGTGCGAATGTTATTTGTGATGTGGAGGTTCCAACGAACGCCACCGTTTCAGTGAGTGCGCAACGGCGTTCAATTGACAGACCTTCTACACCATTTTTAGAGCCTCACCCAGGCCGAGCAGTGCTATTCATAATAATTTATCTACCCCCATTTCTGAATTATGTGCGTCTAACGTGAATTACGACAATAGTAACGAAAATAATTTGTGTAACCACCCCGGTAGTGAAACGTCTGCGTCCATTCAGGCTATAGCGGATGCGATTCGCGCAATTAATCCTGTACGTTCGCAAAGTTACTTTGTTTCTAATTTTGACCCCGCAATTCATACTTTCACAACCTGGTGCGAAGAGGTTGATCGCGCAAAATATGACAATGGTTGGAACGATCACGAGTGCTTATCCCGCGTGGCTGGTTGTCTCAAGGGTGATGCTAAAGTTTGGTTGAACGAATGGGTGACTAACGATAGAGTTTGGTCTAATTTCAAACGAGAATTTAGTGCATTGTGTCCAAACCGGTTAGATCATGCAAATATTATGTTTGACGTCATGAACACATCGTCAGATAAATATGCCACCTACGCGGAATATGCACGACGATCGTTGCTGAGATTGCGTATCGTGAAGGGGTTGAGCGACGATTTGGTGACGCAGATTATAATACGCGGTATAACAGACGCTCAAATTAGGGCTGCGGCCACTAACGCTAACCTCACCCCTGAAACTTTGATTTCCTTTCTTGCCATTTATGTCAAGCCAACCCAACGTAAAGATTTACGGTCTAGTTCAAATTCATCGTCGAAGAAACGTCCCTTTTCTAGTAGTGGTAGTACTCAGAACTCTTCATCTAATGTTAAATGTTTTATATGCGGAGAACTAGGTCATAAAAAGTATTATTGTGTTAAGAGACCTAAAACGGATGCTACGCCTGAAGTAAAGCCACGACCGGTATGTCCGTTTTGTAGGAAGCCGGGTCATACAGAAGAGCAATGTTTTACTAAGAATAGATCGGGAAATGATAATAAGCGGAAGGTTAATCTCTGTTTGGATCGTAGCAACGACTCTAATAGCTCGGATATTACAAGCGCCGTCGTGCAGGGAACTCCCGTCGATGTGCTAATAGATAGTGGGGCGCTTAATGTTTCTTTGATCTCGTCAGATGTTTTGAAATACTTTTCTTGTAATTCAAAGCCCATTTATTGCACACTGAAGGGAATTGGCTGTAAGACTATCATTGCTAACTCCTATGTTACACTTACTATTGAGTTCCGTAAAATTTCTATTGAAGTAGACTTAGTGGTAGTTCCTGCCAAGTTTATGCCCGTACCAATAATAATAGGCACAGATGTTCTTAATAGAGATGGGGTTGTGTATGTTCGAAGCAAATATGGTCAGTACCTTACTAGAGCTCCTGATACTGAGGCCCGTATCAATTCTGTTAATTTTTCCGATAATATTGAGCTTAATACCCCTCTCGTAGGTAACGAACGACAAGCTCTAGTTATGGTGGTAAATGATTTCTCAAATTTCTTTATTTCGGGAACAGCCACTACGACTGTAACAACTGGCGAGATGCATATCGAATTGACTAGTCAGGTCCCGATTGCATACAGGCCCTACAAGTTGTCATATCATGAAAAACTTAAGGTTAGAGAAATCGTACGCGATTTGGAGGAGAAGGGAATCATTAAAGAATCCGAGTCCCCATATTCGAGTCCCATCATCCTTGTTAAAAAGAAGGATGGGTCGGATCGGATGTGCGTCGACTTTAGAGCATTAAACCGGATAACCGTTAAAGACCGCTATCCTCTCCCGCTGATCGACGATCATATAGATCGCCTCGGAAACTCTAAGTATTTTTGTAGCTTAGATATGGCGACAGGATTTCACCAAATTCGATTGGATAAGGAGTCTATACCCAAGACTGGGTTTGTCACGCCGGAAGCCCATTATGTTTACTTGAAAATGCCGTATGGTTTGACCAATTCCCCTGTTGTGTACCAACGAATTATCAATAAAACACTCCAAAAATTCATCGAATCTGGTGAAGTACTAGTGTACATTGATGATGTTCTTATAATGAGCAACACCATCGATGAGGGTATCGTGTTACTACGCCAAGTTTTAAAAACACTAACCGAGGCTGGTTTTTCTATAAACCTGCGGAAGTGTTGCTTCTTAACAACGGAGATCGAATACCTGGGCCGACTAGTTAGCAAAGGTCAGGTTAGGCCGAGCCCACGAAAGGTCGAAGCCCTTAAAAATTCACCTCGTCCTGAAAATGTGAAGCAGGTGCGACAATTTTTAGGACTTGCCGGTTATTTTAGGCGGTATATACAAAATTATGCTTCAAAAACTGCATGCATTGCCCGTCTTACTAAAAATAATGTTAGGTTTGAATGGGGGGTCGAACAGGAGAACACCCGCCAAGAAATTATTTCTTTGCTTACCACTGCACCTATTCTTTCAATTTTTGATCCACTTCGGAAAACCGAAGTTCATACAGATGCCAGTAGCATAGGGTATGGCGCGGTCTTAATTCAAATTGATTCTAAGGGAATGAAACATGTAATCGGCTATTTCAGTAGGAGTACCCAAGGAGCTGAAAGTAAATACCACTCATACGAGCTGGAGACTTTAGCGGTAGTAAAAGCATTGCAACATTACAGGCACTATTTAGTGGGCATTGAGTTTAAATTGGTGACCGATTGTAATGCGTTAAAGTCTACAGAACGGAAGAGGGATTTGCTACCGAGGGTGGCCCGCTGGTGGGTCTATTTACAAGATTTTCACTTTACAATTGAGTATCGTAAAGGCACAATAATGTCTCACGCCGATTACTTGAGTCGGAACCCTACTAAATCCGTAAATGTCATTGAAAAACCGCGAAACTGGGCCCAAATTGCGCAAAACGCGGATAGTGAAACTCAAGAATTGTTAGAAAAGTTACGAGATGGTAACTTAGATCCCCAAAGATACATTCATAAAAATGACCTTTTGTACTATCGCTATACCCCTGTAGGGGAAGAACCCCGCTTGTTGTGTTACGTACCTAAAGGTCATAGATTGAGCCTTCTGCGCATTTTCCATGACGAACACCAACACATTGGCGTTGACAAGACAATAGACTTGATACTCAAACATTTCTGGTTTCCCGGGCTGCGCCCATTTGTTGTCAAATACGTAGCGCATTGCCTCGTCTGTGTATCGTGCAAGCGCGTGCCTAGGGCTCCACATCAACCCATTACATCTTGGGAAAAGCCTGACTTGCCTTTTAACTCTATTCACGTAGATGCTCTGGGCCCTCTGCCTACATCAAACGGTCATAAGTATATCCTTGTGATTGTCGACGCGTTTACTAAATACTGTTTGTTGTACCCACTGAGTAAACAAGATGCCAATGAGCTGAAACGGGTTATGACATCTGCCATATCTCTGTTCGGCACTCCTAAGCTTTTGGTGGCAGACCGCGGACGAATGTTCGAATCCTCCAACTTTGTAAATTGGTTGACTGGATTAGGCTGTGACATTCATTATATCACTCCTGAAATGCACCATGCTAATGGCCAGGCGGAGAGGTATATTCGTACGGTTTTGAATATGTTGCGCATAGAGGTCAATCACAAAAAGAGCTCTTGGTCAGAATCTTTATGGAAGTTGCAATTGATACTCAATATCACTAAACAAAAAACCACACAAATGTCTGCCTTAAATTTAATGATTGGGACCGAAGCTACTACGCCAGTCCTGAGAGCTCTTGTCAAAGACGTAGCAGTTGACGATTCTCAAAATAACAGAGAAGCTCGAAGGGAGTTATGTAGGAGTAGGGCCAAAGAACTACTCAAACGAAACCAAGAGCAGCAGGACTCGTATGTGAACAAAGGTCGGCAGCCTCCACGAACCTTTAATGTCGGCGATAACGTGTTTGTCATAAAATATTCCCAGTCAACAGGAAAGCTCGATCCTGGCATGCGGGGACCTTACAAGGTGCTTAAGGTACTACCCAGTGACCGGTATGAGCTGAAGCTAATAAGCGGTGCTTATGGCAAAACAATGCAGGCAGCCGCTGAGTTTATGGTCCCTTGGCGTGGAGAATGGTGCCCTGATACTTGCGCGGCATTTTTTGAACGTAAGTGTTTTAAATTTTTTCAACAATATTCACTGTTTGGGTGAAGTTGCTTTAACTGCTTCTTTTAAACGATGAATTCCTCCCTCTAGCTTAACTGAACTAATCTCCTATCATGATGAGTAAGTTCCCTTTGTCTCTAAATGCTATGAAACTATCCGACAAACTCGACTGACAATACTCTTAGTACTAGGTGGTTAAGAAGTAGCTTCACTTATACAGTCGAATGTTGAGTTTGAGTGTTCTTTTCTCTCGGTGTCTTGGACATGTGGTTCAGAGATGCCCAGCGACGGGACTATGGGCATGCGACTCAAGACACCCCTGCCTAGCGACGGGTATAAGGGTATGCGACTTGTAATGCCTCTGCCCAGCGACGGGACTACGGGCATGCGACTTTAGATGTCTCTGCCCAGCGACGGGAATAAGGGCATGCGTTTAAAAAAAAAATGCCTCTGCCTGGCGACGGGATTACGGGTATGCAAGTTAAAGCGCCTCTGCCCAGCGACGGGATAACGGGTATGCAGTTCGAATATGCCTCTGCCCAGGATACGTGCTTGAATAAAGCATTTGTCCATGCCAGGAGGACGCTCCTGTATTTAGTTTAGTTTAGTACTAGTTAATGGCTTAGGCGGCTATTCGTTAGAGTAATCACAAGAGTTGTGGAAGGACTATTTCACTTAACATGTACTATTTATGATTGCTTATGAGTGTTCTATGACTGACGGCCACAAATGAGATGTATGCAAGGAAAATTAAAGGACAAGGTATTGTCACATGCCATATACGTGCTTTTGCATCTTTCAGATGATGACAGTGATGACCCTTCGGCTGGCGCATCCCTGCCAGCTCCTAGTCCTGTAGATGAACCTGTGAAGTTGGCTCACGGTGATGGATCTCTATCGCCAACACCACCAGACGATCAGGGCAATGAAGACACGGTTCGGGACGCACCGCGGTCAGGAGAGGCCGTATAAGCGGAGACGCCCATTTAAATTTTCCTTCATTCACCGACATTACGTAATAACGGTCGGGCCGGTCGCTGCACATTTGCACGGCGGCGCTCGAGCGGAACGGACATTTGGTGATGTACATTTTAAATAGTTTTCCACTTATTTGATTTTCCTGATCTTGTGTTTTTGTGATTCGGATACCTATATCGTTTTTGGATTGTAACTGATTTGTTCCTAATTAAAACGTTGCTTAAAATAATAAACGTGTATTGTCGTATCGAAAGCATTTTTTTTAATTAAATTAGTTCATCCCTGCTAATAATACCATTACACATACCTACCTATTCTTCTCACTTACATGGCCGTCTTTACGAAACGCAAGGACATTTTCGAATTTGCAAAACAAAAAAAGAAAAGTATAACGTTCAAAGAGATTAATTAATTTATATGTTCAATTTTTAATAAAAATGCTTCAATTTTGCAACGAATGCCTACACGTTTCTTCAAAATCAAGTTAACACAATTATAATGCTCTTTTCTTTCATTCTTCCTTGATGATATTTTTACGAAACTTTGTACATTACCCACCTTTCTCTCTCGAAATTAAACTTGACTCGAGTATTACAGAGTTCCAAAACGAAGAGACAAAGGCGCCTGAACTTTGAAATGAAACAACTGAATTTAGTTTGTTGAAGATTCAGCGACTTGTTTTTTGAAAGCGTTTTAATCGTATTGCATTAAATTATTGTTTTTTAACTAAGTTGCTACCTACATATTTATTTTTACAAGTCGTACAGGCATGTTAAATTAACTTTATTTAACTCGGCGTTCGTCGCATCCCTATAAGCTACATACATACTCGCTATGGGTAAAATATACCCAGATATAAAACTAGATACTTGTCAAAAGTAATTGCTAATTGGCTTGTTTCTTTATTTTATATTTATGAAATGATACCTAAAGATTTAATTAATACCAAAAAAACTTAATTATATGGTTTATTTTGAATTGGAAAAAAAATTCTACAAGAGATCAAAAATCTCAATTCATTCTAACAACTTACACACCATATTGTGAGTATGGGTGAAAATCACCCATACTCACTTTGCATGTCCACAACTCACCAATGAGTCGCGCCAACTCAACCTCCCGATGGGAGACGACGCTCAAGGACGTGACTCGAAGGTACTCAAAAGCGCGTCACACTGTGGTTAGTCAGTTAAAAAATATAGTCAACTGTTTGTAGCTCTGGGTAAAATTTACCCAAAGCGAGCAACGCCGAGTTAAAGGGTAATGGGATTAGTTGTTGATTTTAAGACTTTTTTTCTTAACAAGTTTTTATATGTATATGTAAGACGAAATAAAATCCCTTTGTCTCAAAAGGAAACGACAAACTTACTTGAGTTTAAAAGAAGTAAAACCTTAGCAAGCCGAAATTATCTTTAATCTTTTAAAAAACATGATAGTTCTGGGAATGTCTTTATTGACTAATAATATGATGTTATAAGTAATTTTCTTCGAAAACCCTTATTTTGAACTTATAAGAGAATTATAATACACCTACGCAGATAAAGTAACAATGAATAATTTTGCAATATACTTCAAAGTTCATGTCTCCACCGTTGCGAAAATGGACTTTTAAGAAATTTATCTCTGAAACCCAGACTACACCGCAAAATTAGTGACGGCATCAATAATTTAAACTGAATTAGGTACGACGAAATAAAATCCCTTTATTTCAAAAGAAAACGACAAACACCTTACTTGGGTATAAAAAGAAGTAAAACCATAACATAGCCGAAATTATCTTTAACCTTGTATTAAACATGATTTCTCAGAATGCCTTGATTGACTTAAATTATGTTCTAAGTAATTTTCTTCGAAAACCCTTATTTGGAACTTACAAGAAATTATGATACACCTACGCAGATAAAGTAACAATGAATAATTTTGCAATATACTTCAAAGTTCGTGTCCCTACCATTGTCAAAGAAATAAATTTAACCTTTGGAACCCTAAAGACTCCTCCGCAAAATTAGTGATGGCATCGATTATTTAAAACTGAATTAATCCCTCGTCAACCACGGCTGACCGGGCACTGGTGAAAAGCGTTTTATATTCATGGAACTATGTCAAGAACCATTAAAATGTAAAAATACTTATTGTTCCAACTGATTGACGGTGCGCTGTGACCCATGACTGACGGATATTGCAGTCAGACTGATGAGTCTCTTGATTCTTGGAGATTAATTACTAACATGGAGTGTAACGATACTAACAAGGCCATGGAGAGAGCCGTGCTTGGCATCAAATTGCAAGACCGAGTTCGCAACACTGAGATTCGGCGTAGTACGAAAGTTCACGATGTGCTCTCAAGAGTTGCAACTCTGAAATGGAACTGGGCGGGACACCTGGCTAGGAGGAACGATGGTAGGTGGAGTAAGGCTGTCACCGAGTGGTATCCCAGAAATGGGAAACGTAGTGTTGGACGTCCGGTAGCGAGTCGGGCCGACGACATAAAACAGATTTCAGGAAAGAACTGGATTGCGCAGACAAAGGGAGGCTTATGCCCAGCAGTGGTTTATGGAAAGCTGATGATGATGATGATGAATTAACTAACTGGTAAGACCAGACAGACCGCATATTGTGTTTTCAACCTCTAATTTGTAAGAATTGTTCTCACACGCTCACAACGATCGCTATCGTTGTGAGCCTATGAAAACAATTCTTCCATTAGTTCCTTCACAACTTTGTATTTACCTTAATACGAGTAAATAAAAGCATTATTCACAAAATATATACCTATTTTTTTAAAATTTAAAAATATGTTATTAATATGTAAAATACGGGTCACTCACGTATGAAGTCAGCTACAGGCCGACATATTCAACCGGAGGTCTTCCTTAGGGCGAATGTGAACCGAGACGCGCGCACGAAGTCGTCCCAGTCCGCACTGACTTCATACGTGAGTGACCCGTATTTTACGTATTAATAATGTTAACATCTCACGTTAGTTTTAATTAAAAATATGTTTTTAATGTAATATTTTAAAATTATATCTTAGTTTATGCAAGCTAAGGCTAACGCTGACTAACGCTATCTAGTGATAATGGAAAAAATATTCTGCATTGCCGTTGTCTATCGAGGCCTGCTATATGGAAGGCAGGCGGCAGTCTTCCATATAGCAGGCCTTAATTTAGAATTATGTTTGACAGGTATGGCAGTCTATACGTTCTATTATAATGTCTTTGGCCAGGGGTATTATTTTTGAACTGCGGACATGAGCAACACGTATGTCTTTTGTAGGAAAAATTCATTCGTTTAGCTCAGTCACTAGTTCAAAAGTATAGGTACTCCTCTACTCTTTAATTTATCTATCGGTTGCTGTGGAACCCACGATTACTGACTTGCCAATGTCCTCAATTGTTTTATTGAGATTAATTAGTGAGTACGTAAATACTCTCGTTTAACTGATGAGAAAGATCTTATCAATTGTTGTAAGACCTTTGAACGTGTAAGTTTTTAAAATGAACTTACGCCTGGTAGTAAAAAAATGCTGCAAAATATTTTGGAGTCTGAGAGGGTCGTGCTCCTGCAGTATAGACAGAAAAAATCTGATGATGATGAATAAATTTATCATCACCGTATGAAGTTCTGGACATAGATCTTCGAGGATGTTCTAAATCTCATTTGCCTCATCGGCCATTGATTATACGTACCTTAAGCTGCACCCAATACCACATGAATTCTTTAAATTAGTTCTTGTTCTTCTATTAGCAATCCTAGATTGGTTTACGTGGCCGGTGTATTGTCGTGATGCTAATAGTTCAAGCGTTTCCTGCACAGAGCCAGAAGATGGAGACTGACGAGAATCTCGTCATCAACTATATGGATCATATGACTTTGAACGCGGTCAAAAGTTGGTGTTGTGGTGCCCCAGCCCATAGATAGGAAAAATCCACAAACATATTGACTAAAAACGATATCAAATCTCATATGTCTCTGTCTACTCTAGACGAGAAACTAAAAAAGAAAAAAAAAATACATGAACATTTCATAAGAATGATGATAGAGGTGAATAGCTACAATAAATTAGACTGGTTTGAGTAATTGGGGTTAGATTATCTGTACTGCTTCAAGAGCAGATTCTAAATTAAACTTTTCCTTCAAAGTTTTTATTTGGAACAACAACAATACAAAAATAAAGGTACCTAATGAAACAATTATAAATAAAATACCTCTGCCAACCCACCACACCAAGGCACCGTTCCAAGGATATCGACAGCGTTTCTCCGCTGAATAGCTCTACTTACACGTTCTACAAAGTTCACTAAGCAATTTTTCTTTGTTACAGATACCCAACACCAAAAGTGACAGTGCAGTGAAAATGTTCAAGTGTAGTGCTGACTAGACGTAAACTTGACAAATATGCGGTCAAGATGAAGCTGTGGAAAAGCCTCAAGATCTCTATAGGAAGCAGGAGTGACCCGAAAGCATACTCGCAGGACTTGCCGCAGTGGGGTGGCCAGGGGTATGAATTAGATGGTAAGAAATACACTCTTTTTATTTATTAGCAATTTTCCCGCTACTTTTTCCACCTAATTTATAGCCTATGTCACCCGCAGACAAATTATCTTTCTATAGGTGGCAGAATTTTTTAAAATCGGTCGATTAGTTTTATTATAAATATAAATATGTACGGACAAATCACACAGATTAAGCTAGCCCCAAAATAAGTTCGAGACTTGTGTTATGGGATACTAACTCAACAATACTATATTTTATTACAAATACATATATAGATAAACATCCAAGACCCAGGTCAATCTGAAAAAGATAATTTTTCATCTTGACCTGACCGTGGATCGAACCTGGGACCATCCGTGTCGCAGGCTGGCGTGTAGACCGCTGCGCCACGAAGCTCGTATTTTATATTATAACAGCAAAAACCGACGGCTCAGGCGAAAACACCTATTAAAATAATAACACCAATAAAAATCATTAATATATCATTTATTATAATTACTATCTATATAATTTAATTATATATTAATGAACGTAACCTCATGCATTGAAAGAACGCGATAAAAATTTTCATGTTCGAGTCCCTGCGCAGTGGAAAGCGGATGTAAATTAACATTAGACATTCCTTTAAAAAAGTAGCTAAGACCGTCAATATGAACAACTTTTTCAATGGAACCAATGCCGGGAGCTCGAGAATTTATTTGACGTTCCATACTAATTTCTCGGGCGGCTGAACACGTTAATGTCGAAAATTTATTTGAGTTTCCAGCATTGGTCTCATACAAAAAGTTGTTCATATTCAAGGTCTAAGTCATCCCATTAAGGGTGTGTCGAGGGTGAATATACACGCTGTATTATTTGGCGACTTCGGAAAACCGGTGACTGTCACGTGCTTCTATCACGATTATGAATGTTTCGGTAGAGCATGACAAGAACCGGCGGCTGTGGTCAGTCGCTTGTTTGCTCCAAAACTTAGACAAACTAGAACCTAACAGCGATTCTGACTCAATAACCGTGAAAAACTAAAATACCGTGACAAAATATTCACACAAAACTATTTATTTTGTCGGTATATCTATTTGTTCAAGCATCACGCAGAATAAACTGGGCCGTTTGAAAAAGCCTTTTTGTACGCGGCAGTAAAAAATCTGCTGCAAAATGAGAGGCCGCTATTTCAGCGTCAATAAAATATAACAAAAACTAGAAGCTAGATTGTATTTAGTTTTAAAACATAAGGCCCGGTTAAAAAAGTCTTACTTACTTTGGTTGTCGAACACAGGTATGTGTCCAAAAGACTGGCAGCAATTTCCCACTGAATCGTGGAAGTTAACATTTAGCAAACATGCGCGCTAGAATTCAAACCTTTAGTGATAGTGGGCCTGAGCATTACGCTTACGCATGTTAAGCAACCCTGGGCGCAGTCCCCACTTGGATGGGTGACCACAATCAGCATAAAAAGATCTCGAGCTCTGTGCTTTGGAAGGCACGTTACGCTTTGGTTCCGGCTGTCTTCATCGATGGCAGTCCTTAAGCTATGACAGATACTGGCAGCTTGAGAAAATCTGATACCAGAGTGTTGGCTACACAAGTTATTGAAAGATTTTCTTAAAATAACTATTGAAATGTCTATTATTCATGTAAAACCTAGTCAGGTGAAAAGTAAGCTATATTAAGTTAAGATACGTCCTGAGTAAGCATACATATATTCAAGTTCCAAGCTTTGTAAAAAGTAGAATTCCCGCTTTTCTGCAGCTGTTATTCTTAATTAAACTTTATAATTTTGTTGAAACGCTGCAAAGCCTAGAAAAAGCACTGAAGGTGCGCAGTCACGACTCTTGGATTTTTAAACAATGTAAATTGAATAATTTTTGCTCCAGATTTTTTTGCTGGTAGTATTTTTTTTTAAACTGCATTGTTGATATTAGTTTCGACATTGCAGTTATAAAAAGTGGTCAAGTACGAGTAAGAATCACCAATGAGGAAGTCCGTAGTACCAAGTTTAGATTAGCGAAAATATAATTTATGTCAAAATTAAGACAACATACGTGACTAATCTTTAAAAGTTCCATTTTTTGCCATTTATCTACGGAATCCTAATCAAAGGTATACAACAATCGTGTTTTTGCAGCTAATTTATAATTGACATATCAAATTACAAATTATTAACAACAGTAAAGTTCTTTCAAGAAGAGTTTAGTAAATCTTATAAGAGAGGAGGTAAAGTTTTCTTGCGTACGTATACAACAGAGTTCCCATACATGCAACGCGGCTTTTGTATGTAGTTCCATTTGAGCTTATGTGCGGAATTCTAAGTGAGGGTAAAGATGACTAAAACTAAGCCAGTTTTTTGTTAAAAGTTCATCAAAAACTTACCTATGTCGAAATCAACGATAACGAAAAAGAATTGTAGGTGTGGTAACTGTGTTTTCGATTGACTTTTGCCTTTTATTCCTACAAAAGTCAGGATAAAATGTAGAATTCAACAGAGTGGAAAGTCGAAAAACAAATCACCTCAACCCCGTTTTAGCTTTGAAATTGTCATCAAAGAATCTTAATTAAGGAAGTCGGATTCACACAGAACGCTCCCTCTCATTGTGATATATCTCCTGACACCTTTAAAGGTCCTTTAACTGCTATCGGGGCGTTAAGTGCGTTTTTACAAGTAATAAAAAGTGCTTAGTCGCTACTTTTAGATAATCTTCGCTGAATGATGTGGAGTTTTACGTTTGTTTGAGTTCTGTAAAATATTTTTGAGTTTCAAAGTTTGATGTTTATATATACTCGTAAATAATACTCAAATAATCTGCTCGATCATTGCTATAAAGGTGGCTTACATAATGCAGGATAAACTTTATTATTTATCTACTCATTACTATTTTATTTTATTTTTATTTTTTATAATTGGTGTAGCTTCTACTTGTAATAGTTTCACCAAACCACTTACGATTGTTTGTAGTTTTATTAAACTTTTAATATATGTAACACATTCTGTAACTTTATACCTAGTACATAGTTAGAAATGTATCAATCTTTTCGGAAGGAGCCTGACCCCATGGAAACCTACCTTGGGACTCAGAGTGACAAAAGCTGTTGTGACAACTATTAATAAAGAAATTTTCATTTTCATATTCAATGTAAGCCATTTTTTAAAATAACTTAAACGTCACGAATTTGATGCATTTTAAATTGTTTTGAAAAAGTCTAGGGCTCTGTCTACCCCGCAAAGAAAAACGTCATCATGTATGTATGTATTAATGAAAAAAATTTGTTCATAAATTTCTTCACGCTTAAATTCTCTTAAAAAGTTATTGAAACAAAGAGCTTAGAGTCTCTTAATAGCTATTATCATAAAATCAGAACAGAAAAGTATTCCTTTTCATAATTTAGCTGGAGAATTTAAAACTGTGTTTACTCAGAAATTAGCTGTCCACCTTGTTAGCGAAGTATTTGCATAATTTCATTTTGGATACAAAAATGGATTTCACGTTTTATAACGTTGATTCTTACATTATTTATATCTGATTTCTTTACTTGCTTCAATAAGTAATTATATTTTGAACAGATTTTCTGTAGTGGTGTAATCTATACTTGTACTATGTTAGATATAAGCCATTTATTCAATGAAGTATATCCAGTCGCTCGGTTGTTCGAATCATCTCCGAACACACATCCTTATATGGCGACCCTGCTCGGTCGGCCACTCGGGCGTCGTGTTACGCATTCCTTTTCCATAAGTGACATGTTCTAAATAATCATGGAAAGTTTTCATTTTACTCCGTGAGGTACCCAGGTTATATTACAGAATGTAATTTTGTTTGTAAATTTACGAAGATAGTCTCATAAGCAGTGATTTCAATAATCTAAATTGACTTTAGTTACAATTTTCTGACTAAAACAGTTTGCAAGTAGTTTAGTTGCAATTTGACTACAACGTAACTTGACCAAACCACAGCTGGGCTAAATCACAAATTCTCTGAATGGAAACTCTACACCAAATTGGTCTTGGGACTTAGCAAAGTGACATTTTATTGCCAGCATTTGTTGTTTTCTTTTTATATTTACGTGAAACATCTTTAGTTACAATAAGTATAGAAATTTGAAATGGCCATAAGTATGAAGGGCTCGTCAATTATTTAGCAACGTGATATTTTGATGTTAAACCCGAGAGACTGCACTCTAAATAATACTCCAAAAAAATAATTGTCTTAGTTTTAAATACTTGTATCCACGACAGTTACTGTATCCCATTTGGCCAAATTATTTGGTCTTAATAAGAATATACACGGAGCAGTTAAAATCACAATTATTTAACTTCATTTTACTCTATGATATATTTATATCATAGAGTAACACACTCACATTTGTAAACAATAGGCAAAACTCCTATTGGTATTACAAATGTGAAGCACAAATATTTAGCTAGGGGAATGGTAGTGTCGCAACCTGTCGGATTGAGACGTCACTTTACGAGAACAGCCATCTTTACCCCTCAGGGATGTAGTCAGAGCCAGATAGTTAGCACCATCGACTGAGGCTAGAACTTGTGCTACAATATAGCAAGCTTAGTTACAAAATGTTTCGAGAAAATAATGACTAAATGCTAGAATGTCTCCTATATAATCAAGAATCTTCTAGATTATTAAGAAACATTTTATTACTGCTTGTCGGAAGCTGTATTTTTGATATTACAAAGTGGAACAAGCGGCTTTATTCCTCAGGTATGTAGACAGAGAGATATTTATCACAAGAGGCTGAGGCCAAAACTTGTGCTATATTATAGTAGGCTTACTGACAGAATATACACAGAATAGTAACAAACACAATTATTTATCTTCATTTTAGTCTATGATGTAAATAGGCAAATACCTACTGGTATTACAAATGTCAGGCCAAATGTTTAGCTAGGGGAATGTTAGTGTTGCAACCTGTCGGATTGAGACGTCACTTTACGAGAACGGGCGTCTTTATCCCTCAGAGATGTAGGCAGAGTCAGATCGTTAGCACCAGGTGCTGAGAGCAGAACTTGTGCTACAAATATGGCAGGTTTACTGGTAAAATGTACCGAGAAAATAGACCACTTCTTTGAAATATTTTTTTTTAATTTAATCATCTAAATTGAATTAAAAATTTTTTTGATAAAGCTTTTGGGAAGCTATATTTTTGATATCACTTAATTGAATAGGCGGCTTTATCCCTCACAGATGTAGGTAGCCAAGTTCTTAGCACTAGAGGCTGAGGGCACAACTTGTGCTACAATATGGAAGGTTTACTGGCAAAATGTTCCTAGAAATTAGTGAATAAATTCTAAAATGTTACAGCCTATAAATTTGATAAACTTTTCCCATGTGATCAATGCTGACAAATCAAAAAAACTTTCGTCATTTTCATACAAAAGTGTCCAGTCGCCCGGGCAATTAGTATGGATTGAACAACCTTTCCAATGAGACCAATGTCGGTTGATTTTTTTGACATATTATGTCAAAAAAATCAACCGACATTGGTCTCATTGGAAAGGTTGTTCATATTGACGAGGAATGTCGAGGGTCAATTTCATTGAGATATAACTACTAGAGAAGACACCGCAAATCCTTACTTTGTCCCGTTCAACTGTGGCCATCGCGCCACAACTCACTCAGTCGGTTGTTAGCTCTTTCGCTTGTGGTACTTTCCACGATTTAAAACTTGGTAAAAATTACAAAAAATGTCGTGGTGTGTATTGAGTTATTGCAGTAAAAACTCATTGAACACTACACAGTGCAAAGGAACAAATTTTCATCAGCAAGTACATTATTTTTTACAAAAAAAGTAAATATAATTACCTCCCGCCATTTTGCATTATGTTGACATGTTGCTATGGAAACGCGTGAGAGTAGCAAATATAGCGCTGAAGTATTGAGTTATGTATGATTGGACGCTTCGTTATTGATTTAGCGCTGCAGCGCTTAAATTTTAAATTTCGAGAAATGGAACAATGCCAATATATAAGGTAACTTCTCTAGTAATTATATCCCAATGGTCAATTTACACGCTGTAAAGACAAGATAGCTGTGTAGTTCCCGGCAGAGTAGAATAGGACCACTCCAAGTCATCCCGTGGATGTCGTAAAAGGCGACTAAGGAAACACAAGCTAAACAAAGCTTATAAACATCAAAGATACCTCTCCAACCCGTCTGGCCAGCGTGGAGAGTGTAGGCCAAATCCTCTGACTACTCTGGCTAGTATATGGCTCTGGTAGTACAGAGAGGGTCGTGCTCCTGCAGTGGAGACTAGAAAGACCTGATGATGATGATGATGATGAAAGACAAGAATCTTCTAGATTCATAAGATTTCATCATAGCTTGTCGGAAGCTGTATATTTGATATCGAAAAGTGGCTTTATCCCCGGGGATGTAAGCACAGCCAGATGTTAAGCACCACAAGCTATGAGTATATTGCTGGCTTACTTGCAAAATGTTTTGAGAAAATAGTGATAAGAATACATTCTGTTACAGCTTGTCGAAAGCTGTGATATTACGCAAAGAAACAAAAGACTTCATTTTAAAATTTCTCAGTGGCTCGGTAAGCTGTAGACTTTGTTAGCCAGTCTTTAAATAGCTTATTAATAAACTAGCTGATGCCCGTGACTTCGTTCGCGGGGACTATATGGCTCCGGCATATAATACGAACTAAACATACATAAAAAAATACTTGTAGCAGTGTTATAAAATTGTATGGCATTGCATTGGCTGTTGCTAAATACTGGAGGGATAAAAATATAAGATTCTTTTACACGTTTTGAGCCACCGAGTGAGCTTGCGCTACTTCACCAGTCTTTGAGGTATGGCCAGAGTGCCCTCAACTCATTGCACATCTCCAAAGGGCCTTCGGGAAGGACGGAATAGGTTGTGAGTACTGAACACACTTAGATAAGTTACTTCTTTTTTCTGCACATGCCCCGGGTATTGTAACCATACCTATTGTTTTAAATAAAGTTCGGATTTCTTATTCGTGAGGAGAGACGCTGGTGTACTGAGATACAGGCTCTGCTTAGTTCAGAGACCAGTCTCTCACAATCTTATCATAAGTATACAATTTGTACCAAAATTTGTATTTGTGGGTATAGATATATTGGAGAGAAGAATGTAGCACTTTTGATTTTGATTTTTTGATGATAAAACTGGATCCCACGTAGAAGTCGCGAAGAGCAGCTTCAGCGACCTGAATCAGGTCGGTCCGAAACATTCATATAAAAAAATCGCCGACACATGCGCGTTTGCAATGTTTGATGTCGATATTGACTGGCCTATTGCTATTCTCACGAAAAAGTACATTCTTTCAGTCGTTAGTATGTTGTATAGTTGTATATGTGGATGTGTGGTTGTTATAGGCAAGTAATACAGCAAGTTTTTATGGCAAATTATGCACAAAAGAAGCTACGGGTAAAAGCTTGTGGTATTATTTAACAATAGGAGCTTGAAACTGCTGAGCGTTTGTAGATGGGCGAAAGTTGAAGAAGGCAATAGTTTCATTCAGTTGGTCGAGCTTTGCCTTATCGCAAAAACAAACCAAAAACTTGGAACATTTCCGCAACTTGGGTTTGGGTGTTTCATCGAAAATTGAATTAGACAAAATCCTAAGCCAAAATAATCCTTTCCAATTTTTCAAGTTTTAGTTAATCTCTTTAGAAGATGAGATTATAGAAAAATCTAATATTTATTTTTCTTGACTTATGAGCCGACGACTTATAATAACTATACGTACTTAAATTACATGTTGATAACTCTGAACCGACCATCATGAAATTTTGCATAAACAGAGGTTAGGGTACCGAGAAGGATAGGCTATATATTACGCGGGCGAAGCCGCGGGTAACTGCTAGAAATATATAAAGTATACAAAAACCACTAAAGAGCCAAAATTCACAAAAAAATCAGTTCCCCTAACGTCGCCGCAGTTCTCCGGATAAAGAGGTACCTAATTACTCAAGTCTAATTAAGCATGAAAACCCTCGCAGCCGGATTACGACTAAAAGCTTTTAAATGAGTACACCAAGTTTTTTTCTACTTTTAAAAGAATGTCTAAGTGTTAAATTGCAGACTGTTGCGAGTTTGTTAAAATTATATGGCTTGGTTTACTGGATGGTTTTATGTATAGGTTTGTTATGGAGGCTAATTATCCGTCCATCCATCCATCAGATCTTTTTTTTTTAGTCTCCACTGCAGGAGCACGACCCTCTCTGTACTACCACAGCAATATATTAGCCAGAGTAGTCAGAGGATTTGGCCTACACTCTCCACGCTGACCAGACGGGTTGGAGAGGTCTTTTTGATGTTTGTAAGTTTTTTTTAGCTTGTGTTTCGTAAGTCGCCTTATACGACATCCACGGGAAGACTTGGAGTGGTCCTATTCTACTCAGCCGGAAACCACACGGCTAATTAGATAAGCTAATTAAATTGACTTCAATTATTTAAAAATAATATTCTCGCCTTCCACGCTGGTCGGGGATAAAAGAAAATAACGTAGAATGTACCAGCTCCTTCTTTTCCCGCGCAGATCGTAAAAGCTGATCGGGGGAAATGGCGTCAGGAATCATGACAATAGGCGACGCGGCTAGCAACCCATCACCATTTTGATTCCGTTCTTACCTACAAGCAGACCAACATGCTAAACATCGCCTTAAAGTTTTACAGATCTGGGCTCTGTCTACCCCGAAAAGGGAAAATGACGTGATAGTATGTATGTATGTAACGATCCAAATTCTCTGCCAATTCACATAACAAAAAATATCTTAACTGGTAAAACCTTTATTTGGCATTAGGGGTTTATTTAGCATTAAGTTAAGAACGCTCGTTCGCTCCTGTTTTAGTCACAAGAAAGTCTAACGAACCTTACCTACCCACTGTGGCCATGTTGCTTTTGTTATAGAGATTTTTGCTCTAAGGTCTCTCTCTCTGATCGTTCCACACATGACATTTAATTTTTTTTGGCGAGATACGAGGAAAGACTAAAATATTTTTACTTAATATTGGTTGACATAATTGTAGTGGCATTCCGTAACTAGGAAGATGAGTGCGACTTATAAACGTATATCACAAAGTTGAATTTACCTACATTTATGCAAATAAAGAATTTTGAATTTTTGATTTGAATTAACCCCTTCCGATTGATCATATTTGTTTCATCAGTATACGTAATACGACCCACACAAGTTCGTATATTAAGAGGGTATACTGGCAGTGCGTTTTCCATGCTCTATTTTCTTGCTGAAAACTGCTTCTAGAGGCACAATTCTTTTTACATACAATCTATTACTAAAATAGGTATGTCATGTCAATAAACAGTTTTTTTGGAAAAAATAAAGAATAGGGGCATTCCTATTTTAGTACTAGATTTTATGAAAAAAGAATTGTAGCTCTAGAATCAGTTTTTAGCGAGAAAATAGAGAAATACATTTGTATGGAAACAATAATGAAAAAATACTGCTAGTATACGCTCTTAAGTATTTATGATTTTTAAAAGGATGCTTATCATACGTGTGCTGGGAGCGACCCAATCTTACGTAGATTGGTCCCACTCGATGGTACAGAATCGATTTGTAGATCGGACTTGAACTCGTGCCAAGACTCCAACTTGCTAATATAAAACTTGGAGAAAGCCACCCTCATTTAGGAGCAGCACATATCGATCTAACAATTTTGAATTTCAAACTTCCATTTCACTTACTCGGGAAACTGTAATTTATTTTTAAATTTATGCACTTTCATAAAAGTGTTTGCGTATTCTCGTTGGGATTAAGCTTACTTCTCTGTGAAAGAAGGATTTATGATTCAAGAAAAGTGTGATTTTTTAAAATGTTTATTTCTTTTTTAAAAACAGGATAAAAAAATATTTGCCTTGTAAATTTTACGCAAGGTATAAGGATGACTAAGCTCATAAAAGGTACGTAGAATAGTATTCTTGATTAAAACAAACTATGCGACGAAAATAATCCCAACTAATATTATAAAATGCGAAAGTAAGTTTGTTTGTTTGTTACGCTTTCACGTTCTACGTACTGAACCGATCATCATTAAATTTGGCATACACATAGGTTAGGGTACTGAGAAGGACATAGGCTATATATCACGCGGACGAAGCCGCGGGTAACACCTAGTAATTTATAAATAAGAGAAAAATATGATAGAACGTACATTTAGGTGAACAATATTAAAAAAATTGGCTGTAAAAAATGTATGTATCTGAATTCTAAAGTATTTTAAACGAAATACAAAAACATTTTAATTTCTTGTTTAGTATAAAAACGAAAACATAAACGAGCTCCGTGGCGCAGCGTTCATCACGCCTGCCTGCGACACGGATGGTCCCGGGTTCGATCCCCGGTCAGGTCAAGATGGAAAACGATCTTTTTCAGATTGACCTGGGTCTTGGATGTTTATCTATATATGTATTTGTTATAAAATATAGTATCGTTGAGTTAGTATCCCATAACACAAGTCTTTCATTAGAACTTACTTTGGGGCTAGCTCAATCTGTGTGATTTGTTCGTATATATTTATTATTATTTATTATTTAAATAAATTCTAAAGCCTTATAGATAAAAAAACTATTTATAATTTTCTGCACTTATGGAAATAAAAGAACTGTCAAGATCAGACCATGATGCATCTTCTCTCGTGCCCTTTGTATCCCTCTAGCTGCACAAATAATCTCCTTAATGAAGCGTCGGAGCAGGGTTTTAAAGTAGTGGTCAAGACCTACTGGATAAATAAAATAAAGTAGCGTTGCGGAACTATCGATAATTGACCTCTAAAACTGTTCATGCTATAGATAGGCCTATCGATAGTGTCAATATTATTGATACTAACGATAGTGATTTTTGAGCAATACTATCCCATCCCAACTAATATTATAAAGCAAAAGTGAGTTTGTTTGTTTGTCACGCTTTCACGCCGTATCTACTGAACCGATCATCATAAAATTTTGCATACACATAGGGTACGATACCGAGAAGGACATAGCAGAAGAACACGGGAGAAGCCGCGGGTAACAGCTAGTTGATAATATAATATTGACACGTGGTGATACAATCGATAAGCCTATCGTTAATATCGATAATTTTGTACTATCGATAGTATTGCTCTTATCTATAGTATTGTTCAAAAAGTGCAATACATAATATCAATAGACTATCGTATTGGTTCACCTTGACTATCGATAGTCCGTCGATAGCGTACCCTAAGCTATAATAGACACGATAAAAAAGACATAGACGTACACTGTCTAAATGGTCTGGCTTTAAATTTGCCTAGCCCTACACAACACACCATCTTTGATTATTTATCACACCATAAGAGATCATCTCTTGTTATCCGGTACCTATGTGCAGTGTCGAACATTATTATGCATATACATCGGTTCTAAACTCAAATGGATAAGGTCTAAAATGGAATACATTCATATACTTATATGCTTGTGACTGTACTGCTAAAGTAACCCTTTTAAACGGGGACATCAGAAGTTGTAAGATTCCCAAAACTCCCGGCAGTCGGGAACTTTTTCGGGAATATTAACCGAATAAATTAAAGCGCGCCTCACTGTTTGAAACGCAAGTTTATCTGCTTAAAGTTTGAAGCTTTTTAATTTGTTTACCAACTTAAAATGCGGTTTTACTTGTGAATGCTTTAATGTACTGATTTACATTCTGCTAGCTCAAAGAGCTTTTCTCAACTTTACTGTGATTGAAATATGTAGATTTTTAAAACGCTACCTTATTAGGCAGTGTATTGTTTTCAAGAATTAGAGACTTTTTTTCTTATTAAGTACACATACAGACAGTTTACAAAAAAGCATTCATATAAAAATTGTATACAAGGTAAAATCTAGTATATGTCTAAAATTTGTGTACACAATAATCAATTTAACAACATGAAGTGCTCAAAGAAAAGTAAATAAAAAATTATAAAAATCAAGTTAACAATGGTAATGACGAGAAGGTTGATACATCGGTTGTTATAGAAACATACCTAAAATAAATAATTGTGATCCGACAAAGAACGAATGGTCAATACGCTGGAAAACATGTTATAGAACTGAAGAGGAGTTGGGCAGGTTATCTGGGAAGGCAAGGTGATAATTGGTGGATTAGGGTTCCAACAGAATGGTGGCCAATAGATGGCAAGCGAAGCATGGGCCGTATAAAAGCGAGGTGTGTTGACGATATTAGTAAAGTCGCAAATCAAAACTGGTTTCGTAAAGCAAAAAGGATGGAATGCATCAAGAGAGGCTTGTACCCAGCAATGGGATAAAGAAGATTGTCAATGATGATGATTATTTGGAGTTTCTGGGTATCACGTTTTATTTTTTACCTTTAATATTTACTAACACATAACAAATGTTACATTTCTACATCATATCTATTAAAATTTACGAGTCAATCACGTTTTGTAGGGTTCCTTCATAAAACTTGTTTTTGGCTTTATACCTGTTTTTGTCTTTATATGCACATCGTTTAACTGAAAGTAGCCGTTTAGTTGGCGATAGAATCTGTCAAACCTTTAAAACTTTAGAACGTGATTTTGTATATAAGCTGTGCTGTACTGCTAAACCCTGTAAAAAGGAGTAATCAGAAGTTTCCCAAAACTCCCTGTTGGGAGCTTTTTCTGGAATATTAACCAAGTAAACTAAATTACGCTGACGCGCTTTAAGCGCCCCGCTAATACGCCAGTTTGTCTACTTTTAACTTGGAGCTTTTTAATTTGTTCACTAACTTTGAATGTGGTTTTACGTTAATGAGCTTATTTACATTTTTTTCAGTTCATTTGCTGTTGTAAAAATTTCTACTCAACTTTGTGATGGAGCGTAGAGGATTTCAAACTAAATTTCTATACATGATGTCAGGATAAAAGCAGCCTGTTAAAATAAGCCACTGTTTCTATGGGACTAACGCTAGGTACTTGAATTTCCTTTGACTTTTTCATACAAATTTCCGGGCCCGAACACTTCACTATAAAACTAAAAATAAACGTTTTATTATATATATATATTACTATAAAATGACCATTTTTTGGCAAGTTTCCAAAGTAGGCATGATTAGCCGAAAAAAATAAATAAAACAGAGCTTTTTTAAAATTTTTACTCGCAAATGATTGTGTGTGTAGATGAAAGCCACTTAAAAAGGATAAAATAAAAAGCTTTTTTATAACGGTGCTTTTAACGTGCAACTATTAATTGTTTTATGAACCATTAAAGTCTACTACTAACCTGTCATTGCATCCATTTATATTTGTACGAGCTTTTACCCGTAGCTTTACTCGCGTCAATGTCGATCCCTCGGAAATGGTATATTTTCCGGTATGCAAAATAACCATATTCCTCTTCACTCAAACAACGTGTATACAAATTTTCATGAAGATCGCAACCGCTTTTTTAGTTAAGGAGTGAAAGCTTAACGACTAAATAAATTAACTTTTGCATTAATAGTATACAAGTTGCTCTTTTCGAGTACAACCGGGCATGTATTGTACTTATAAACCTTCCTCAAGAATTACTCTATCTATTGGTGAAAACCACACGAAAAGCCATGAAAAAACAGACGCGTCGGTGGACTTTGTTTAATAATATGTAGAGTATGTAATGATAGTGAAATAAACGTTTTTTTTAATCTTAGGGTAAAATTATATAATCTAATTGTCTCTGATTTTTGGTCATCGTCCTTCGTCGGTGGCGAAAAAAAATTCACGCCGACAGGGTCAAACAAAAAACCTAATAAATTTAAGATCACCGATCTTAAATTTATTAGGTCGTATATACTAAAATAAAATTATTTTAATACGGTTTTTATCGCGTTTATTACATTATTTATACACCTAACGTTTCGAACACTTTTCAGTGTTCGTGGTCGCAGGTAGACTCTATTAGGTATTAAAATAATTTTATTTAAATGTGTTACAATCGCGAAAACATAAGAAAACATGAGGTAGTATATAGTCAGGAATCACCGGTTCAAACACTGCCCGCGTGAAAATTATTCACCATATCTTTATTCAATAAGATTAAATAGTATAGCAAAGTGAATTAACTTTAATAATCTCTCGTCTATTATGCTCTTCTTTATGAAGTTATAAAAATAAAATCATTGCAATATTCACCTTATACAGCGCATGTTTCAGTCAATTTCATTAAAGCGAAGTTGTTTCAAAAATATTACCGCCGTGCATCGGTGACATTAAAAATGGAAATTGGAATTATGCGTTGAATATTTACGAGCATCGTAAAGCAAAAACTTTTGCAATCAGCTGTTCGTTCAGGAAAAGAACAAAAATTAATAGAATCATCCTATAAAATCCTTTGAGTTTGAGCGGTCGAACGTTAAGTTTTTTTTTGAAGTGATAAAGGTAGCCAGGCCAAAATAGAACCAGCTGTTTTTAAAATTTTTATCAAATGTCTTTCTCTTTCTTTATT
This sequence comes from Rhodophaea formosa, assembly GCA_963082605.1. Taxonomy (NCBI): domain Eukaryota; kingdom Metazoa; phylum Arthropoda; class Insecta; order Lepidoptera; family Pyralidae; genus Rhodophaea; species Rhodophaea formosa. Next base: position 20,225,767 of record OY720208.1, on the reverse strand, counting down.
TCTTCTGTTTTCCACATATTTAATATGTGGAAAAGCAGAAGAAATGAAGAAAGAAGAAATGCGCTTAATGGAGTAAATATTTTTGTTTTCACGATAGCCACTTAACACAGTGACATAGTACATTTTACTTATAATATTAAAAATTTTGATAGTTTTATCGGATGTGAATATTTGAAGATTGGCTTCTTTACGCTCTTTTTATATTAGACCTAGTCCGCCTAAATTAAAACCTACGTCAACCTCAGAAATCTTAGCTTTCTACATGTGAAAGAATTTTGATAAGGGCCAGTACTTTCGGAGCCTATTCAATGCAAATAAACAATCAAATCTTCCCTCTTTATAATATTAACACAGATCAAGGTTTTCTTTATTTTTTTTTTGTTGCAATATAAGCAGGCATAGGCGTAAATAAGATGGATACAGTTGCGAGAAAAACCTTTAACATAATCTCACTAAAGTGAATTTACTCCAAAAATATTTCATTTCAACGTGCGTCGACGAATAATTCGAATTTTAATTTTCAATATTTAAGAATGAAAATTGGATACTGTCGCATATTTACGAATAATGTGAAGCCTTTTTTATCTTGGATGTATAGCGTACGTTTAATGAAAAATCTATTACAATAAAGCACCGCCTTAATTCAGATACGATGAAAACCGTTCGAAGGTTTTGATATTTTATTTTTGATGTGATCGACGGCAACTTTTTCGAATTTCGCTTTTAAGGGGGAACAATAGGCACAGTAGCGACGCCAATCATTTTATTCCTAATACTTTACAAATAGAAAGGAATTCAAGAATATAAACAATACAAGCCTTAGTAAATAACCTGAAGTATTTTTTGAATCATGTTTATTACTATCGGAATCAGTGAGAATTATGAGAATCTGATTACCGCCAAAAACGGCCGTTTTTGGCGGTTATCACTTTTTCTCTCAATGACTGATTCTCATAATATCAAAACATGATTCCAAAAATACTTCAGGTTATTTACTAAGGCTTGTATTGTTTATATTCTTGAATTTCTTTCTATGTGTAAAGTATTAGGAATAAAATTATTGGCGTCGCTACTGTGCCTAGTGTTCCCCCTTAACGAAGATAATCATTTTTTCCAGCGACTTGATTATATTTATTACTTAAATACTTATTTCCAGCTGTTTCGTCAATGAGGGATTTCAGATCAGATCTTCGGAAACAATTTTTCCTCCAGATGGCGGCACTGTGTAAAGAGATATTTTGACAGCTGCCGTCAAAATCCACCAATCAAGTTTAATTATCATTTTTATGATTGATGGATTTGACAGGTGTTGTCAAAAATACCTCTTAGCACAGTGCCGCCACCTGGGTAAAAAAAATCGATTGCGAAAACCCGCGTGATTCTGAAATTGGTTATTTATGTAATAAAATATTATTCATTTTTGAGTTTAACAATCTTGTCTCATCTCGAGGAAAAAATGACAGTTATCGAATCAATTTCTAAAGGATTATCAATGGCTCTTTCAGATTAGAAGTAATCAAATTAAAATTAATATTGAAACGACGAATTAATCAAGTCTATTCGATTTTGCAGTAATTGAAATTGGGTAAAAGTTATTGATGGTAATCTGATTTGAAATCCATTAATGATATAACAAAAATGGCTTTTTCAATACATTTGTCATTAAAATACGTGATCTTTATGGCAACGCAACTTAGAGTATTTTAGGGACTAAGGCATATTCTTTACACCAATTACAATTGCTCAATTTATCTTATGGAAACCGCAAATATATTAAGAAACGTCATATGATGCTTGTACTCAGAAAGCTGAATATTATAATCATCGAATTATTTTTTGCTTGTACTACTTTTCGAATAAATATTCATTCATCTGACATAGCTTCACAATTGTCATCTCGCGACAAAACGACTGAAGGCCCCACACTAGGCACACTAGCGACGCCAATCATTTATGTAGTTCCTAATACTTTACAAATAGAATGAAATTAAATAATGTAAGTCATATAAGCATTAAACATGATACCAAAATACTTCAGGGTTTTTACTCAGGCCTATATGATTTACATTTTTGAATTTCATTCTATTTGTAAAGTATTAGGAATAAAACTATTGGCTTCGCTAGTGTGGGCCCTTACCGTTTCTTTTGAAATATCCAAATATATTTTTATATCGCTTGTATGTATCTATGCTATTTGTGCCAATGTTGGGGTTTGCTAATACTTGTAATGTTTACAGAAACTGGCTTTTTTAAGCCTGTTCTTAGGAGATAATGTTTCCTAATAGAAAATCAATCTTTGAGACTTTCAAGTTCTATCCGATTTAACATTGATTAAAGTGAAATTAGAAACAAATTAATCACGCCTTTAGTCAAAGTATCTGCTTTGAGGCTTTTATGGATTATTTCTTCCTGTGTGTTTGATAAACAAACATAAAGAAATAATCTATAAAATGTTAACGAGATAAAAGTACAAATAAACAATGAAATGCCGTGATTTCTTGGAACATTATGGTAACCCTGCTACATTTTTTGTTGAATACTAGCGTTACTTTTTTTTGTTTAATTAAAAAAAATCCTTAATAGTACCATAATTGTGAAGACCAAAAGCTTTGCTCGCGGTTTCCTCTAAGTACCTACAATATAATATTTACATGTAAAAGCTACCAATACAAAGTAACATTACTAAATTTTATAATGAATCATGATGACGCATTATAAAATTTAGTGCGTGCATTTCGTGTAGGTGACACGGTCAGTCGACCATGCACACCCTGGTGTCAGAGTTCTTCGGAACCGCCTCTCGGCCTCTGACGTGGTTCCTGGTTATAATGCATGAAGGATTTACAAAAGACTCTATCCAGAACATGGATCTAAGAGTAATCAGGATATGAAACCTAATACTGATGCAAACACTAACGCATGCAAACATCTTCGAATAGATCCACTTCAAGAGTATTATCATGAATTTGTATTATACTGAACAGACTTCGTAATAGCATTTTTTCATCTTTTACTCCACGCGTATTGTCTTTGTAACTCGAGTCTATATCCATTCTCACAAACGTGACAATAATATGTGAAATATATAATGACAGCTAGTATTCCTCACTATCAGGTAGCGCGCAGAATCAACGGCTAATGGGGCAGAAACGTTTTTGCATGGAGAGTACTTACCGGCAAGCGCGAGGAGCCCGATGGCCCCGTGGTTGTGAGCGTTAGTAGCGCTTACGCATGTTAAACAACCCTGGGCGCAGTCCCCACTTGGATGGGTGACCGCAAGTGGCATAAAAAATATCTCGAACTCCTCCGTGCTCGGAAGGCATGTTAAGCCGTTGGTCCCGGATGTTATCAATGATGGTAGTCGTTAGGCTATGTCAGATGCCTTTAGGCAGCTTGAAAAATCTGACACCAGTGTTGGCCACTTACACACACGAAAAACAAAAAAAAAAACCGGCAAGCGCATTGTCGTATTTTCATTGACACATCTCGTCAGTGGGTGTCAAATGACCTGACTAAGATCGCAGGGAAACGCTAGGTGCAAGACGCTTCTAACCGTTTATTTTAGAAAACCTCACGGAGAGACCTATGTCCAGCAGTGGACTTCTTGCGGCTGAAGCGGTAATGATTATGATAATTCGTCACTAAAGCTTTATTTTTAGCCTGTTAATATAATTTTTATGGTATTTTCTACCTATTTTTTAAATTTATTTTTGTATTATTTGTAAAATAAGATAGTAAACATATTAAAAATTGACAAATGGATGTAAGTACTGAGTACAGTCAGTCTTTGAGACACAGTGCTCAAAATAATGATTCATAGCCGTTGGTGACTAATTATAAAACGTGGCTCGGTTGGCCATCTATTAATATTTCAGTCTTGACATGTTGAAGCTAACATGATGTGGTTGAAGTTTCTTTTTTATTTGGTGAAATAAGCTAACGTCGATAAAGTTAATGGATAATGTCTGTTTGAGATAAACGGAGGCACAATAAGTTTTTTCCTGACATGTATCATTATCTAGGCTGATTTTGAACCTATGAACTATATTGTAAATTCGGGATTATAATTCTTAATAGAATACAGAATTGAAAGAAAAATAAGGAATAATACATAAAAATTTTTAGGCCTTCCATACAAAGTCGCCGATGAGCTGGGCAAATTTCTCAATAGAACTTTCCGTGAAGTCTGATTTAATTTTTCGACGTTCATCTTTTTTTCTTTCGATTCTGTACTCAATTAGGGGTTCTGATTCCGAGGGTACAATATAGTTCATAGGTTCAAAATCTGTTTAATTCCTTAGGATATTTTGAGTGCAATGGTTGTCAGTGTTGATACCTTACTCTAATGTTGACTAGTAACCATATTATTCTTATATTAGCTTCCACCCGCGGCTCCGCTCGCGTTAGTGTCGAACCCTCGGGAACAGTATGTTTCTCCAGGATGAAAGGTAGCCCTTCTCGTTCTTCTTATTCCAGATAAAGTGTATGCAAAATTTAATGGTTCAGTTTAGTAGATAGGGCGTAAATAAATAATAAATAAATAAATATATACGGACAAATCACACAGATTGAGCTGGCCCCAAAGTAAGTTCGAGACTTGTGATATGGGATACTAACTCAACGATACTGTATTTTATAATAAATACTTATATAGATAAACATCCAAGAACCAGGTCAATCTGAAAAAGATCATTTTCCATCTTGACCTGACCGGGGATCGAACCCGGGACCATCCGTGTCGCAGACAGGCGTGTTGACCGCTGCGCCACGGAGCTCGTCAAAAAAGTGTTAATAAAAACAAACTCACTTTCGTGATATTATTTGGGATGGGATTTAAAAGCTTGACTCTTGTCGGCGTCAGTTACTTCCAACTATGACTATATATACTACTATATACTTAACTTTTCTCAGGTCAGGTCCTTTTTAGTCTCCACTAAAGGAGCACGTTCCTCTCCGTACCACCAAAGCCATACGTTAGCCTGAGCAGTCTAAGGATTTGGCCTGCACTCTCCACGCTGGCCAAATTGTACACATATTTTACATTGTGCCATCTATATTTTTAGGCATTAATAATTGATGACCGCTACTCAATTTTTCTGCAATTTGCGAAAATTTATTTTCTTTTGGCATAATGGGCTCGACAATACGTTATTTATTACGTCTAGCCGTTGTTTTACGAGAACATTTTTTTGTAGGGGTATTTTAACACTACCGAAAAAGGAGTGTATTGTTATAAAGTTTATGTAAACACTAGCAATTTTTCTGTGACTTCATCCGCGTATTACTTTACCCCCTATTTCACCCCCTTAGGGGTTGAAATTTTAAAAATACATATTTACGTCATAAAAGAAACCACTGTACCAAATTTCCAGTTTATAGGTACAATAGTTGCGGCTGTGCGTTGATATATAAGTCGTAAGTCAGTTTTGCCTTTAATATAAATAGAAGTTCTTAATTCTACCATAACTTCTAAATGCCTCAATTCAATCGTCTAAATCACTTCAGCCTCCCGAGTGACACAGGCTATAAAATTACTTCAGCCTCCCGAGTGACAAAGGCTATAAAGTTTTTGGCAAAGAATTTGTGTTTTACTTTTTCAGACATTCACTAAATTTATTGATTTCTTTCGACATAATGGACTCGAGAGTACGTTATTTATTACTCCGAGTTTTTCTTTTAAGAGATTTTTTAGAAGGCCTATTTTTTGCAAGCAGGTCGTAAATAAAACTGCTTAACATAAGTCGATTCGATATGTTACTTCTTATATTACTTTGACGAATTGAATCGTGTGAACGACTTGAGATTGATTTATACGAGCGCCGTGGCGCAGCGGTCAACACGCCTGCCTGCGACACGGATGGTCCCGGGTTCGATTCCCGGTCAGGTCAAGATGGAAAATGATCTTTTTCAAATTGACCTGGGTCTTGGATGTTTATCTATATAAGTATTTATTATAAAATATAGTATCGTTGGGTTAGTATCCCATAACACAAGTCTCGAACTTACTTAGGGGCTATCTCAATCTGTGTGATTTGTCCGTATATATTTATTTATTTATTTATTAGGTATATAGCTATTTAGCTCTAAGCGGCTTCGCTTGCGTTAATGTTGATCCCGCGGTAACAGTAATCTTTGACGAGCTCCGTGGTGCAGTGGTCAACTGCTTGCCTGTGACACGGATGGTCCCGGGTTTGATCCCCAGTCAGTAAAAGATGAAAAATTCTGGCTCTTGGATGGTTATTTATATAAACGTATTAGGTATATTATTAAATATAGTATCGTTGAGTTAGTATTCCATAACACAAGTCTTGAACTCACTTTCGGGCTAGCTCAATTTGTGTCGATTGTACGTTCCGTTTTTTTTAATTTTATTCCGGGGTAAAAAGAAGATTTTGTGTTAATGTAGGTAATAAACTATATACGTTTGCAAAATTTAATCTCAATCTCTTAACCCGTTTGGGCATGATTGAGTTCCAGTCAACTGCAAACAAAACATGAAATGTCGACCTTGAAAAAATGTGATTTTTGGTTAGGTTCGGTGAAGTACCTTGTACCTTAGCGTGTAGTAGTGAACCTAACCTAACTTACTTACCCCCACAGTGTAGTAGTGAACCTACCTTCACCGAACCTAACCAAAAATCACATTTTTTTCAAGGTCAACTTTTCATGTTTTGTTGGCAGTTGACTGGAACCTAATGGAAAGTGGTTACCGTGGCCTATAACGCCTTCAACACTATAGGTGCTACTCGCACGTTGTCGACCTAGAAGAAATCTTTTCACGCCTTTTTTGAAGGAACGAATGTTATAGTAGTATTGCGTATGTGATCTGATAGTTTGATGCCCAGTATACTTCGCTCTATTGATCCCCTTTAAGGCGTAGTGAGTTCACACACTAGCGCCACCCAGCAATTAATTCTATTAGTCCTAAATCATATCAAATTTTAGAAAATCTAATAGCTGAATGCCCTAGTAAATTACTTGTAGTATTATTGGTACAAGTTTTCACTATTTTTAATTTGATTAATTAAGAGAACGAATTATGTTGATCGGTAAAAATTCGTTGTCTTAAACTTAGATTGTAATAATGAAAAGTAACAAAAAGAATACTACAAGTAATTTACTAGGGCAATCAACTATTAGATTTTTTAAATTTATTTTGATTTAGGAGTAAATGAAATAATTGCTTGGTGGCGCTAGTGTGTGAACTCACTTCGCCTTAAATGTAATTTAATCCTAATTCTAACTTATATAATAAATGCGAAAGTAAGTTCGTTAGTTTATTACGCATTCATACCCTATCTACTGAAACGTTCATCATGAAATTGCATACATATGGGTTAGGGTACTGAGAAGGACATAGGCTATTATATAACAAGCGAAGCCACGGGTAACAGCTATTACAGTAATAAATTAATTTACAGAATCAGATATGTTTACGTCCTCCGGTTTCAACGCTCGTAATTCACAGGTGAATATACTCAAAACGGTATTAAATATGCAAACAATTTTTATTACATACATCATTCAGTAAACATTATTACGAATAATCAAGATAACTGCTGTAAACAACGCATACAAACAAAAGTGCAGCTCCCCAACCGCCCGTGACTAGACCAGAATAGATGAGATATAAATAGCCGCAAGCTGCATCAAAATAGACGCAACGCTTGGAGATTGATCGCAAGATGCATCTTCAAAGCTCCGTGTAATGTGTGAAGAATTTTATGTTAATGTTATCACACATTGCTTCCTTTGACCTGTAAATAATAAAGTTTTTATGTTTAGAGAAACCAGTGGAAAGCGCTGTATTGTTTCTGTCAAATATTATGTAATATGCAATAAGATAAGATACGTCAGATGCCTAATCGGCATAAACAACTTATCCTAGACCTAGTTACGGTTCAGTATTTACAGTTCTCAGACAAGCAGACATTAGGGGCTAAGTAATAAATACCCCTTATGTACGGAACCTTTAAAAGATTCAAAATCTCAACTAGTTATGTGGATAACTGTTGTTTTGTGAAATTTTAAACTGAAGCTTATGCAGCAGAAGGGTGACCTTCTGCTGCATAAGCTTCAGTTTAAAATTTCACAATACACCGACATTATTAAAAATGACACAAAACATAATTTTATAGTAACATAAAATGATATTATGTGTAATATCATTGTTTAATTTTCAAGAACAGCCTTATTATAATTTAATTTGGGCTCATTAGGAGAAACGTCGCTATGAAAATAGGCACCTCGGTACGATGCTAATAAAATGTATACATTCACGACTTAATAAAATATTATTAGTACAGGAATTTTCCTCCCTCCGTCATGAGGGTTCCACCGGTGGAATTATTTTAATTTTATGTCTTTTTATAGTGTGTTTTTGCTAGTGTCAAGATGCCCAACATTAAGGAGTGTCTAATATTTAATTCAAATTTTTGAGTACATGTATGAACTAAATGTGTTGTTTTTGAAGTATTGTAAATGTGTTTTCGTATTTTGTATGAAGACATTATCTGTTCATTGTCATAAAAAATTTCAGAATTTCACCTAAGCTTAAACCTTTTTTTTACTGGGACTATAATGTGTCCATTAACACTAAAATTACCTTCTTTGAAATTATGTTTTAAAAATACGTACCTTCGTTAATTTGATACATTTTAAATTTTTTAACGGATGTTTCAAAACGGGAAAATAATAATATGAAAACTTACGAGAGATAAATTCAATATGAAAACACGGCTTTGCTCACGTTTTATTACATCGGATCCACCGACTAGTTTTGGTCTGTTACGAAGACCATCATCGGGACCAGTGAAAGGGGTGGCGATATGATGGTTACGACAGGTACAGACCGAAACTAGTCGGCGGATCCGACGTAATAAAACGTGTGTAAAGCAGTGTTTTCATAATAGTAGGGATAATGTTCTGTACCTTTCTCTATATTTTTTACTAATTGTAATTACCTTTAAAATGGTATCTTATGATATGGCCATGTACACCTAACATAACCGGAAATATTTTGTAACAACTTTACACATACATGTAGTCGGTTAAAAATATGTAAACACTGTAATAAAAAATTCTACCCAGAAAGATTTCAATTTTGATGCGCATGATAATTAAGAAAGATAACAAGGTACATATTAAAGGAATTGCCAGAGTAAATATTTTTGTATAAAATTATTATACAATTTTATTCTTTGTATAAAGAATCGAATTATAATATACCTACGGAACCAACATAGTAAAATTTTACTCACTTAGCGGTTTTTACCGTCTCATATATTCAATGCCCGTTGCAATAAAAAGGAGACGCGAAGCACCTGCAGTTACGGTATATCTGTTATAGATACAGTGGTGCTGAAGTTTTTTAAAATATATATAGGTATATATAATTATACAAACTGATTCTAACTAACCTAGCATAATTTTAATTTTGAAATTAAGATAACATATAGAATACAGATAAAAAAGACCTTACAGTGACATACAAATTCACCTATCAGCAGGTCGATTTTTATGGAAAATATTATTTATTTTATTTTATTCTGATTGGGATATTTTAATATATCGCAAGGCTCTATGTACTTCCAGAGCCATATATTAGCCAGAGCAGTCAGAGGATTTGGCCTACACCTTCAATGAACTATACCAACTAGATATCGCGTTACGTACAAAAACGAAGCAAAATTTTGTCTGCTTAAATGTAGCTATAAAACCGTTTTAAGTTCAACGTATTCTCGACCATAGCACGTGATAATAAAGTCACAATTCTATTATTCCAAACTAATAAGAACATATTGTACCACTTTTACTGCAAATAAATTATTATTATGTTCTCTCAAGGTTTTTCCTTCACGGGACGAATCCCGGACCTTTGAGGCTTGCATGGGGACATAGGTCCAACACGTAGAGGCCTTGTGAGAGTTTTTGCTATAATTTGCTATAATTTGCTATAATTTATATATATTTATATTATTATTATTATTATAAACAAAATAAGAGCTCACCGTCTGGAGTGCGCTCTTATTTGCCGAGCCGCTTTTCTTGCGTCGACCTGATATCTAGTTGGTATTGTTGATCGAAGGCCTACACTCTCCGCGCTGGCCAGACATTACAGCAACAGGTGATAGTATATTCTATATTATTATTTATTATAGCGTGGAAATAATCAAGCCGAATATTACTAAAATCGCATTTTGATATACGATTATATGAATAAGTGATAATGATACTGATATTACTAAAATCACAAGTTTTTTTTAATTAATTATAGAATTAGGCATTTGTCTCCCATCTCACCTGATGGTAAGTGACGATGAAGACGAGGATGTTACATGCCTATCCAAGAGATACCCATTTATTCTACTTTTGAATGTATATTGTTTATCGAGACATTGAGTGTTTCATTAAATAGTTGTATTTATTTGATCAAACACGAATATTTTTAATAAAAAATATTGTATCTTAAGAATACACCTAAGAGCAATTCGTGGAAATCTCTAACCAATCTGTCAAGTAGATTACCGAATTACATTTTCTTTTTCTAGCAAAACACAGAAATTGTTGCCACTATTCCCTTTAGGCGGGTAAAATATTAATACTTATTGCTATTTCTTTGTGATATTATAGTTATTAATTTATTAGAGTAGGTACTCCTTTTACAAGATTTATTTTGTACATTAACCTTAACGGTGATATTTTTTTTCTGGATAACACCTGGTTTTTTTAGGGTTCCGTAGCCGAATGGCAAAAACGGAACCCTCATAGATTCGTCAAGTCTGTCTCTTCATATGTCACAGTAATCCGATACTATTGAGATAACACAGTTGAAGCTTTGTATGTAAATGTATTCTGTAAACAGCTTTATGATTTTTACACAAAAATTAAAAAGTATAAAAATGAAAATGGAACGGAAACTGAAAAAAAAAAACTTTTTTCATCAAACTTATACGTGCGGGGTTTTTATAGATTATAGAAAGGACCACTGACTTTGAAGAAAATTTTCTTAATCCGTACATATAACTGTTTTTCCTACAAATACTATTAAAAACATTTTTTAATTTTATTTTTAGTTAGGTAGTTTTATTGTTAGAAAAGTTTAAATACAATTAATTGTTTTGTGATTAGAAACAAAGTAATTGTTGCTGGTGAAAAATGATAGAAGTATTTTAGCTTGCTTCTACGGAACCCTTCATGGGCGACTCGCCCTTGGCCACCTTTTTATTTGTATTATTCGCATTCATTCTTCTAAGTGTGTCGTTAATCATAAATTTGTTTTGTACTGGTTTGTGTCTACAGGTCCGTTTTCTTTGACCCATCGTATGTCTTCATGATATATCCTTTAACTCATCGTATGTCATTTTGAGTATCCGTGAATGTGTATTTAAAACTTCCTGATTGGATTGGTTTAGTAGTTACAAAGAGAAAACGTGCACACATATAAGAATTAATTTTTGCAGTTTCATTTCTAATCGTGTATGTCAACTCTAGTTTGCAGTTCTTAAAGTTGCTCATAGTAATCGGAGGTAATCAACGTCGACGCTTTTCTTAGTGCTTTAATCCATAACGACCACTTTTGGCAGAAACGCTACGTAACTTCACGTTAGCATTTTAAACAGTAAACAGAAGTTCATGAAATAGTTTGAAGGGTTATTTAAGACCTCGCAGAACAAAATTTTAAATGCTATCTTCGTTTTTAGGGTTCCGTAGTAAACTAGGAACCCTTATAGTTTCGCCATGTCTGTCTGTCTGTCTGTCTGTCCGTCCGCGGTTTTACTCAGAGACCATAAGTACTAGAAAGCTGTTATTTGGTATGAGTATGTATATTAATCATGGCAAAAAAGTCGTAGAAAAGAATCTTGAAAAAAAATTTTTTTTTGGGTAGCTCCCATACAAGTAAAGCGGGGGAGTCATTTTTTTTTCTCTACTTTCCCATCTTGTGGGGTATCGTTAAAAAGGTCTTTGAAAAATATTGTGAGGTTGAGAACACCATTTTTCGATTTAGGGATCCGTTTCCGAAATATTTGGTTTTAAAGTGCAAATTTTTGTTAGAGGTACGTGTCCCCCCCTCTATCTTTTTTTTTTTTTTTTTTTTTTATGTCATTGGACGGCAAACGAGCTAGTGGGTCACCTGATGGGAAGTGATCACCGCTGCCCATGGACAACTGCAACACCAGAGGTGGCACAGGAGCGTTGCCGGCCTTTTATTTTTCCCTCCCCAGAGGGGAGAGGGAGCTGGGCCTCCGGCTCTCTCACTCACCGAACGAAGCATAGTAGCAGTAAAGCTACTACTCAAACGTCGATTTTCTGTGAGAGTGTGGTACTTCCCCGGACGAGCCGGCCCATTCATGCTACTAGCAAAAATGATTTTCGCCGGTAGCGAGGCTCTACCACAACTAAACGGTTATATATAGATACGTGAAAAAAATTACAGCAGTAGTATATATACTGAAGTTGAAAGGAAAACTATCAGAGCTAAGTACTAAGTACAAACTAAAAAGTTATAGGCAACCAACTTATAAAATGTACTGGAAAATGTAAAATTTCATACAATTTTTATTGTTAGATGTTTTTGGTCGTTAAACTGTGAGGTGCGAGTGTAAACAGTGTGTACTCAAAGTTGTCATTCGCAACTACGGAACCCTATACTGTGCGTGGCCCGACACGCACTTGGCCGGTTTTTTTTATATAGTTCAAATGGGTCAGTACTGCAATCCATAAAATTTATGTATTTACTAAACATATGTCTGTCCCCATTATCAACAAACGGAGACATATTTTAAGTAAATTCAAAATTTTATGGGGTGTTTAAGTTAAGTTAAAGGCGCAAATAAAGGTTTTTTAATCGAGTTGGTACTTGAAACAAAATTGCAGTAAGTACATACAAATTTAATACCTTTCTGTTAATAAACAAAGCCTGCTTTGCCGATGAAAAACTAGAAAAAAGAGCTGCCTTTCGAAACCAGAAACCAGTCTAGCTTTTCTAGCCGTCAATTTCTTGTTACCTTTCTTGCTATTCAGTTCTGCGAGAGAACGCTTGTCTTGCCTATGTGAGCATTTTGAATAGGTATTGTTCCCTTTTCAAACTGAGTTGTTTCAAGAATTTTCCTATGTGAGCATTTTGAATAGGTTCTACCTTTTTCGAACTGAGTTGATTCAAGATTATTTTTGAAATAATCAATTGATTTGATTTCAATTAAAGAGGCACTCGTTGTGATGAGAAAGCTATCTGTAATTCTTTTAAGGTTACCAGGTACATTTCATATGTATGTAATACTACTTTTCGCCCGATCCCTAGGGAATAATAACTTTAGCCTATGTGTTAATCTGGGTAGTAAACTATCTGTGTGCAAAATTTTATCTTAATCCCTTGAGTTTCGGTGCGATTAGGTAACAAACTCCAAATATACAAACTTTCGCATTTATAATACTTGTAGGATTCTGAATGTATGTATCTATAAAGGCCAAGCATGTTTGCCGCATGCGATCAGATATATAGATAGATAAGATAGATAGGCTTAGGGACGAAATTTTTTTGTTTTACGTCTATGGGCCTAGGAAATGACCATTTGGGTTGCTAGTGAACCTAATCCTTGGGGTAGACCACGACCAAAATGGCGGGATGATATCGACGGATTCTTGCACAGGATAAACCGGTTTCAGGTATTTGCAACGCATAAACCGGTAGTGATCAGTGGAAAAGGAAAGATAGGCCTTTGTCCAGCTGTGGGACACAATGCTAGTACGTGATACAAACAAACAAATGTATGATATACGCAAAAAGCATTTCCATACAGGAGTCAGATATTAAAAGCCATCACACTTCATTCACTAAAATACTAAATAAACCTTAAGCCGAGAATGTATTAGCTTTATTACGAAAGTATCGAAAATATTGCGGCCAAACGTTATTGAGTAAAAGCCTATCATAAATCAGACACAAAGATTCTTTGTGTAAGTTCTCAAGTAACATTCATCATAAACTTTTTCCTCAATGAAGACCACACGCTGGGGGGAAATGCAGAAAAATATGAAGCGTTTTATTTACTTTACCTGTGCAGGTTTAGCGAAGATTCTTTTTTTAAAATTTAGTTAAACCAGGGACAAAATATTAATACAATAAGTACGGTAAGCTGGATATTATAGAAGAGGTGTTTATAGGCATAAAGCAAAGTCGAATGCCGAATAAACGAATGACTATAATAATCAGCTTACTACTCAGTAACTCACGCGTATCATACGACGTTTTTCGATACATTTGCGATAGCCACTAAAATCAAAAGAGCTATTGTGACTGGTGTAAAGAACAAGGGCCTAGTCCTACAAACATCTACAAGTTTTTTTCCAAAAAAATATTGTTTGTTTAAGTTCAAAATTAAATACAGGTAATTTACTAGCAAGAAAATGAATAATTACATGCAGAACCACAAAACATTTTATTAAATAGTAAGCTCGAAATATTTAATCAAGGTTCGGAATTGCAAATTCTGTAGAATACTGGAACACATTGCATTATTAATAGCAGCACTCGGCGCGAATGCGTTTCTGTCAAAACAGGTGTTAAATTATACAATTATAAAAACGTAGATTATATTTACCATTTTTCCTTTTCTGGAATTTTGTTTAATTTCTTTTTTTATTTCGAAGTTTTATAAGTCGTTATTTGCAAATTTATCCGCATGAATCACAGACAGTGTTATTTGCTAATAATATAGTTTTCTATTATAGGTGAAAGCATTTAAAAATTTGCCACTTATTTTATTTTATTCATTTCAAACAAACACAAAAACAATAAAAAATTTCTCTAAAAGATTTTCCTAGTTTTGCCCACGGCAGACACAAATTTAAACCATCGTTTCATCCTTTTAGGGAATTAATTTTGAAAAATCCTTTTTAGGGTTCCGTAGTAATCTAGGAACCCTTATAGTTTCGCTATGTCTGTCTGTCTGTCTGTCTGTCCGCGGTTTTTCTCAGAGACTATAAGTACTAGAAAGCTGTTATTTGGTATGAGTGTATATTTATCATGGCAAAAAAGTGGTAGAAAAAAATCTTGAATAATATATTTTTTTTTAGGGTAGCTCTCATACAAGTAAAGAGGGAGAGATATTTTTTTTTTTCTATACAAACCCATCATGTTGGGTATTGTTAAATAGGTCTTTAAAAATATTGTATGATTGAGAACACCATTTTTCGATTTAGGGATCCGCTTCCGAAATATTTGGTTTTAAAGTGCAAAGCTTTGTTAGAGGTAAATGTCCCCCTCTCTATCTGCCAAACGGTTATATAGGGATACGTGAAAAAAAAATACAGAAGTAGTATATATACTGAAGATGAAAGGAAAACTATCAGAGCTGCGTACTAAGTACAAACTAAAAAGTTATAGGCAACCAACTTATAAAATGTACCCGAAAATGTAAAATCTCATACAATTTTCATTGTTAGATGTTTTTGGTCGTTAAACTGTGAGGTGCAAGTGTGAACAGTGTAAACTCAAAGTTGTCATTCGCAACTACGGAACCCTACACTGCGCGTGGCCTGACACGCACTTGACCGGTTTTTTAGGGAATGGCTACGTCATACCCTAAAAAACCGGCTAATGCGTACCAAATTTCAGCGCAATTCGATTTGTGGTTTGAGCTCTATGATAGATTAGTTTAGTCAGTAACGGGTGCTTTTTACCTCTATATGTATAGAAGATTAGTTAAGATTATCACCTAACATATTCCTTGGGGAAATGGTCACATTTTTTCAAAGCTTTGTTTAGGCATCCTGGCACCGCCTAGCTACCTTGCATAGCTCTAGTGAACCCCGCGCTTCACGTACAGCCAGGGAACTTGTTTACACTTAATTCCAATTAAGCGATATAAGTTTAACATATGTGATTTCAAACTATACTTTTCAAACAAACAAGAAATAACATTTATTTTAATAGTGTTTACGCATTCATATTCTTCCCAAACGCGGGGGAAGGAGAGACGAAGGGCGGGGGTAGCAGTCAGCTGATCGTCTCCCGCGCCGCCGCCCCGCCGTCGACTTCACTTGCAGACGGACGCAGCCGCGGACATACGCGTAGTGCATTTTTTAATCTGTCCTTGTAAAACTAAATTTGATTATAGTATTTACTAAGCAAGTCACCTCTTTCATTCAAGTTAAATCTTTAACAAGTGGCGACCGTTATAATTCGTTGCCGATAATAGCAACGCCGTATCTGCAGTCTCATCGACATCGACAGTCGAATACCAACGGATGACCGCTATTCGACCTTTCAACGGAAATTAAGACAAAGGATTGGATTGGATTGCCGCGTATGCTGCCTTCGCACCCCTTGAATCGATGATAACAGGTTACAAGGAGATTACCTGAGGATATCTGGACGTCTGGAGTGTTAACCCGAGGGAAGTTGGCGTATCCTTTCAATTACATCCACTTTTTTCCTTCTTTCTTTGTGTAAGCAGTTGAACTCTAAAGTGTTAAAGCAGTGTTTAATTAAGCTAATAGTTTGATTCTGTGCTAATAGCGTATCTATAATTTATCACTTTGGCTATTGCGCAAGCCTTTCTTCTGCCTGCTAAGCACGGTTTTACGTATAAATTCATTTTGCGCTCCGAAGACGCTTGTTCATGATATTACATTTTATAATTTATACATTGCATAAATTAGTTCTTTCGGCTACTGAGCATGATTTCTAAAAGTATTCCATCTATAAACCTACCTACATTTATATTCTCAGTGATTCATTTTTCCTGCTAAATTAAATTACATAATATTTAGGCCAAGTACCTAATGAGCCTAATTACCTAATAATAGTTTCATCGTTTCTTAGCTTTTCACTTGTCTTCCTGCCACTATTTTATAGTTATAGAAATATAGTTTTTCACGCTTTACTGCCGATGATTCCAGGTCATATTTGTGCTTGCGGTAAGGAATTGTGAGAGCTTGCTGATAGTACCTATCTGCGCTCGAGCGCGTCCTTGGCAGCCGGGAAGACAAAAGGCAGAACGACGGCTGGGTCAAAGTCCAGTGGATTGCGCTCCGCCTATAGCGGGTTTGATTCTCAATTAAGGTATCTCTTTATCTACTTTATTCGTTGCACATTTTGATTACCTACTTTTATTATTTAAATTTTAGCCATGGAAGGAAAATTAAAGGAATTAAATAAGAAACGTAGCATAATTAAAGGTAGATTAACGAAGTTTAAAGACTACGTTCATGTTTTAAACCAAGTGGGTGCCGAGAAATTATCAATTAATCAAGTGAAGGAATTATCGCTACGCGTAGATAAATTTCAAGATTTATTTAACGAATTTTCTACATTGCAACTAGAGATTGAAATGCTTTCCGATTCTATTGATGAGCAGTTGTCTGAGAGGGACACTGTTGAGGCACAGTTCTATTCTGTTCTTTCCACGGCTCAAGTACTATTAGAGTCAAATAATACTGAAATATGCCCTAAGGGTAGTGGAAGTGTTTCGAACGAAAGCCAGTGCTCGCATTCTTTCAATTCTATTAAACTCCCCACTATCTCCTTGCCATCTTTCGATGGAAATTATTTAAAATGGCTTGAGTACCGAGACACTTTTGATTCCCTTGTAAATACAAATGATTCCGTGCCGCTGATCAATAAATTTCATTACTTAAGATCTAGTTTGGAAGGTAGTGCCGCTGTCGTGATCAGATCATTTGAGTTCTCCGCCGATAATTATAAAAATGCATGGCAAACTTTATGTGAACGCTATAATAATAAGAATATTTTAATAAATAATCATTTAAAGGCTTTATTAAATATAGATCCCATTACAAAGGAATCCTTTAAGGCGTTAAGATTTTTGATTGATCATATTTCCAAAAATTTAAGGTCCCTACACTCTCTTGGCCTCCCAACTCAGCAGTGGGACACTTTGATAATATTTATAGTCTCTGCGAAGTTGGATACTGCAACGAGTAGAAAGTGGGAAGAGCATAAAAATGATTTAACCGAGTTACCAACTTTAGAAGACTATTATTCATTTTTGCGTAACCGCGCAGATGTCTTAGAAACTACTTATTATAACAGATCGGATAGAAATGATTATAAACAGAATGCTAACCCTAACAAATCCGTACGCTCCTTTGTTGCTACCGGAGATCGTAGTAATACGAAACTTTCATGTGTTATTTGTAACCAAGGTCATCATGTTTATGAATGTACCAAGTTTAAGAAATTAAGTTACGCTGATAAATTTAGTGAAGTTTCAAAGCATAAGCTGTGCACAAAATGTTTACGTAGTGGTCATAATAGTTTTCAATGTCGATTGAAGGGTTCTTGTCAGGTGTGTAGAGGAAAGCACAATACTTTGTTGCATAAAAAGGATGAGCCGATCACAAACCCCGATCAAGCCGCGTCGAGCGCGTCGACTAGTAACGACTCGCTCGGTCAGGTTGCGTTATCAGCTGTGACGATGACTCACACGCTATTGTGTACGGCGCAAGTAGAAATTATAAATGAAAATAACAACAACAGTATTGTCGCTAGGGCCCTTTTAGACACAGGTTCCCAATCTTCTTTTTTAACAGAAAATATGCGAAATAAATTAGGATTGTGTGTACAAAATAAAAATTTAAATGTATGCGGTCTTAACAATATTAAGACTAATATTTCTGGCAGTTGTAAGATAAAATTAAAGTCGTGTTTTACGCCATTCAGTATAGAAGTATTGTGTTTATTGGTGCCAACAATTACAGGTGTTTTGCCTGGCACTGAAATAAATGTGCATGAATTAGGCATTCCCGAAAATATTCAATTGGCGGATCCCAGATTTTTTCAGCCTTCTAGTATAGACATTTTGTTGGGGGCTGACGTGTTTTGGTCTATTATTGGTACGAACCAAATCAAGTTAGGCGTTAACATGCCTACATTACAAAATTCGCAGCTGGGATGGTTGATTGCAGGCCCGGTAGGATTTGATAGGTCAAAGTCTAAGGTACAGTGTTTTTTTAATCAGGTCAGTGAAAATGATTTAAATAATTCCCTTAGGAGGTTTTGGGAGATTGAAGAACTGCCGCCAGATACAAAAACATTATCTTTAGAAGAACAATTCTGTGAAAATCATTTTTTAGAGACTACGACTCGATTAGAAAATGGCAGGTTCTGTGTTATGATGCCATTGAAGGAGCCCGAAAGTCATCTTGGCGCATCTTTTAATTTAGCTTTAAGGCGATTAATAAATATCGAAAATAAATTAAATAAGAATGTCAAATTAAAGGAACCTTATTGTCAATTTTTAGAGGAATATCAGGCAATGGGCCATTTAAGTGAAGTAGCACAACCACATTTTGGATATTACCTCCCACATCATTGTGTCATTCGAGAAAATAGTGAAACGACAAGATTGCGCGTTGTTTTTGACGGTTCGGCTAAAACTTCGTCAGGAAAGTCAGTGAACGACATACAAGCCGTCGGCACAGTCGTCCAAAGCGATTTATTCTCGATTTTATTGCGTTTTCGTTGCCACCGTTACGTTCTTCTAGGAGATTTGGAGAAAATGTATAGGCAAATTAGCTTGCATCCTTCACAACGTCATCTCCAATTAATTCTTTGGCGAGATTTGGTGTCCACGAACACTCAAAATAAGTCTGATGTTACAGGACATACTGATAATGTGCGAATTTTGCAGTTAAACACCGTCACGTATGGTATGGCCTCTGCTCCATTTGTAAGTACAAGGTGTTTACTACAATTAGCAAATGAATGTCCGGATCCAGTTATAGCCAATGTAATTAAGAGTGATTTCTATTTCGATGATTTAAATACAGGAACACAAACTGAGTGTGAGTTGCAATATATATATAAAAACGTAAAGAAAGTTTTAGATTCGGCTTGCCTGCCTTTGAGAAAAATTCGAACCAATTGTTCGCAGGCATTTGATGGTGATGACTCGATCTCCGACTTAGTCGATTTAACAAAGGATTCGAGCGTTTTGGGTTTAAACTATTGTCCTAAATTCGACAAAATTCAATTCTCAGCGTGTATTGAATTACCCGAAGTGCCTACAAAGCGGTCTGTCATATCGACGACGTGTAAAATATTTGACCCTCTCGGGTTAATTTGTGCTTGTATTATTAAAGCAAAAATATTTTTACAAAAATTATGGATAGCAAAGTTAAGTTGGGAGGAACCCATACCTCAAAAACTTATAGGTATATGGCACAATTTTATAGAGAATTTACATTTAATATCAAACATTAAAATTAAAAGAAATGTACTTTGTGATAGCCCAGTCTCGATAGATTTGCATTGTTTTGTGGATGCATCGAAGGATGCCTACGCAGCTTGTTGTTATTTGCGTTCTGTAGATAAAAACCATGAGGTCACAGTTAACCTGTTATGCGCAAAAGCCAGGGTTGCCCCCTTAAAGCCGACTACGATTCCCCGGTTGGAACTGTTAGGCAATCTGTTAGGGGCAAATTTGTGTCACAAGGTGCTTAAATCTTTACGCATTAATGTTGAAAAGAAATTTATATGGACTGATTCAACAGTTGTTCTCGGCTGGTTGAAGACAGATGTAAAAAATTTGAAGATGTTTGTTTGCAATAGGGTTAACGAGATTAACGAGTTGACGTATGATTTTCAATTTAGGCACGTACCTACCAGTATGAACCCAGCTGACTTGGCTTCGCGGGGGGTGGATCCTCAAGCTCTAGAGTCCTCTACTCTGTGGTGGGAGGGTCCTTCTTTCCTTAAAGAGGAACAGTCTAAATGGCCGCAGCATTCGTACTCAACCGTCAATTTACCTGATATTAAAGTTAACTCATTATTAGTGTCATCCGACCAAGCACATCACAGTGAGTCATCACTGATAGATTTTAGTAAGTTTTCTACGTATTCAAAATTAATTAGAAGTTTTGCTTATGTTTTGCGCTTTGCAAATAATGTTCAATGTAACAAACAAAAGTTATCAGGTCCACTTAGTGTTACTGAGTTAGATAATGCATTGAAGTTTTTAATGCGATTAAGTCAAAAGCAATCGTTTTCTGGTGAAATTAAATTACTCGAACATGGAAAAACTTTTCCGAAAAGGAATAAATTGTTACAGTTAACACCATTTATTGATTCAGATAAAATTATTCGTGTGGGTGGTCGATTAAATAATTCGAAATTTAATTTTGATAAAAAACACCCAATTTTATTAGATGCGAAGCATCATTTTATGAAGCTCATAATGGCAAATGAACACGTACGGCTATTCCATGCGGGTCCACAACTGCTGCTAGCATCCGTTCGCGACCGCTACTGGCCAGTCGGGGGTAGGTGCTTAGCACGGCAAGTGTCGAGACGATGCGTCATCTGTACGAGGTTGCGCGCTGTAACCATGCAACCGATTATGGGTCACTTACCTGAAGCGCGCACTAATGCTACTTTCCCTTTCTACTCGTGTGGTATTGATTTCGCAGGACCGTACATGATATGCAGCCGAAAAGGCCGAGGTAACCGAATAACTAAATGTTATTTGTGCTTATTTGTATGCCTAACTACAAAAGCCGTTCACTTAGAGTTAGTTAGCGACTTAAGTACTCAAGCTTTCATTCTATGCCTTCGCAGGTTCATATCGCGAAGAGGTAAGCCTTATGAAATATATTGTGACAACGGCAGGAACTTTGTTGGTGCTTGCAATGAATTAGGTAGACTACTGAGATCCAGCCGTCGTTCTGTCTATGAATATGCTAGTCATGAGTCAATTAAATTTATGTTTTCTCCTCCCTACTCGCCTAATTTCGGCGGAATTTTCGAATCTGGAATACGCTCAGCCAAATTTCACTTAAAACGTGTTGCTGGAAATGCTGCTTTAACGTTTGAGGAGTTAGCGACATTGTTTACACAAATTGAGGCGATCCTAAATTCACGCCCGCTTTCTCCTCTCTCGTCCAATTGTACTGATCCATCTCCTCTGACCCCAGGCCACTTTCTGATCGGGAGATCACTGACTTCTATTCCCACGGCTCCTGTAAATGTTAGCAGACCTAACAGATACGAGCTCATTGAGAGGATTCGCCAGCACTTCTGGGACCGATGGAGCCGGGAGTATATATGTGAGCTGCAGCAGCGCACGAAGTGGCGAACCCCACAGCGCCAGCTTGCGCTTGGGGACGTGGTTCTACTGAAGGAAGACAACCTGCCGCCCCTCCAATGGCGTATGGGTAGAGTAAGCCGTCTGTTTCCTGGCACGGACGGTGTCAACAGGGTGGCAGAAGTAACCACTTCAAACGGCACTGTTCGAAGGGCCGTCAACAAGATGTGTCTTTTACCAACCAATGAACTTGAAGAAGATGACCAGGAGGAGAGTGGATCATCACCAGACCTACAAAACTCTTAAAAGCTATAGCTTTCAACGCCCCCGAGGATGTTTACGCATTCATATTCTTCCCAAACGCGGGGGAAGGAGAGACGAAGGGCGGGAGTAGCAGTCAGCTGATCGTCTCCCGCGCCGCCGCCCCGCCGTCGACTTCACTTGCAGACGGACGCAGCCGCGGACATACGCGTAGTGCATTTTTTAATCTGTCCTTGTAAAACTAAATTTGATTATAGTATTTACTAAGCAAGTCACCTCTTTCATTCAAGTTAAATCTTTAACAAATAGTATGCTCGACGTAATCGATACACCCAAATTGGTTCAGTCATTTAGGAAGAGTAATAATGTTGTAAGGAAAATTCTAAACAGAAATACATACATTTAAGAACTCTTTAAACATTACTAACCTTTTTGAGCAGTCACGGTAAAAATAATCAATGTATCGCTGAGAATACCTCTAATACAGCACCCACAAAAAGCAAGGAAATAAAATTACAGCTAGACCGGTTCGTTGAGAGAGTCACGCGCGCTTTGGTAATGGATTACGTGACCCCTACACTCCGTGCACGGCTATCGTGCGATAATGACCCGAACTATTGACTGCTTGACAAACTGCACGATACCTGTATTGATAAGACTGGCCATATACCACTTCGATACAGTAGTGAAATAAGCGAGTACAAATAATGAGTCACGCGCGCCATAGTAATGGATTACGTGACCTCTCCGCGCTATGCACGGCTATCGTGCAATAATCACCGCGACCATTGACTGAGTGACGAACTCTGTACTGAAATAGAAATAGCCTAAGAAACAAAGATAAAGTAAAAAAACGATTTAAATCGGCAATTCATTGCAGAAAATACCGTTTCTTTTACATGAGTGGCAAAGAAAGTACAGAGGTAAATAAAATAATGCTGGAAGAGTCACGCGCGCCATGGTAATGGATTACGTGACCTCTCTGCGCTATGCACGGCTATCGTGCGATAATGAGCACGGATCATCCATAAATTCTCGATACAATTGCTGCAGACACGTTTTTGTTCATGAAAAGTGTTTTAAAATACTTATTTTTTATATAAATTGTTTGCAACTGTTGTAAAAATTGAGCCTATTTAAATTATGTAGGTACGCTTCTTTTCTTTTAGTTATATTTATGAGGGGAAACAAACAACAATACAGTGTATAGACTAGACTTAAAATATAGAATATTGATTATTTTACCAACTCCCTTTTTCTCGGAGTAAAAGAGAATGTATTTATACTGTTAAAAAGTACCTAAGTTAAAAACAATATTTTACCAAATTGAACGTAAAATTTAAGAAAATCATACAATTAGCACGCTCGATAATTAAGTTCATGTGAATCTGATACTGATACTTGTACTTCTTGTATGAACATACACGTATTAAATAAATGTATGTGTGAAATTTAACACTACTCATTACTTTCTATTTATTGAAAAGCTAAACAAAATTTGTCCAGTTTCAAGTGCATATAAAGTGTATTTTTAACAGTCAGAGAAATGTTGCCAGTTTAGAACTTACTTGCAGTATTATCGCACTGCAGTGTTTATATTCGCAATAAGTTGTTTATATGTTTTGTCTTTAATGCCATTTGTCTTTTATCGTAATACCATATTCGTCAAAAGAGTTTCCTCGACAACAAGTGCAATTTGTTTTTTACAGCCATATTATTACTTTTTTATGAAGCTCAAATATAACATAAAATTTTAATTAGCCGTATCCTGGCGGCGAATTATGTTTATTCTCCTAAAACAGACTAAAATACCTTAACGGCAAATAGCGGCACACGCGCCGCGCAAGATACTTCTTTTTTTAAGCTTCGGTCTCTCTTATAGCGGGAAGCGGATGGCAATAGACGGAGATTGAACGATATAGAAACAATCCTCCAAATTCGTATGGTATCTCAAGGCACGTTAAATCTTTAGTCCTGGTTAACATTATATGAAACAATCTGTTAATGATAATTAAGATGTAGTTATATAGCTCTTAAAATAACCTAAAAATTTAATTAACCGTTTTCTGGCGGCGAATTATATTTATTCTCCTAAAGCAGACTGAAATACCTTAACGACAAATAGGGGCACACGCGCCGCGCAAAATATTTCTCTTTTCGTTTAAGCTTCGGACTCCTTTGTAGCGGGAAGCAGATGAGAATAGACGGAGATCAAACATTATGCCATGTGGTTTAGGCAGAGTAGAGTAGGACCACTCCAAGTCTTCTTGTGGATGTCGTAGAAGGCGACTTAGGAAACACAAGCTTAACAAAGCATATAAACAGGCCAGCGTGGAAAGTGTAGGCCAAATCTTCCGACTGCTCAGACTAATATATGGCTCTGGTAGTACAGAGAGGGTCGTGCTCCTGCAGTGGAGACTAAAAAGGCCTGATGATGATGATGATGAACGTTATGTAGCAATCAAAAGAGAGAAGGAGTTCGATGATCCAGTAGGCGTTATCATTATTAGTGCTAACATAACCCTGGGCGTGGTCTTTGCTGGGATGGACCATAAGTGTCATAATAATATCACGAGCTACTCTATGCTTTCGAAGGCTCTTAAGCCTTTGGCCCCGGGTATGATTATTATATAGCAATCTGTTTACGCTATTTCAGATGTCGCAAGGCAGCTTCAAAAATCACAATTGACTGCAACATACAGATTAGATTGGCTGCAATTTATAATAATTAACCTAATGGGACATCAAAGGTTTTAAGTATTTTTTGTTTTATGTATCTGTCGCAGTCATCTGGTTGAATTTACTATTTGATTGAATGACTAGCGCGTGCATTGAATGACCAAGTTTAATTGAATGACTAAAGGATTACTGGTCAAGTCGTTGAATGTAACGTTCAACGTCTTGACTGAATGAACGTCTAAATTACAAAAAAATAACTAAATTTGAATCACCTGACTGATTTTATATCCGCTCTGTTCAAAGGCCTATGTTACAATCCGCTTACTAGTTGGACGTTGAGCGACGATTGGTCTCTCAACGTTCGGCCTAGTCATTCAATTAAACGTCGCCATTCAATGAACGCGCTAGTCATTCAATCAAATAGCAGATTCAACCAGATGACTGCGACATATCCATTATCTCTGGTGTCTCCTATTCATCTCCAATGTATATGACACAACTTAAAGAAGTTTTGAATAGTAAACACCAATTTATAATCGAAACTTTGAAAAGTATGTAAAAAGAACCTTTGATTGGATATACATATATTAAATGACTCGGCAAAAAAAATGTTTTTTTTTTCGAGTACTCGTATTTAAATTGGGTTATAAATAAATAAATAAATATATACGGACAAATCACACAGATTGAGCTAGCCCCAAAGTAAGTTCTTAGTAAGACTTGTATTATGGGATACTAACTCAACGATACTATATTTTATAACAAATACATATATAGATAAACATCCAAGACCCAGGTCAATCTGAAAAAGATCATTTTCCATCTTGACCTGACCGGGGATCGAACCCGGGACCTCCGTGTCGCAGGCAGGCGTGTTGACCGCTGCGCCACGGAGCATACATCAAAGGCTTAAAACGCCAAAAATTAATTATAAGGTTTAAATATTCGATATCTGTGAATATTACAAGTGTAACATAAACCAAATTGCTGTTCGCAAAGCAAATATATTATAAAGTTCGACATGCGGCTTTAACGTATGTTTGCGACGAATTCCCTTGGACGGTATTAAATATTTTATACTTACCACAGTCATTTTATCACCACTTAGCAGCGATGTATTATGCAGGTAAACAGCAAATGTAGTGTGTTTAGCGTGTACTTATATGTTTGGTGTAACAATAAGGATTTTGTTATTAGAGTGATGATAAATAAATAAATATATAGGGACAAATCACACAATTTGAGCAGCTAGCCCCACAGTAAGTCGTGAACTTGTGTCGTAGGATATAACTCAACGATACTCTATTTTATAGTATTTAAAAACATATGATAGATCGATACTTAATCTGCCTTCTAAAGGAGGGTTTAAGTTTTCTAGGCCAATTTGTATGAGGGGTTCAATGATTTCTAGGTTTAATCAAACCTTAGAAAATAGTTTTTTTACTGACAATCTAAAGTTTGTGCCAAGCAAGGCAACGAAAATGATGCGATGCTATTGTTGTTTTTTTTTCTCACACTTAGTTAGGTACTTATTTGTAGTCGATCATTACTAGAGTTTATTAAAAAAAGAAACGGTCAACTGTAAATCGAACTCGCGGAGAGAGGGCTGCGTACCGTAATTTTTATTTTTAATTTAGATCCAATCGTTACTACATAGCCTTACATGTCTTATAGGTTTTCCTGTTAATTTCAAGGGAAAAACTATATTAGTTGTTTTATTGATTAAGAAATTCATAGACTATTCGTTCTTCACACTTACCTATAGAATGTTTCTAAAGTGACAAAGCATTTTTCAATGTATGAGTATTATATATTTTTTGATGAAATTCCAGTGTCGCATAAATAAAAAATATATAATGTAATAAATAAAATACCACTCAACGCTCGGCAGCTGTAAATTATCAAGTTTGTCACATTGTAGGCTGTACGATACGTTACGTACGAGCGTATTCCCCCGGCAATCGTTAAGCTGTGTGGTGATTTGCTAGAATATATGTATTTATTATGGATAATTATCATTAATAATATTAACATTGCTACATTCTACTACATCCTAATAAAATTGTGGATGGAGAAGTTTTTATATTTCGATGGTAATAACTTCAATGAGACTAAGATATAATATGTAGTTAGAAAAACTTGAAATGTATGGTGCACTTTGTGCTAGTAAATCGAATTCTAAATTGAATTCATATTTTCGAATTTATATTTCCGTCAGTGGCAGTAATTTATTTAAGTATAAGTTACCTATTAGATGTGAGTATTATGTGCGTGAGTTCAGAGTTCAAATCTTATAAAATTATGAATATACCTATTTTAACTAGATTCTTTTTACATTAGTATTTGGTTTTAAATATATTTAGCTAATGTATTATAATTAACATCTATAGTTGATGAAAAGGCTCAAGAAACTTCATTCTTGTCGAGGCGAGGGCCCAACGACAGCATTCCCTTTTTTTTAAAGTTTAAATTGTAGTTTACTAATCCCTTTTATTAATGTTTAAATTATAAATAGGGAAAGCAACGCTAGCAACACGACTCCGTCCCAACTGCAGATTTAACGAGGGCTTGCAATTTACTCATGTTTATGCTTCTTATTTCGCTCTCTTGATAAATGGTTC
This sequence comes from Rhodophaea formosa, assembly GCA_963082605.1. Lineage (NCBI taxonomy): Eukaryota > Metazoa > Arthropoda > Insecta > Lepidoptera > Pyralidae > Rhodophaea > Rhodophaea formosa. The sequence goes on along the minus strand of OY720208.1, from coordinate 20,198,160 downwards.
GTCGCGGAATGTTGGCTAATTTCTGACTTCACAGGTCGAAAACTTTTTATTTCTGTTTGTTGCAATACTGAAAATAATTTTGAAAAATTTGCATTCACATAAAAAATTTTTAATACGAGACAAAATTGCGAATTTGTCTGCTGTTTCGTTTCTTTTGCCAATCTGAAAAGTCTGTGAGGCAACAAAACAGATTAATAAATATTGCTTTTATTTACATTACTTGTCTATTATAATTAATTACTTGTTAGATACTGAGTATTAGCTGTTTGTCCGACCATCCGTCTATCCAAAGCTGTATCTATTTTACCGTAATATAGAGTATGAAATTTTCACGCAATCACGTAGTGTATTCCACCATATAAAATACGTGTTTTTGAGCGTTCTTTGCTGTTCAATATTGTACCTATACTATAGTGGTACGGAGCTCTTCATTTTCAAATCTAACTAGCACTTAGCTGGTTTAATCTATGCTACCTTTTCTGTCTATTGTTACACATCCCTGATCTACGGCACTTCTTAACCAACATATTTTTGAAATACTTAGATCATCTTTTGTAACCATTTTAGGAAAACACTTTGTACCTTATTCTAACTCATAATGTATTTATTATTTTATATCATAAAACCACAAATAATTATCTAAGAAATAAGATAAATAAAGCGTATAACAATCACAAATTATTATGGATACTTCATTATGTAAGTATAACTTTCTCGATCATAAAATATACTTCGATTCCACTAGCAATAAGTTGTGTGATGAGGTGTGAATATGTCAACAGTCACTTATTCTCACCTAACGCTCTGTCTATCACACATTCACACACACAAGAGTTCAATTCACTCATGTTTTTACTTCTTATTTCGTTCACTTGACAAATGATTCCTCTCAGAATGCTGCCTAATTTGACTTCACAGTTCGAAATCCAGCTTTTTATACTTTTTTGTCGCATTAATGAAGACTTTTTCCTTGAAACCCATTATTTATTACTCTGCCTGAATCAGACTTGTTTTTTCGACAAGAAATTTGGTACAAGTTGAAAAACCTATTGATATATTTCGCTCAGGGAAATGTCTTTACTTCAAAATTGGGTAAAAATATTTTGTAATCAACTACTTAGCTGTTTTTCTCTAAAGGTCGTAATCCTCAGCAGATTCTAGTAAAATTTTCAAAATTAATAATTGGCAGATATAACCTAAGCGCCTTAGCACTTAAACTCGCAAGACTAGCTAACAGAGCCTCTAGTTTATAACTCATTGATTTTTTGCTTATAAAACTAAAGCTAAAAAAAGAGCTCGTCACGTCTAATAAATAAAATGTATGCATAGACGCAGCCAAAGTGAGCAGCTAGAATCATAATAGACTAGCAATTTTATCGCAACTTCCTACGCGTTAATTATAATCTGTGCCATCAGCAGATAAATTAGCTTTCATTCTGAAAATCAGTCCAGTGGTTTCGCGGATGCTATTCAATGCATGCAAACCAACAATCAAGTCTTTCTTCTTATTAGATAAACTATATTATTATATACTATCTTTATACTCAAATAAAAACACACATACAATCAATAAGCAAACGTCGCAGTGGTACAAAAGGCAGTATCTCAGTGCGTATATTACTCGGAGAGCAATGCACTGGTTTTCAGTTACTGCCTGGGGTAGTCACGAAGCGCGCAGCAAAACAGTCGCGTCATTTTTGTCAATGTGTTTATGCGTTGGAAGTATATTAATCGAGAATTAGAGCTTAAATTAAAATTAACATTCATAAACAATTTCAAAACATAAATATTGATTACTAAAGTACCTTCTTAATTTCTATTTTATTTGGTCTCTATTCAAACACCCTATTCGTGCACTTTCTTCCCTACCAGTCAACTAAATGATTTTTGTACTTGTAACATATTAATAATTTTGTAAAAAAAAAAACACTGCGGAACGAATACAATATAAGAGCAGAGATACATTTTCAATATAATGGCAACACATTACAGTACATTACCATCTATCTTAATAAAACACGTCAGGACTGAAGTAACAAATTATAAAAATGGTGGAAGAAAGACTGATCCTTTTAGCGAGACACAATAAGACGTGGAATATTTTAGAAACGTTGGAAAATAACATCTGAGAATTACAATGCCTTATTTTGATGTAATACCAACGTACAATACTAATTAAATTGTATTATTATTTGTACTTATACTATCTATTGATGCAAAAGTCTGTCTGCCTCTTTACACTTCGGTTGAACCGACCGATATTGATGAAATTTGGTATGAAGATAGTTTCAGGTCTGTGAAAGGACACTCAGTTCCCTTTATCCCAAAATGTCTAATCCCTAAGGTTCTTCATTCGTGCGAGCGGAATCGCAGGCAAAAGCTAGTTATAGAAATATCACTATATCTAAATCCATATATTGTGAAAGTTACGAGATTATTTTCAGCTATAACCACGCTTACGATGTTTATGTTGCATTTATCATCAGAGATATCTACGCAAAAAGTCCGACTTTGTACCAAGTTACAAATTTATGTATTTTTTATTTAATAAAGATATAATATATTGAAAAAATAATCACGAGTGGATTGTAAACGGTGACTTTGTAAACGGTGACTTTGTGTGTGTATGAACTACTACTCTCTTATTAATCAAGCTACCGCAAATTAATCCTGAAGTTCACTATATCCGCTATATCCCACTCCTCTAAAACGCATTAAACCTAGCATCTTCAGACAAGCCTTCTCGTATTGATTCAATTGAAACGTGATTGAAAAAAAAATACAAATCCGATGTGATGTCTATAACGGTTGTACTCTATGCACTGCTTAATTGTAAAAGTACTATTGATTCTTGAAAAAAAAATTAGATGCAGTAGTAATAATCATGATCTGAAAGTTATTTTTTTATAAGTTCGTACTATATAACAGTCTGTCTCTTATTACATACTCTCATCCCATGCCATGTAATTATTCTCACAAATTGCAGGACAGTGAAAAAAAAGATCTTACAGATAAAAAAAGTATTTTTTTGCAATTTCCAAGTAAAATTGAAAATGGCAAGAATTTACACAAAACCTTATTGAAATTGGTAAAACGTTGCTTGAACCAAATCCAATTTTCGTTTAAACACAATCAGATTTCGTTCAAAAGCAGAATCGAATACACTGTACAAGCGTAAAGATTTTTCCATTTCATATGGATTTTTATGTTTCCTTAGTTTTATTTTGTTATTGTTTGAATTTTTTCCATAGTTTTACTAATTTTCAGTAGTGTTAAAAGGTATATTGTCTAAAAGCGTGATGCGTGAGCGAAGTGTATCTGTTTCAGCTTGAACAAAATTTCGTTTGTATCTTTATTAGATCGCGTACAAGTCGCAATTTTGAACTGATTTCTGTGATATTTTATAAAACCCGTCTACTAGCACTTCGTATATTGGACATGCTCTATAATTTTTGTTTTCTTTCGGGTATTTTTTGCCTATCTTCCGGTTTGATATTTAACTTGCTTCTTTCCATTGAACGCTGACACTTTTATATTTTGCACTTTATTTTGTTGTTGAATAATGAGTTTGTGAGCATACATACATACATGCTACCACGTCTCTTTCCCTTGTGGGGTATACAGAGCCCAGGTCTGTAAATCCTTAAAGCCACGGTTAGCATTTAGCATGTTGCCGGGCTTGTAGGTGAGAATGGAATCAAAATAGTCATGGTTTGCTAGCCGCATCGCCTATTGACATGACTCCTGACGCCCATTCCCTTGATCGGCTTTTACGGTCTACTTGCAATGAAAAGCAGCTGGTACATTCTACGTTTTTCCTTTCCTCCCAGACCAAAATGCAAGAAATGGTGTTTTATTTTGTTGTTGAATAATGAGCCTGTGAGCCATAGAGAAATACAAAAACCATAAATAGGAAAATCATAAAATCAAAATCAAAACGTTTATTCAGAAAATAGGCCTTTGCAGGCACTTTTTAGGCATAAATAGAAGTATGTGATAACATACCCAGCTACAAAGAAAAAATATAAACTGTACAACCATTTAACGGTTAACCCTCCAGCACTTAGTCGGGTAATGGGAGCAGGACATCGCCTGGGGCCGCTTTGTAACACGCGGAAAATCCCGGCAAAACTCCAAATTATAAGGAAGTTTACATTCATTTCTGCTGGGAAATTATTAGAAAAATGCTGTAGAGGACTTTGAAATATTAACAAGCATTTCGCAGAAAAGTTAAATACAAGTGCTTTTAAAAAGTAAAATGAATATTCGAAAATGTCATATATCTCTGAAATAATTAATATAGTATGAAGCTTTGAAAATGTCTGATATATAATAAAATAATAATTTATTCATTTATTTAACTTTATTATACATTTACTTTAATATTTAAAGCCACAGGCTATCAATCTGCAGGTGGTGCAGTGAAAAGAATATTTTGGAAGTAGGTGCAAAAAAATACCTAATCTATTTTTAATTTAAAGCAGATACAACATTAAATAACTACTTTGCTTTACTGAGATTTGTGAAGTTTATTGATTTAGTGTCAAAATGCATGACTTAAAATTAACTAACTTCAATCTTAGCTGTTCAGGATCCAAATTAACCTATCCTAATAATAAAAAAAGAACTGTAAAAAGATCAATAACTATCGTGTCAAAAATATTGGGTTAAAGATTTTGTATTTTTGAGTTAAACTTAGTGAGCAAATCAGAGTTGAAAAAATTAATGAATTTTAGCGTTGAAGAGTTCTCCCTCCGTTATCAGACTAGCAGGCTTATTTGTTCAAAACGTTGAACACCGTATTTTTAGGGTTCCGTAGTAAACTAGGAACCCTTATAGTTTCGCCATGTCTGTCTGTCTGTCTGTCCGTCCGCGGTTTTGCTCAGAGACTATTAGTACTAGAAAGCTGTAATTTGATATGGGTATGTATATTAATCATGGCAAAAAAGTGGTGGTGGCCTGCTGCTTGTTGACATACGAGTATATACCTATATATTGCATTGTCATTTGCTTTGACTTATGTGAAATCCTTGGCCATAAATATAAGCCTAAAAACTGATACAAATATTGTATTTGTTCACAAAAGTGTAACAAATATTCTCGTTATGGAGACAACAGAAAAGTATCTTTAATTTTACCTTAAAAACATACTTGCAGCCCTCCTCGGCTTCGCCTAGGCTGAGTGATTCATGAAGAATCTATTAGTGAAAACCGCATGAATGTTTGTTTAGTAGTTTTTGAGTTTGTTTTACAATATGCAGCGATAGTGATGACTTATTATTAACATTAAATCTAGAAGGACAAAAATTTCCTTCTAAACGCGCCTAAATAAACGGGTAATAAGAGCTCGGGACATACCGTTTCGCTTAAGGCAAATTTACAACGTACACGCGGCAAAATTACCCAAAATTTGACATTGTTACAAAGTTAACATTAATTTCTTTTGTTACTAAGCTTGGACGAGTTGAGTGATTTTAGAAGAAACGTCAAACTAATGTTGTTTGAATTATTTCTTTTTTCAGCCTATTTCTAGGTGCAGTAAAGTATCACGCACAAAAACTTTAGCTGAAATACTGGCCCTTATTATAAAACTATGGGCTAAAATAAACTACAGTGCAGTGAAACTAACTCATTGTGATTTAACACCTATAAAATAAAAAATAAACAAAAAAATATCTATAGTCTACTTTTATCATTAGTAAATTTACTATAATTAATTCTGAACTGCTAGTCATGATTTTGCTATATGTGTAGTCCAAAATGAGCGACACACGCAAGTGTAGCAACTGTCTATTAGATATACTTACCGTTTGAGAATAGAGTTAATGTCAGTATGACCCTCTGTACTACCAGAGCCATAATTAGACAAACTATGTCAGATGCCTTAAGGCAGCTTGAAAAATCTGACACCAGTGTTGGCCACTTACACACACGAAAAGCAAGTATTAGACAAAGTAGTCAGGGAATTTGATCTACACTCTTTACGGTGACCAGGCGAGGTAGAGAGGTTTCTTTGATGTTTATAGCTTTGTTTGGGTTATGTTTATCCAACATACAGTTAGAAATAAGAGAAAACAAACACAACCTTCGAACCACAAATAAACTTAACCTAATTACACCACGGACTAATTACGGGAAAAATACAATACTTTTTGAGGGAGCACAGATGTATAACAAGTTGCCAAATGATTTGAGGAAATGTGAGAGCATCAAAACATTTAAAAAACAACTAAAACTACTTATCGCGACCAGTACTTAATTAGTGATCTATGCATGTTATTTACTGTTACTTTGTATCTCATTTTAAGTGAAATGAAATTTCTTATGAGAATAAAGTTCTTTAAACCTAAACCTAGATCACCTTCTGCGACATCCTAAGATTTAAAGTTGGCCTATTCTACTTCGCCGGAAACGAAAAGACAAGAAATAATTTAAATATATCTCTTTAGAACCAAACAAAATGTAACTTACTCTTATTATATGAGGTTCTAAAGTAAAATTAAAAAGAAAAGCTTTTACACTTAGTACTTTTTAGGGTCCGTAGTAAACTAGGAACCCTTATAGTTTCGCCATGTCTGTCTGTCTGTCTGTCTGTCCGTCCGCGGTTTTACTCAGAAACTATAAGTACTAGAAAGCTGTAATTTGGTATGGATATGTATATTAATCATGGCAAAAAAGTGGTAGAAACAAATCTTCAAAAACATTTTTTTTAGGGTAGCTCCCATAAAAGTAAAGTGGGGGAGTAATTTTTTTTTCTCTACTTACCCACCGTGTGGGGTATCGTTAAAAAGGTCTTTGAAAAATATTATGTATGTCTTTGAAAAATATATGAGGTTGAGAACATCATTTTTCGATTTAGGGATCTGTTATCGAAATATTTGGTTTTAAAGTGAAAAGTGTTTTCATTGTTAGATGTTTTTGGTCGTTAAACAGTGTGAACTCAAAGTTGTCATTCACAACTACGGAACCCTACACTGCGCGTGGCCCGACACGCACTTGGCCGGTTTTTAAATATTATACTTGTTCCAAACATTTCATAGTTGGACCTTTTTCATCTAACCGCACCAGTTTAACATAACCGTAGAGCGCTCGTTACCAACTCCAACTTTACTGCGACTGTAAACATAACTGCTTACTCGACCGCGCACATCAAAAGAAGTTTTTACTGCTGTGGGTATGTTACTTATTTATAGACAGACTTTTTAATAGAAATCTGGGACTAGTTGGTAAAAATGTATCGAAAATCTTGCTAATGAATTATTATCTTTTTTCATATGTATTAACTATTTTTTTTTTAATTATTTAATGAGGTTGACCTTATTAGTATATTGTATTATAAAATATGTTAGGGTAATAACCGCTATCCTCCAAACCATTAAATTAACCTGTCAAAATCAACACATTTTTCTATGTAATCGGAGCTGGGAAATTAAAAAAAAAAAAGCCATTTTCATACAAAAGTGTTATGCGAGACCAGAAATTTGTATAAAAATAGGTATTGAATCGTTTTTCAGTTACGAGAATTGATCCCTTTTGGAAAAGTTGTTTATTTTTAACAGGTTGATTCGAAGGTTTGAGGGACAACAATGTTTATTCTAACAACCTTTATCATCAATTTTACCAATCTTATTATTTCTTGTTATTAAAATACGTTATCTTATGCCTTGACATATCGACAACTTCTACGGTCGCGGGTTCGATTCTCGTACAGGTCATGATGGAAAACGAACTTTTGAGATTGGCCTGGCTCATAAATAATTACCTATATATACGCAAGTATCTACTATACTTATATAATGCTATCGTTGAGTAAGTAACCTACAAGTTACAACGTACTGTGGGGCTAGGTTAATCTATATGTTTTATCCGTCTATATATATTTTTTTGCATTACAAGACTAAGTTTAAAAGAATAAGTGTGATTCTTTTTTGAAATTTGATAAATCATCCATTTAAAATGTACAATCGCCAAGCCTTTTCTTAAAACGTCTCCAAAATTTATCTTCGTTTATTGCATATTTCGGGACAGCAAACCATCTCACGTCAACAAAAGTTTTCATTTCAAATTGGAAGGGATAAAAAATAATTCTTCTTTTTTAAATGAAACGTCAAGTTTTACTAACGACCCACAACCCCGCGAAATTTACAAACAACGGTATGATGCTTATCTTCCTAAGTCATAAGCGCAAGCGACAGATAACTATTTTTTGAAATTGTTTTTGTAATGTTAATGCAATATTTTTTTCTTTGTTTTTATTCAATGTTATTAAAAGGCACATTCAACCGACCCTAGCATACTAAATGTAAAAGTTTCTGCGTATAGATTTTTGAATGATAATTAAATACTTTACTAAGCCTCTACCGCTGCAGGAATTTGGATGGAATTCGGCAGATACATACAAACTATCACGTCTTTATTTCCAAAAACAAAACCAATGTCACAAGTTCCAAAATTGGACAGACATGTAGACCATATCATAAATTGCAATTAGTTCAATATCATCAAGCTGTTGTAAAATGCTCACTAACAGGTGGCAGCACTAAATCTGCCAGTCTGATGGGCTTTTATCATTGGATTACAAATGATAACAGCAACAACTGTAAAATTTTCAATAAAAAACAGCATTTAGTTTTATCGTACAACACCAATACTTTGTATCTATCTAAACTGACCATGGGCAGAATAAGTAACTAACAAGTATCGAATTAAAAAAAAATCTTTGACTTTGAAAGGTCGGCTGAAGTAATAAAATAAAAAAAGAATGCAAAAGTACAACATTCAGCACCTGTCTTATCAGTGCTGCCATCACATAAAGCCCGCTCCACACTGTCGTCGAGAGGTTTCGTTCTCGGTATTTGCCGAAACAAGACGAGATCGACAACGACTCTCTACACTCTCGCTTAGCGCAGTTGTCTATTTGAGGACGTTGAAGATGGACGTTGAAACTGCTGCGGCTTTATAGCATTATGTCTTGTAGCATATTATACTTCTTACAACGAGAAAAATAGTTATTAAAAGGCGTTAAAAAAGACGAAATACCGCCACCATGCAGATTACATGAATATAGCCGAGACTTGCCGAATACTCTCGTATTCGCCTCCACACTCTCGTATTCGCCTATTCTCGTGTAGTTATGTCGAGAGTGTGGAGCGCGCTTAAGTGAATTGTGTGAAGTCTATGACAACGCCGTTCGTGTGGCTCTAAATATCAAAAGAAAAAAAAAACATCGGTACAAGAAGAAGAAGCTCTTATGACTTGTACCACTATTTATGGCAGTCTACTACAATATTGCTCTGGCTTTCATCTCGCTTTGAAAAAACGCTGACCGGCGTCGCGGTTTTGTTCGCTATGTTAATGTTGGGCACAATTAGAGGTGGAAATAACGGTTGGTCGTTGTTATTTTTTATTTTGAAAAGTTTATAAAACTGTTGTCGGTTAATCGAGTTGCAATGTTAACAGTTTATCGTTGTAAATTTGGACATTTTTATCAGAAAATATTGAATGCAGAATACGTTAGCTGCTGCTATGGATTTTGGTTGCTAAGTTTGGATTTATGAAGTTTGGTTAAATAATTCTTTCTTACACATAAATAAGTTTAGTTGATGAAACTAATTATCTTACGACGTATCTAATAGCTATTTTATATGTTAGTAGATATACCTAACATCTTTGTAACGGACCGCAGTTCATATTTTATTCCCAGACCTTACTACCCTATCCTAATCCTAACTAAATATTATAAATGCGAAAGTGAGTTTGTTTGTTACGCTTTCACGCTGTATCTACTGAACCGATAATTATGAAATATACGAGTAGCATACATATAGGTTAGGGTACTGAGAAGGATATAGGTTATATATCACGCGGGCGGACTTACGGGTAACAGCTAGTAAGCAATAATTTGAATACTGTATAACTTTTTCATATTCAATAGGTTTAGTTGATGAAACTAATTATCACACGAAGAATCGTTCTTTTCTAAAAAAAATTTTAAATTTTTTTTAAGAGCAAAATAAAAAATAGGGCCATACCCATTTTAGTACTTGATTTTATAAATAAGAATTGTGCCTCTAGAAGGAGTTTTCAGCGAGAAAATAGAAGAATACATTTGTATGGAAACCATACTGAAAAAATACTGCTAGGATACGCCCTTAAGTTAGCTATGAAAGCAAGTATTTTATAAACTTAAGTTAAAAACAATGAGTGAGTTACCCGAACAAACCTTTGAATTAAATATTTAGACTATAGGCATATGTTACGAGTGACACAGACCAAAATTCACAGCACCATTCCATTCACATACTAACCACATCCTTTGTTTCAGTGTTCAAATCCCAGACCTCTCTGTCGACGGATTCCGGCCTCTGCACAGAAAGAGGATTGCGTCGCACACATATAGAAATTGTCAAGCCGCCCGGAAAACGGATAGGACTTAAACTGGCAGGTATGTTTGAGGTAGTAACTAGTTTTAATTACAAAAGGCTTTATAGATATCATCTGGTCACTCACGTGTTGCCGACTATAGTTTCGGACTCGTCAGGAGCCCATTTTCAAGGCGAGTGCGGGACGCGCGGCGGTGAGTTTGGGATCCACCGCCGCGCGTCCCGCCTTGAACATGGGCCTTGACGAGGCCGAAACTATAGTTAGCAATCCCGACAAATAGCACGTGAGTGACCCGTTGAAATATAAAATGTCTTTATCTCACGTTAGTTTTAATGATCAAATCAAAAATCAAATCAAATCAAAAAGTCGTTTATTTTTCTCCAAAAACAAGTATCGTACATAATTTTGTACAAAAATGCCCTTCGAAGTATATAATATACCTACCAAATGTACTGTGTAAATAAAATTAAACCTAAATAAACAATAGCGAGTTGGAGAAGGAACGTGGTGCCCATGCTAGGTTTTCCTGATATACAAAAGGCTTGTTCCTTGGGTCAAAATCTAATCCTAAGTCACCTTCTATGACATCCACGGGAAGATTTGAAGTAGTCGTATTCTACTCTGACGGGAACCACACGGCAACATGTGTATATCAATCAAAAGTTTCAAATCTAACATCCAACTTCCGCCCTTCACCCACTCAAAATTTATGATCACGTCTTAGATCTATTATGACATAAATCAAAGAAGTCTTATAGTGTGTCCTGTACAATAAATAAGATTATAGTGCAAATAATTAAACTGTTGCCATTAGAGCCGCTTCGACGCCATTAATGTCGACAGTTAGCGTTCCAGGATGACAGTGAGGCGTATTTACAGACGTATTTGATTATTTTATGTCTCATGTCCCTGCTCTAAATTACAGATTAAGAAAATATAAGGTAAGAGCGGTTTCACACTATGTCCGATCCGAATACGATCCGAATCTGACCTGCATCCAATCCAAATCCGATACGATACCTAGTGTCTACGAGTCTTAATTTAGAATGGCTTTTCACACTATCTCCGGTCGGAATCCATATCATGGATTGCCCGCTATGTCATGTCAGTCTCCGATCCACTCTTTGCTATTACGCAGCTCCAACTCGGTTCAGTAGCGGTGCACCTAGTATCTATACAAATAATGCTACGTCTAATTCTGTTCCTCTACCCATCTCTTTAATATATATTCACGGAAAATAAAATTAATAAAATAAAAATGATGGAGAAAAATCGCATAACGGAAATCGAATCTAATGCGTAAACTACCAAACTAATAGTCGCCTGACTCTATTTTTACGGAATTGGATCGGACGTAGTGTGAAAGCGCTCTAAGGCCATGTTTATTATAAAATCTTAATACGACGAGTATATACTATCTCTGATCAGTATATACTATCATCAGTTTATATTAAGTCTGCTTTCAGAAAACTCTTTCGCGCTAGTCTGGCAGAAAAGAAAAATAAAGTACAATGTACCAGCTGCTTCTCTCCCCGCGCAGGCCGTAGAAACCGGCTGAGAGAATGGGCGCAAATCTAAGGCATTATGTAAATAAGTGGATAGACGGTGCGGCTAGTATGACTATTTTGATTCCATCTTAAGCCAACATACTAAAACATGACCTCTCGCTTTTATGGCTTACGGCTCTGTCCTCTCCATAAGGGAAAAATTTAAAAAAAAAAACATTTTGTCGACACCAAATGCGTCCAAATCATAAGTGTAGTAAATGACGTGTAATATTACATGAGAACAATGGACTTTCTCTCTCCATGTAATGGCGTACCATAAACATAATATCAAGGCTGTGGTCTGTATGGGCGCACATAAATCGCAAAAGTCATAAATTGGGAGCTACATTCTTTTGGCGCTATCCCGAAATTAAAAGCGTAATTTTAGAGTTGGGATTTTGTCGGCTAATAGAAATCGTATTTAGTGCGTAAACTACCAAACAAATAGTTCTACGACAACGCCGGACCCTATTTTCATGGAATCGGATCGGACGTGGTGTGAAAGCGCTCTAAGCCTTTGTTATCAAATCTTCGTACAACGAGTATATACTATCTCAGATCAGTATATACTTTCATCAATTTAAATTAAGTCTGCTTAAAGATATTTAAAAAAAATCATGTCTGTAGTCGACACCAAATGCTTCCAAATGATAAGTTTAGGAAATGATGTGTCATATTACATCAGAACAATGGACTTTCTCTCTCCGTGTAATGGCGTACCATAAACATAATATCAAGGCTGTGGTCTATATGGGCGCACATAAATCGCAAAAGCCATAAATTGGGAGCTACATTCTTTTGGCGCCATCCCGAAATTAAAAGCGTAATTTTAGAGGTGGGATTTTGTCGCGTCATGTATACTTTAGGTGATAAAGCTGTTATATTTTTCAATTCTTATATTTTCGGAAAAGCAAATTAGCTTTATTGAATACTAGTTGTTACCCGCGGCTTCGCCCATGTGATATATAGCCTATGTCCTTCTCAGTACCCAAACCTATGTGTATGCAAAATTTCATGATGATCGGTTCAGTAGATAGGGCGTGAAAGCGTAACAAACACACTCACTTTCGCATTTATAATATTAAGTTAGGATTAGAATTAGGATAGGATTTTTATATTTTTATTTATTTTTTTAATTTAAGAAATTTCCGGTTTTCTGAGTTTAATTGCCTTAGCTTGAGTGAGGGGTAAACATAAAATAGGTAATTAAAATATACTGTTATCAATCGTTATTTCGAAGATAAACGTTTATTTTAAATAATGAACATAGGAAAAAATAGAGTAAAGAAAAATATTTGAAGGCAAATAAAACATAAATGAATTAAGGCAAAATAACTCACATTGGTCTATTAGAATATTCAAGTAGACATAGTTTTTTATATATTTTTTCTCACTTTTATAATTTTTTTCATTTCTCAGATGTATCTTAGACTAGCAGCCCTTTCCGGCTGCGCCCGGGCATACATTTATATTATATAAACCTTCTTCATGAATCACAGTCTAGATGGCATATGCAAAATCCGTATAGTAGTTTTGGAGTTTATCGCAAACAGACAGACAAACGGACGTGGTTGACTTTGGTTTATAATATGTAATGAAAAAAAAAAAAAAATAATAATAAATAAATATATATAGGGACATATCACACAATTTGAGCTAGCCCCACAGTAAGTTGTGAACTTGTGTCGCAGGATGCTAACTCAACGATACTATATTTTATAATATATACTTATATAGATAAACATCCAAGACCCAGATCAATATGAAAAAGATCTTTTTCCATATTCATACAATCCTTAAAAAATGCTATTTTTAATCGTAATTTCCCATTTTACTTATTCGTCATCTCGACCTGTATAAACGTTTATACGAAAGTTAATTATCGAAGCTTGCTGGTGAAGTTGGTGCGGACGGAAATTTCTTTCGGGTTAATCCAGTTCAAATTTACATATTTATTGGTTGCTAGCGGACAAAATGGTTCTAATCAATAACAGCAGGATTTCGTGACCTAAACAACTTTGAAGTTAACTCAGACTGCTGCTGAGTTATCCCGCAGAACGAGTTTTAATTTTATTCTCTTTTTGTAAAGGTATGAAGGAAGATACTGCTTTATAAAATAAGGATTATGATGGTTGTTTCATATGAGTTTGCGTGTATCACCACCTTATCCTACCTAAAATGAGGTTAAACGCACTCGAAGTAATAACGTGTAAAATTTGTGTTAATAAAATTAAACGCGTTACATACAGACAAATAAAAAAAATCATAGGAAAATAGGCTATTTTCCTAAAGAATATAAAAAGTGCATTAGTAAGATTATCGAAAAACATTTGAACGTATTGTTTTTTTTTGTGAATCAAACAAAACATTGCAAAGATTATATCCCGTTCAAATTCCATGTGACGTCACTGTCCGGTACACTTTTCAGCGAACTGTGATGTCACGAATCTCCAATGATAAACCTTAACGCTTTATCATTTATTGTTTAAATTTATGAAAGAATTAATATTGTGTCTATTCATTTTGATTATCTCACTGACGGACTAATTTTAGTATTACTATTATTTTGAAAAATTATACAATAAGAGCCCTTACTGTTATGATATGTTAAAATCCCAATCCCAACTTCCCAACTAATATAAATAAATGCGAAAGTGAGTTTGTTTGTTTATTTGTTTGTTTGTTTGTTACGCTTTCACGCCGTATCTACAGAACCGATCATCATGAAATTTTGCATACACATAGGTTAGGATACCAAGAAGGACATAGGCTATATATTACGCGGGCGAAGCCGCGTGTAGCAGCTAGTGATTTATAAACACTAACACTTCATCGAATCTAATAGAAAAGGATGTCATCGAAATGAGATTCCATTACCAATTTACTCATCCCACGAAAAAATATTTCCGTTGGCTGAGTTGACTAAGAAACCGCTTTTATTTTATAGTCGTAGTTCACCGCGAAATTGCTTATGCATTTTGATTCGCTGCAAATCAGTAATGCCTTTGACAATTACTACGGTATAACAAGTGATGTTTCCAATATTAAATAGGTGTATTATGAGATTGTGGTAGTCTTTAGTAGAATTAAATAAATGCTGTATAATAAAATAAAATAATACTACTATATAACTAGAAATATACGCAATTTTTTTTTCTTTTTCTGGACTCTTAAAGGTGTGATCCAGCCCGGCGATAAAAACAACTTTTATTATGGAACCAATGCTGGAAACAAAAAAAACATCGTCGTTTTCATACAAAACTGTTCAGCCACCCGAACAATTTGTATTTGTACGTAATTCTGTGGACAGACGAGTACACAAAATACCCTGATGGTAAGTGGCATGGTCACTGTTGGTCACCCTGCTCTGCCGGCCTTTTATTAAATATTAATTGCCTTTACCCACATACTCAGGTTAAACTAGGCATAATTTAATTTGTACTCTATTTTTTTACCTTCCCAAATATAATTTTTTGCATGCCTACTGTGAAAGGCGGGAATTTATATGAAGACCCTAGCAAATAAACATTTCATTTCATTTCATTTCACGCGGAGTAAAAAGTTAATTATGACTAAATAAGACTAAGGTACAGAAGAAGGTCAAGTCGTATCAAGAACTATAAAGTCTAAAGCAGAGGATAGAGAAGTTTGGCGTATACTCCATCTACAAGAGCTATAAAGCTCTTAAATAAGAAGCCGTAACAATGGAAAAGTAGAAAAATGGTAGTAAAAATGGAAACTAGAATTCCAGCTCTGAACTGACAGAATCCCTAATGCCCGATATGTGGTCGGCATGGGACTGATGGACAATTGTCGCTGCGTTACTCTGACGTCACCGCAAATGGACATACGTCGGAGGTGCGCGATTTCACGCAACGCCCGAAACTGAAGGCTATTGCTCTAAAGGAATTGACTTAGAACCAATATGTACTCGAATTAGCACTGACGCTTTAAATTAACTGCCATTACTCTTCTCGTGTGTTTAAGGTTACCAAGAAGATTCTGTTACAAGTGTCAGAAAACTGACTGCCTTATTTTTCTCTAGGACCAAAGACAAACATTAAAGTGATTTTTTAAATTTTCACCCAACCCCTTGACCGGCTTTTACGGTCTACGCGGGAAGAAAGAAGCTGGTAAATATTCTGATTTTCCTTCTTCCCAAATCGTACTAACGTACATCTTCAATCGATCTGACAAATATTGAAGTGAGGATAAAGATAATTTTAAATCTTCTTCTTCCGTCCTTGTTCCCGTTATCTGGGGTCGGGTGCCTCATTCTGCGGCACCAGGTTGATCTGTCCTGGGTTGTCGGTTTTGGCAATTGGGCTTTCTGGTCTCTTCCGATGTTTGACCACCAGGTCGAAGGCTGGCGGCCTCTACCTCTCTTTTGTTCTGGCAGGCTTTGAAGATGATTTTAAATCATGCAATTGAATTTAAAATGTAAACTAGAATTTCAGCTCTATACTTACAGAATCCCTAATGCCCGATATATGTGTTTGGCATTGGACTGACGGACAATTGTCGTAGCGTCACTCTGACATCACCGCAAATGGACAAACGTCAGAGGTGAGCGATTTCACGCAACACCTGAAACTGAAGGCTTTGCCTATAAACGGATTAACTTGGAATTAATGTCCTCGAATTAGCACTGTGACGCTTTAAATAAGCAATTATCCTTCAATGACAATATACATCAATCTGTTTTTAGATTATCAGTAAACATTAAAACCAATTTGACCAACACTATATTTTAAAATGTCTGAGTTTATACTAAATCATACATAATCATACTCAAATTGTGCTTCGGAAGGCACGTTAAGCCGTTAGTCCCGGCTGTCATCATTGATGGCAGTTGTCAAGCTAAGTCAGATGCCTTAAGGCAGCTTGAAAAATCTGACACCAGTGTTGGCCACTTACACACACGAAAAACAAACAAACAAACAAACAAACTTAAATTTTCACGTTTGACCAGGTAATTGAAAAAGCATGGGATTTGCTGAAGGAAATTGACTTCACCTGCTTATGCAATGTAATTTCTTCCATTTGCTATGCCACAGAGGTCATAGACGCCTGGCGTGCTCTGATTCCAAATTCTGAATTCCCTGATTTTCCGTCACTGCAGAAGCAGTGGGATGAGCCGCTTTGCAAAACTGCCCAAGATAATTTATTTCAAACGTCTTGCGGCTCTGCAGAGCGCGCCCACCTGTTGACTTCTGCAGATTGGGAATCTGAGCTCTGGTTACAGGCGCTACCATCCGCCGACTTGGGTACTCTGTTGCATGGTGACACTTTTCGCTTTGCAGCAGCACTACGATTAGGGGCAACATGCACAGTCCCCCACCTTGCCCCTGTGGAGGATACCGTAGATGCTTTTGGGCATCACGGACTCTCTTGCTCCAGAAGCGCTGGCCGTTTATGGATGGATGGGATGATGGTAAGAGACCAGACGGAATGACTTTGGTGCCCTAGAAATTGGGACGACTGCTAGTGTGGGACGCTACTTGCGTCGACACACTGGCGCCATCCCATCTTCAGAGCACCAAGTCAAAGGCAGGCACAGCTGCTGCTGGAGCGCAAGAGTACTGCTGGAACTCTTAAGAGGCGCAAAAATAGGTATTGGAAGTAGTAGTAAAATTTAATGCGTATTTACAAGTCACATAAAATTGTCCAGTTCGCAAATGTGTTATGCTATTACACATGATTATGAATAATCCATACAAATATGGAAAAAGCCTAAGGTTGTTGTTTCTTTGTGATTAAGTAAGTTTAGTGCTGTTTTCATAGCGGAGTGTAGAAGCTGAAGCTTCAAGCTGCTGAAAGGCACCAGACAGCTGAGAACGGCAGACAGCGAAGCACAAAGGAACTTCAAATACTTAATGCCACCTGCGGCTACTCATCCCAGTTTATAAATAGAATACACAATGGTGTACAGTACATGGTCGATTGATTATGAATAGAATACAAACCCAGGCGCAGCCTGGTAGGGCTGTAGTATTCATTTAATTGAAAGTTGTCGATTGTGTCTACTCCGCAAGGGTTAAAGACGTAGTAAAATGCAAGTATTGATTCTAATACTGTCTCAAATTGTTTCATATGAATCGACTAAATGAGAATAATAACAATGCAAATTTTTTTTTTTATCATATTTCATTTATTTAATACATCCATTAATATAAAAATAACTTATAAACTAAAAATTTCGTCTAACGCGACTCCTTCAGACATGGTGCCAAGCACACTGGCAGCATTTCCTCTCTGGATAATAAGGCTAATTCTTTGAGCCAGGAAGCTACCAGCTCTACGGTCACCAGTTGCCTCAATAAGACGCGCCGATAAGTCACAAATAATACAAATTAAACGCAAAATCTAATATCATAATTCTGATTTCAGAGAAACCCTGTCAAATGCCTAATAATACCCGCATTTGTAGCGGATTATAATTCTCGGAATTGGCCCCTTACAATTTGGGGCTGATAGGCTGACTGATGAGAGATTGATGCACTAATTATATGTGACGCCGTGTGAATAGACGTCTGGGTGCTAATTTTGGCTAGGGGTTAATTTTGTATTGTGACTAGTACCCTTACGATATCTGATACGATACGATACGATAACGAATATAAAAATGAATGTGTTGCTTAGCGCAAATCTCGAGAGCTGTTGGTTCTTATGGAGTGAATTTATATGTACCACGGGCGAAGATAGGGTGAACTGTTACTTGTGAATAAAATTAACTGGTATCTTATCAATAATGCGAACATTTTGTATTTTCAAATTGAAAAACTTGTAGGTATTATTGATGTCAATCGATCATTTAATCATCGTGGGATCTCGTTTTTTAGGATGGATTGGAATAGTAGCAGCTCGGGCGGCCAGACACGTGTACCTAATATCATACTTTGAACCACTGGATAGGCAATTGAAAATGATACTATTGGCCATTACAATGCCATTAAGTTATTGCAGTGAAAACTTCTTTTGCGGCGCTATGCACTTTTTGTGTTAGGAAAAAAATGTTAAACACGCGACAGGTCACGTGACCAACAGATTCGTCAGATTGAAAATTCGTAAGACGGCGCAGGGCGCTTGCGTGAATGTGCGTGTGTGTTTGTGTAACAGCGTGCTACGCAAATCCATGGATGGTGACTGCTGTTGGGGAAGGCATTAAATTGTGTAGTATTTATGTTTTCACTTCTGCCGGCACTCTCGGAGTGCAACCCGTTGCTTTCTTTTGGATATATACGTTAAATTATTATCTCAGTTGACGAATTAACTCCCATATTTTACGTTTGCTCAGAGACTTTCCCCCTCTAGGAGGGATAAATAAAAGGGTGGCAACGCTTTTGTCACAGCCCTGATGTTGCAATTGTCCATGGGCAACGGTGATCACTTACCATCATGTGACTCGTTTGCCGTCTTATGACAAAAAAAAAAAGATTCATATTAAATTAATAAAGTTCAAATATGCAAGCACTGAATCCTTGCACTAAAGATAATATGATGCGACGGATAATATGAAGGCACTGAGAGTGAAGTTAATTCTGCTTGCATAGATTTACAGTGTAATTAAGGCGTCAAACGAAACCGCGGCTGAATTCGGTGCTCGCCAGTGTACAGACACTCAAACAAGAGTTGAGTTCTACTTAATATTTATATAGAACTTTTGGTAACGTATTTATGAATGCAAACTATATAGTTAAAATCTCTATTCAACGAAATACTGTGGATGAGATACAAATAATAAATCAAAGTCAATCAAAACGTTAATTCAGAAAATAGGTCAAAATATCGAGTACCAACTGTTAACCACGGCTCCGCCCGCGTGATATATAGCCTATGTCCTTCTGAATACAATAACCTATGTGTATGCAAAATTTCATAATGATCGGTTTATTAGGTACGACGTGAAAGCGTAATAAACAAATAAACAAACTCACTTTTGCATTTATAATATTAGTTAGGATTAGGATATTGGTTAGGATAGGATAGTTAGGATAGGAATAGGATCAGTTAGGATAGTTAGGATTAGAATTAGGATTTGTTGATTATTGTTCCAAAACTACATATTACTAGCGTTTAGGACTGACCACTGCAACTAAATTTGCAAATATAACTGCAGCTAAATTTAATACCTGTGCATACATAATTAAACATACTGACAATAGTAATGTTTATTGGAACTCATGTGGACCTTTGCTGTACTTAAGGGCCCGCACTTGGCACACTAGCGACACCAAAAATACTTGAGGTTATTACTTAGATTCTTGAATTTTACTTTATTTATAAAATATTAAGAATAAAATTATTGGTGTCTCTAGTTGGCGGGCGTAAATTTTGCACTGGAAAAAATTTGAATGCAAAATTTTTCCAGTTTAAACACTCTGGACTTCAAAACACGTTGAAATAGATAGATTTACAGTGTAATTAAGGCGTCAAACGAAACCGCGGCTAAATTTGGCGTTTGCCAGTGTACAGACACAAAAACTAGAGTTGCGTTTCACATAAAATTTATATGGAACATTTTGTTAACTTATTTACACTGAGTTATCTAGACATGCAAGTTATACAGTTAAAAGTGGGCTTTAGGTAACGAAATACCATGAATAAGATAGATTCAGAGAGTGATTATGGCCACAAAATCAATATTGATACTAACGTAATTATGGCGTCAAATAAAACTGCGGGTTAATCTATTTCCAGTGCATAGACATTCCGACATTAGTAATGTTTCAAGAGGGAACTCATGAGAAACTATGGTTACAACTTAATTTGCACTGGAAAATGTATGAGTGCAAACTATATAGTCAAATGTAGAACTTTAGACTCCAAACTATGGTAAAAGAGATATATTTACAGTGTAATTAAAACGTCAAACGAAACCGTGGCTAAATTCAGCGCTCGCTAGTGTACAGACAAACAAACTAGAGTTGCGTTTCACTCAAAATTTATCTGGAACTTTTGGTAACTTATTTTATTATTAACTTATACTCATATACATAAATATACTCAACCAATAATGTGTATATATTAGTTGCTATATCTATTTTGTATGAATAGGCTTCATAACTGCAGCACAGATTTATATTTTATCAAAAGATTTTTGAAATTCTGGATTATTGGCACAAATTTGAAATTTCAGCACATTTTCATCAGTTTTACGTAAGTTCTGAATGAAACAAAGCGGTTTTTTACGATTTAATTATACTAGAGATTTTTGCTGCAATTTTGGTGTATTTTTACATGAAACATGTAGCCAATGCTCAAAGTCGATGATGGGCGAGTAGTTTGTTAATAACTTGGTCAACAACAGGTCTAGGTTAGTCTCCACTGCAGGAGCACGACCCTCTCTGTACTACCAGAGCCATATATTAGCCAGGGCAGTTAGAGGATTTGGCCTACTCTCTCCACACTCGCCAGACGAGTTGGAGAGGTCTCCTTGATGTTAATAGCTTTGTTTAGTTTGTGTTTCCTTAGTCAACTTTTACGTCATCCACGGGGTGACTTGGAGTGGTCCTTTTTTTACTCTGCCGGGAACCACACGGCGATTTAGTATGTTGTTATATATATTATAGACACCAAATTTGGTGTCTATATTTAAATGCACAGGTGCAACTGCGCAAATATAGCTATATTTGTAACTATGCCTTTAAATATTATTTAATAGTACACTGTGTCTTCTTCTTCTTTATCAGTTTGTCTCCATTGCAGGAGCACGACCCTCTTTGTACTACAGAGCCATATATTAGCTTGTGCAGTTAGAGGATTTGGCCTACACTCTTCACGCTGGCTACACGGGTTGAAGAGTACATTGTGTATGGGTGTAAATTAGAGATTAACAAACGACCTATGAGCTATATTAGAATCTTAGAATTAGAATCCCTAAGGGAATACATAATTGAAAGAAAAATAAGTGAAAACAAAAAATAAAATTTGACTTCCTATAGAAATTAGTCCAGCTAATCGGTTTTTTAAGGTTCCGTAGTAAACAAGGAACCCTTATAGTTTCGCCATGTCTGTCTGTCTGTCTGTCTGTCTGTCTGTCTGACCGTCCGCGGTTTTACGCAGAGACTATAAGTATTAGAAAGCTGAAATTTGGTATGGGTATGTACATTAATCATGGCAAAAAAGTGGTAGAAAAAAACCTTGAAAAAAATTTTTTTTTAGGGTAGCTCCCATACTAGTAAAGTGGGGGAGTAATTTTTTTTTCTCTATTTACCCATCGTGTGGGGTATCGTTAAATAGGTCTTTAAAAAATATTGTGAGGTTGAGAACACCACTTTTCGATTTAGGGTTCCGTTTCCGAAATATTTGGTTTTAAAGTGAAAATTTTTGTTAGACGTACGTGTCCCCCCCCTCTATCTGCTAAACGGTAATATATGGATACGTGAAAAAAATTACAGCAGTAGTATATATACTGAAGTTGAAAGGAAAACTATCAGAGCTGAGTACTAAGTACAAACTCAAAAGTTATAGGTAACCAACTTATAAAATGTACTCGAAAATGTAAAATTTCATACAATTTTGATTATTTGATGTTTTTGGTCGGTAAACTGTGAGGTGTGAGTGTGAACAGTGTAAACTTAAAGTTGTCATTCGCAACTACGGAACCCTACACTGCGCGTGGCCCGACACGCACTTGGCCGGTTTTTTTTTTTGTTTTATATCTTTCTTTTTGCAATTTTGTATTCCATTAAGGGTTCTAATTCCGAGATTTCAATATAGCTCATAGGTTTTAAATTAGCCTGTGTATGCTGTACATCTTAACAATTCGGTTTGAACAACATATAGTCAGCAGTTTTGAGATAAAGCACATTTTCATAAATCGCAAATAAAGTCATTCATATAAATACTATGTACTATAACAAAGTCGTTTTTGCTAGCAAAAAATAATAGTGGTATTTAATTTAAGTGCTAGTATCATCATCATCATCATCAGGTCTTTCTAGTCTCCACTGCAGGAGCACGACCCTCTTTGTACTACCAGAGCCATATACTAGCCTGAGGAGTCAGAGGATTTGGCCTACACTCTCCACGCTGGCCAGACGGGTTGGAGAGGTCTCTTTGATGTTAATAAGCTTTGTTTAGCTTGTGTTTCCTTAGTCGCCTTTTACGACATCCACTGGATGACTTGGAGTGGTCCTATTCTACTCTGCCGGGAACCACACGGCACAAGTGCTAATCTAAGCTTTCTACGGAATTCCCAATAGGCGAGTTCGACTTGCACTTGGCCACTTTATAAATACAATACTCGTTTTCGTCCGCGGCTCCGCTCGCATTAGGGTCAATCCCTCGGGAACAGTACTTTATTCCAAAATTAAAGGTAGTAGATAGGTCCCAAAGATGTACTTGAATAACACTACCAAGGCGAATTTCTTGATTTTGGTTACTTTTGGATTGCCTACCTAGGGCTCCATTGATTTCCTCATTGTTTTCACAAAAATCTTCATAGCGAGTTTTAACTTGCTTGTTTGATGTAATACATAAATAATTTGAATATTTGATCTCAGAATACAACAAAAAAAAAGTGTAAACAGGTAGCCCATGTCCTTCTCCGTACTCCAGACAACATATTATATGCAAAATTTCATGAAGATCGGTTCAGTAGATAGGGTGTGAAAGCGTAAAAAATAAACAAACTCACTTTCACATTTATGATATACTAGCTGTTACCCGCGGCTTCGCCCGCGTAAAATATAGACTATGTCCTTCTCGGTACCCTCACTTATGTGTATGCCAAATTTCATGATGATCGGTTCAGTAGATACGGCGTGAAAGCGTAACAAACAAACAAATAAACAAACAAACTCACTTTAGCATTTATAATATTAGTTAGGAAGTTAGGATTAGGATGTCAGGATGAGGACTAGCTTTTGCCTGCGGCTCCGCTCGCATTAGTGTCGATCCCTCGGGATCAGTACTTTTCCCCGGGATGAAAGTAAGTTTCTGTACTCCAAACAACGCCTATACAAAATTTCATGACGATCGCTTTCAGATAGGGCGTCATCATCATCATTTCGTGTACGTGACACGGTCAGTCGACCATGCACACCCTGGTGTCAGAGTTCTTCGGAACCGCCTCTCGGCCTCTGACGTGGTTCCTTTAACGACTACCAGATGGCAGCCGGAACTACCAGCTTAACGTGCCTTCCGAAGCACAGAATCATCTTTCTTATCAGACAATCAGGTGATTCATGCCTGCAATGTCCTAACCAAACTGGAAACAACTTAACAAAGTATGCTTCCCGTGGGAATCGAACCCACGACCCCCGGGTCAACAAGGCAAACGCCTTAACCACTGGACCACGGAGGCTGTAGATAGGGCGTGAAAGCGTAACAAACAAACACACTTTTGCATTTATAATATTAGTTGCGATAGTTGGGATAATACGTGACTTATGTGTTTATGTTGATGCACAGATTCGCACAACCAACTTACCCGACGACGCCTAATACGACAAGTTCTACTAAAGTTTGAATGAAACGCAACTCATATTTGTGTTCACGGATGCCAAATTAAGCTGCGGTTTTCGTTAGAAGCCATAATTACACCCCGAATCTGTGCTGCAGAATTAACTGCAGTTTTAGTGCCTTTTAGCTACGAAACGGATGAAGATTTCAAATGAATACAGGCTAGTCGAGGGAAGTTTTGTGTTTGTGGGTTGTTTTGGCACTTCTATTTCAAAAACCCTGCCTAATATTATGAATGAGAAAGTGAGTGTTAATTTTCCTGTTTGTTTGTTACGCTTTCACACTTTGATTAGTGAACATCGAATCGGTTTAACCAGACGGGATATAATTGCGGATAAACATACATACAAACAGATCAAGCTGAGAATTCTAAATCTTTTTGTATGCAGTGAATTAAGCATTTAGTGCTGGCCCATTGACTGAACACCGACACAGTCGCATACACTATTGGTGGACAAAAACCTAACAATAATATCCTTAAGTCCAAATCATCATCATCATCAGCTCTTTGTTAGTCTCCAGTGCAGGAGCACGACCTCTCTCTGTACTACCAAAGCCAAGCAACTAAGTCCGAATACTCAAAAGCATATTACAGAAAAACATTTTCAAGTCTCCTTCTATCACTATCACGATAATCTAGGAGGAAAAAAACAGTCTGATATTTAAGATTATCATTAGTGCAGATTATTTTAAATATTCGAAGATAATAGTGTTATTCTTTAAAATATAGCTAACAGTATTCGTTGACTAAAATCATAACGCTCCTCCTTTATTAAATGTAAAAATAAATATAATGAGCTGATGATATGAAGCAACAGGCTTGTCACTCATATCACGGCTGTTATAAATCGCATTCAAGTACAGTCAGCCGTACAAATCATAGCTCAATTCAAATAAAATGACATGGAAATCCTGCGGGCAGATTTAGAGTAGCAATTAGCTTGAGCCCACTAAGAGGGACTAAATTTGTACGCCCGGGGGAACAAAAATAGTTTTGTTTTAATATTATGGATGTGACTGCGCTAGAAGAGACTTTGACTGTTATACTGGGTGTAAAAACACTTCATATACATATACTTGAAGGTACCACTTAGGTTGTTATTACTAATTATGCTACTTTCCTCATGGGAAATATCGTCATTTTTAGACCAACATTGGTATTTGTTCGCAGCAATCTCACTGCGATCACGATGGATGTAAAACTCCATATATGACGTGCTCCGTGGCGCAGCGGTCAACACGCCTGCCTGCGACACGGATGGTCCCGGGTTCGATCCCCGGTCAGGTCAAGATGGAAAATGATCTTTTTCAAATTGACATGGGTCTTGGATGTTTATCTATGTTTGTATTTGTTATAAAATATGGTATCGTTGAGTTAGTATCCCATAACACAAGTCTTACTTAAGAACTTACTTTGGGGCTGGCTCAATCTGTGTGATTTGTCCGTATATATTTTATTTATATTTATATACGTCGGTGTAAATATATAAAAAAAAATGGTGCATTTCGACTATGTTTAACCTTTATAAAAAACCGGCCAAGTACGTGTCGGGCCACGCGCAGTGTAGGGTTCCGTAGTTGCGACGGACAACTTTGAGTTTACACTGTTCACACTCGCACAACACAGTTTAACGACCAAAAACATGTAACAATGACAATGTATGAAATTTTAAATTTTCGAGTACATTTTATAAGTTGGTTGCCTATAACTGTTTAGTTTGTACTTAGTACTCAACTCTGATAGATTTCCTTTCAACTTCAGTATACATACTAATACTGTAATTTTTTTTCACGTATCCATATATAACCGTTTAGTAGATAGAGGACGGAACCCTAAAAAATGGTCAAATATAAAGCACAATACCCAAAATAAAACATATGTAGAATGGTTATTAATCTTTACTTGCTGAGGAGAACTTTTTTCTTAAGTACATAGTTTCTTAGAAAAAAAATACTTTGATTTTTATTGCAAATATTCATTAACTACGTAACTCCTTGTCTTAGAGTCACGCAATTTTTATGTTTAATACAATACCTAAATATAAATCAAGCTACAAACTCTCCCGAGGGCTTTTATTTTACAGATCATTCGTCTTTTTTAATATTAAATTTGTGTTAGGTATTTAATATCTTGAATGCGCGCGTGCGACGGGCGCCAGTCGACCGCTGAGTTTCTGATGGGGAACTAAGGTACAAAACTCGGCCCATATCCTGAAGGTCATTAGCGCATTACCAGCCTTAATATTACTAATTGTGTTTAAAGCGCGTAAGAATAAATAAAATCGGTATTTATTTAAATTACTTTAAGTTGATCTAGAGAAAAATTAAAATGTAATTATGTATTATTTGCTTCTTACCCTATATAGGTCATAACAGCCAGTCCAGAGAAAGTACTCAAACTCAAAACTAAATTTCTAATGCAGCAGACAAGATCCAAAGACATAACATCTAAACGCCACGTTCTACTTGATGATGAGTATATACGTGGAAAATGTAAACTAAATAGTGAATGTTTTCTATTTATATCCAGATGATTTCTTAGATAGTCAGTCTATGCCTTGGATTTTACAATACGCTTGAAAATAATAAAGTATTTTTTTAAATATTGCAGGGATATAACAGAATAGAATAAGTAGACAACTAGCAAGATATGTAAAAATGTTCGTCCTTTAACAAGTCGCATCTTGCATTCTAACCCCACAAACCGCAGTTAACGCCGCACAGCTGTCGAGATGTTTCTAGTCGGGTTTTAAAATGTAGTTTTACTGAGGGCGAAAACACGGAGCTCGTAAACCGGCCATCGCTGGCCTGTTTAACAGCTTTTTGCGAACGACTGTACTGTTTTGGATCGGTTGTTTTACGAATGTAGATGTGTTTGTCTATGGACGATAAACAATACTTTGTTCTTCCTTGCAGCTTGGGATTTGCCTAAATTGCTAGTCTTGGAGACAATTGATGTGCCAGCAACTTTTTTACCCGTGTGGTTCCCGGTAGAGTAGAAAAGGACCACTCCAAGTCTTCCTGTAGATGTCTTAGAAGGCAACTTAGGAAATACAAGCTAAGCAAAGCTTATAAACATCAAAGAGACCCTTGGAGACTACAGGCCAAATCCTCTTAGTACACGTAAGAGTCGCCTGGACGCGCATGTCTCCATACAAACGGAAAAAGGGAATTGTGGCAATATTTCATAATTTTGAAGTAAAATTAAATATTTAATCAATTAATCTCATTATAATCTACGTACGTTCCTATACAGTTTGGTTAAAATCCCATGGTTTGAGAAATACAAGCCTTTTCAAATTTGTATGGAAATCTTGAGAGGCGTATAATTCTCAAACATTTGATAATTTAACCAAACTGTATAGGAACGTACGTAGATTATAATGAGATTAATTGACTGGATGCTTAATTTTGCCCTAAAATTATCAAATATTGCCACCGTTCCCTTTTTCCGTTTGTATGGAGACATGCGCTTCCAGGCGACTCTTAAAGACTGACACTAAAAGAAACCAGATGATGATGAGTAGCTTTTTTACTCATGCAAACCGTTAAAAATGGCCAGTCATCATCATCATCATTACAGCTGTCTACTGCTAGACACAACATCCCCCAAGGATTTACATTATTGGAGGGGTTTTGCTATACTCACCACGCTTTGACAACGGATTGGTGATCTCAGTTTGTTTGGCTTATATCGGCTCCAAGGCCATCGAAACGATTGTTTGAGCGAGAGAATGTTAGGAGTTTGTTGGACTAGAGGAATAGGATAAAAGTATTTTGGTTTTTTTTTTCATTATCAGGTCTTTCTAGTCTCGACTGCAGGAGCACGACCCTCTCTCTACTACCAGAGCCATATACTAGCCTGAGTAGTCAGAGGATTTGGCCTAGACTCTCCACGCTGGCCAAAAGGGTTGGAGAGGTATCTTTGATGTTAATAAGCTTTGTTTAGCTTGTGTTTCCTAAGTCGCCTTTTACGACATCCACGGGATGACTTGGAGTGGTCCTATTCTACTCTGCCGGGAACTACACGGCTAGGTATTTTGGGTGCTACATACTTACTCGGATAGATTGGTGATGAAGAAGTAAAAGCTAGGATGACCGGGCGCGCGTACCCTGCAACTACCGGATAGTCAGTTCAGGATGACACTCCTGATTACATCATGTTGTCATAAACAAATTTATCTACTCACACACTATAAAATGTCTATAACGATATCAGAAATTGTTTATTGATAAGTATCATTACGTCAATCACATTTAAAACATAAATATAAACCGACATTTGTATTTTTAAGGATACTTATTACTTAACAGTTACATAAAGTACTATTTTGATTTGATGCGTGCGTCCGTAAAATACAACATTTCAATTCAAGTTTCGATATCATAAGGACCGTATTAATAGCGAATATATTGAAAAAAGGCTAGGAGCCCTTTTTCAATATTTGCATTATCATTATTGACATACCATAAATTTCAATAAGATATTTATATTCACAACATAAACATGTCGATCTTTTTTCCAATGTATTTTTACGCAAATGAGCCTGCATTGTGTTGTTTTGATGTACAATAATTTGAATAATTTGTTTCTTTGTATCAATACGATTTCCTTGATTGTGACGCCGAAAACATTATTCCTTATAAACAAAATTCAGAAACCGAAAAACATGGTACCGTAAACGGTTTCCGGAACGCCGGTTCTTATTGTACTCTTATCCTTCAAAGCCAGGGTTGTGGATGATTTGAAACGAAAAGACAATATATTATTAATATTTAGCATGTAATTATTTTAGTTTGATATGTTGGATGCTAGTAACTAGTAACGTGATAGTCAATAAATAAATAATAGAAGAACAGCAATAAGTCACCATTACCGACATAGCTTAGCGGATCAGCTCTTTAAAGTGGCAGGGGGCGGGGCACATAGCGTGATGAACCGATGGCCTATGGAGCAGAAAGGTTCTCGAAAGGCGACCACGTACCGGCAAGCGCAGCGTCGGAAACCCACCGGCCAGGTGGTCAGACGACCTGACCAAGGTCGCAGGGAAATGCTGGATGCAGGCCGCTTCTAACCGGTCATTTTGGAAATCCTTAGGCCTATGTCCAGCAGTGGACTTCTTGCGGCTAAAATGATGATGAATAAGTCACATAAAAAAATCAGTTCAAGTTATTTAGGAACCCTTTTGGCATTTTAAGAGGAGTTTATGAAGAGTTTTTCTGAGTTATGGATAAAAAAGGTGTTTAAATTGATGGTCAAACTTTGTACACAATTAATAATTGACTAATAACAATACCGAAACAGGATCTTGTTTTTTAGGTCTTGCCCATGTAAATCCATCCTTAGACTTCATCTAAGGATGAATTTATAAATCTAGACCATTCTTCTGGTTAGTTTTGTTATCAGCTTGTTCGTGTTTGTGACTCCAGACGTAATATTTTGGATCTTTTAGTCCATTTTCCATCTTTTTTCCCTCCATGTATGGTGTTAGGCTCTATCTGATTACTCTGTTTAGCATAAAAATTAAATTGAGTTTTAAATTTGAATAACTAGACAAAAAATAAATATATTAGGAGCCTCGAATACAATTAATAATAAGTATATAAGGACAAATCACACAGATTGAGCTAGCCCCAAAGTAAGTTCTTAATTAAGACTTGTGTTATGGTATACTAACTCAACAATACTATATTTTATAACAAATACATATATAGATAAACATCCAAGACCCAGGTATTGATCGATTAAGAGAGTTCAGTCTAACACAACACCGACAACCCTACGCATTCGAACTTTCCCGACCCATACAAGCTCGGGTGACAGTGGTCGACCGATTATAATGATTAAATCTTGAATTAGTTCGCCGATTTGCATACCCCTTTATATGATTGGACCCATTTCGAATAGTTTGACAGGGTTTAGGCGCAGTGCGAACCGGGTTAGGGTGGATTACTATGAGGACAACGTATTTGTTTTTATGGCCTAAATATGTTAAAGTAGACGATATTGGAGAAAAGATTGGCGGTTAAAATGACAATTGTCTGAATGCCTGATCTTCTTTAAGCGTGTTGATGTTCACCCAATCAGATCATAGAAGCCGCAAGAAGTCCACTGCCGGTCATAGGCCTGTCCCAAGGATTTCCAATACGGCCGTTTAGATACGGCCTGCATCCAGCGCCTACGTGCGACCTTTATCAAGTCGTCCGAGCACCTGGTTGGCGAGTTCTTTTCTGCCCCACTGGCCATCGGTACATCGCGCTATGTGCCCCACCCACTACCACTTCAAAGAGATAATTAGCTGAGCTATTTGCTTTTACGGATCTTCTCGTTTCTGATTCGATCTTGCAGAGAAATTCCAAGCACAGCCCTCTCCATAGCTCTTTGAACGACCTTGAGCTTTTATTTCTTCTAGTTCATCACCTAATCAGATATATTGTTTTTTTTTTGGTGACAATAGTCATTCGTGGCAGGGCCGGGAGCAGGTTCCTTTCATGCTATGAGCTGATGTGTATATAAGCAAGCACTTAATGAGTTTCAGGCCGAATATGACACAGAAACCACATGTTTGTTTCTATATGCGTAACTTAAAGACTTTTGACATAGGTATGTTTTACGGCAAGAGCGGCAAAGACTACTATCAACATGCCCTCCAAATCACGTAGAATTCTAAATAATTTTGAGACACTAATAACACTCATCGCAGTAGAACTACATACGAGATTGCCTAATGTGCTAAGAAAATGACGTCACAAAAGTGGCTGGTAAAACCTTAGATTATATAAAGCCTAAATAGACTCTATTAGCCTAAAAGCGTAGAAAAAACTAGTGTCCAACTCAATGTCGGTCGTGCTACACACCTACCAATTTGACGCATTTTGAGGGCATAAATTGACAGGACGCGTGTGATATATAACACGAAGCTGTCACGCCCACAAGCATTGAAAAATTGGCACGTTTTTTAATCATTGAAACAAGTAATTTAATTTAAAAAATCTAAAGAACCCGACTGACCAATAGCAACATTTTCGGGGTTTGAAATCGCAAAATTTAGCCAGTTGTTTTCCACGCTTATAATCAAAAGGGAAAAAACAACAATAGTGCGTTTTAAAATTGATCCAGCGCCGTCTTGCTCGCGGTCCAGAAACTTAGTAAGTATTTATTCCTACAAAATTGTTGCATTTGTACCTAAAAAATATATTTTGACTGATGTTTCATGGTTCACAACACTCCTGGGAAGAACACAAATCAAAAGAGACCTCGTTTTTCAAAATTGGTCAAGGCATTATGGCTACAGGAAGACAAATTTTTGCCAGGTTTTGCTAGTTAACTTCCGCTGTATATTTGTTTTTTTGACGTCACATAGCCTATGACACTCCGGGGAAGAATAGGAATCTAATGACACCTCACAATTCAAAATCATACATACATACGCTCGAAAAACATTACCCTACTTCTGGGTGGATCAGTCGGGTAATAAAGGCATGACGGTGTCTAGAGAGTATATAGTCAAAGGGTAAAGCATGGTAAAGTACAAGACAAGAAGAAGATGGAATAGAAAGAAGTTTACATTTTTGCCAAATGACATGCTGTTTAATCGTACTCTGGGCTCCAAATCACGATGCCTGGTACAAACGATAATAAATTTATGAAAAAAACTAGCTATGTTTCCGCAACTTCATCCGCGTAAATTATAGCCTTTGTCACCCGCACATAAATAAGCTTTCTACAGTTGAAAGAATTTTAAAGATCAGTCCAATTGTTTGGGACCCTATTCAATGCAAATAAACACAGAATCAAATTTCTTTCCTCTTCATAATATCAGTAAAGATGAACTTATAACGGCAAAGCTGTGGTGCCGTTGTGGGCAAATTATTAATCAAGCTTGAAAAGTTTCGTGCACGACCACCAAATTATTTACCGTAAAGGGACGAACAATTTACTAATTGGATAAACGCAACCATTTAACTAATTTATTTGAAGTGCTTAGGGAAGGCCTAAATTGAGTTGGGACTGGAATTAAGATTTCGATGAACAAATAGTTACATTTGACCGTTAGTAGTTTTCTTCTATGGTTATGCAAAGTTTACCCTTTGGCCGTGTGCCGTATGGTTTACGATAGAGTAAAATAGGACCACTCCAAGTAATACCGTAGATGTCGTAAAGGCGACTGAGGAAACATAAGCTAAACAAAGCATATAAACATCAAAGAGACCTCTGCAGCCCGTCTGGCCAGCGTGGAGTGTTGGCCAAATCCTCTGACTGCTTTGGTTACAAAGAGGGTCGTGTTCCTGCAGTGGAGACTAACAAAGACTTGATAATGATGATGATGAACCTTTTAACCGTCAGCCTTTATATCGTTCGTCGTGCCCACAGCGCCAAGCATAATGAATTTGAATATAATTCAGTCGTAAATATACAATGCTGGTGAAATGGATACGACAATGATTGTCGAATAAAGATCAAGAATAATTTATTTGCATAAATCTGTGTAGGTTACAAAATTAGGTATATGATATAAGTTATATAATTGAATAAATTTATATTAAGCTCAAGAAATGTCTAATTATTGATTAGAGGCAAAATAATTATTTATAACAAACAAATTTTAATAATTTTGTTACTTAAAAATATCAAAATAAGGTGAATTTTTTAAAAATATCGTCAAGGATGTAGTAACAGTTTCAGACACGCTTTAAAACGTTTTTTTTTTTTTTTGTTTTCGGACCATTACATTGATCAAGTCAACCGCAGTAAATGATTTGACTAAATAAATTATCCAAAATTTTAGGTACTTAGTGTACCTATTTTTTGGATTTAAATTTTATGAAACATAATAATTTTATCCAAATGAATTCATAAATAGGAATTCATACGCCAAGTAAAATAAAAAAATTTCACACAGCGCTTAATTGAAGTTGTTTTTCTTACGCCGGCAAAATGAAGATTTTCTCGTTCTTACCATTTTTCTTGCCTAATTTAAGAGGTTTTGTCCTAAGGGGCTGTGTATCTCCATCTCTTTCGCACCGTATACAAATATGTCTGTATTCAGACAGACAATATAATTCAGTCGAAGATTAAATGTAAATGTTTAATAATATTTCCAGATAGAATTTGTTTGACGGACGTTATTTACATAATTATATTTAGAAAATGTTACGTTAATTCTATCTACAAGGTTCGTAACGCAATTGTTGACACGCCAGCCAGCGACGCGAAAGGTCTTGGGTTCGATCCCCAGTCAGATCATGATGCAAAACGATCTTTTCTGGATTGACTTGGGTCTTGGATGTTTTTCTATATAAGTATATGTCATTTAATATAGTATCGGTAAGTAATTAACCTATTTCACAAGTACATAACTTACTGTAGTGCTAACTCAATTTTTTTGATATGTCCCTATATATTTATTTATTAAATACTAGCTGACCCGGCGAACTTCGTACCGCCTAATTATTGGAGGCATATTTAGTAAATCACAAACACACGACACAATACTTTTTAAATTTTATTGAAATTTGTTGCTTTTAGATTTTTAGGAATATTGAAGAATTATAGTATAGATCATGAGACGAAATTTTTTTTTTTAAATCTATGGTATTGATGCACAGCAAAGAGACGTTTACATTTCAAGTGACATTTTACCATAGACAATTTTTTTTTGAGTGAATACTGACAAATATTTACACTATAACTATCAAACTACATCTGTCGTTGTTTTTTTGACGGTGGCCATGGTTAGGAAAAGAAGAAGAACTACATCTGTCATCGAGAAAATAAAGAATTCAAACAGCTATAATATTTAAATTGTTGATATTTTAAAACTATTTTCGAGAAGTTATAGTGAAGCTATATATCCCTCAACTCCTTAAAATGCATTGTCCCTTTTGTAAAAAGTGGATGGAACGGCAGAACAAAAATAATAACTGTCCAGGTTGTATTAAATTATTATTAAGATGCGACGAATGCTACAACATAATCGCTGACACCTTCAGATTTTGCACCAAGTGTGGTAAGAATGTAGAACGAATAATACGCGTGAACAGGGCAAAAGTACAAAAAAATATATTAAAGCAAAAGCTGCTATCTAAACCAAAACACGTTTCTACAATGCCATCTTCATCATCTGAGGAGACATTCTGTGAATTAAATTTATCGGCCGAAGACATACAGGATATTCAAGTTATTGAAGACAGCCAAAAGCCCAACATCAAGAATGTTCTGGCAGATATTGATGTTATTGAAGACAGCCAGCAGCTCAACATTGATAATGTTCTGATCGAATCAGATTTGTCCGAGTCGCCTAGTACTTCCGCCATATTATCATGTCCTGGCGAGCCAAGTGGTTCCCAAGTAGATGGAGCCAAGTTGATGGAAATAAAGAGTTACTAATACACGTTGACATTGGCAAAATAATCGTCAAGCAAAGATGGAAGGCATAATTTGAAAAGAAAAAGAAGAGTGATTAATATATTTTGAAATAAAAAAAATGTTGTATCAAATTGAGTTTTATTTTAGATATATACAACATATTATTATATAATTGTAAGGATCCAAATGCACATATTATATACATATTAAGTCATTTATTTATATTTATACACTCCTTAAACAAAGATTTTAAATTTTCTTGGATGTGCTCGTTTCTGGACTGTGAACATGACAAACAAATCTTTGCTTAAATTAAATACAACACAGTTATCATCATCATCATGATATCGGCCAATAAATGTCCAGTAATTAATATAGTGCTTTCTGGTAGACAATATTTTTAGTTTTTTTTTGCGGTGCGTAAATAAATAAGGATGTTGGTTTTCCGACACGCGAACACGCAACGTATAATTGTCCATGTGCGAAACAGGGAAACTTTAAGTTTATTCCGCAAACTTGCAACGATTGGCCTTGCGATTTATTTATGGTCATCGCAAAAGCTAGACGCACGGGAAATTGCAACCTTTTAAAATCAAATGGCAAATCCGTTGGAATCATAGGTATTCGTGGGATTAAGACATCCTCTCCTTTGTATTTTCCTTTGATTATTTTAGCTTCGATGATGTTATTCATGAGTTTCTTCACAACCAATCTCGTTCCATTGCAAAGTCGAGGTTGATTAATATTACGCAGCATGATGACAACTGACCCCACTTTTAATTTTAAATTATGTGGTGGTAGTCCAGGCAAGTCCAATGAATTTAAAAATTCTGTAGGATAGTTGACTACGTCATCCTGGTTTGTAGCCGTGTCAACTGATTTGTACGTAAACAACTCTCCTGGAAGGAAATTCTGAATGGTAGCATTGAGATCATCGACATCTTTGTTTTTTGCTGCCAATATTGCTCGTTCACTTAGCCAATCGTGGTTATTATATTGTTGTTTAATGTCCGGAAAAACACGCTGAATAAGCTCCTCTTTCGATTCTGTGAAGTGACAGAAATCTGTGGGAAAAGTCATTAATCCGGTCGAGCTGTCAACTGCGACCTTACCATTGCCAATATCCAGCAACTGCTTCGAAAACACAGATTGTAGTGTCTTTACGTGCCGCCACAAATTTGATGATTTTAGACATGCGTTTATTTCGTCAGCAACAGTCGATCGAGGAATTACTGGAAGAGTCTGACGAAAATCACCTGACAACAGTATCATGGCTCCACCAAAAATGTTTTGGTTATCACGTAAATCTTTTAACGTCCTATCTAGTGCCTCCAGCGACCTCTTGTGAGCCATTGTGCATTCGTCCCAAATTATCAATTTGCATACTTGGAGAGTCTTCGCCATAGCGCTATTTTTGGCGATGTTGCAAACTGGCGTTTCGTTGATATGCATGTTTAATGGTAATTTTAAGGCTGAATGTGCAGTTCGTCCGCCTTCTAATAAAGTTGCTGCTATTCCAGATGAAGCCAACGCTAGGGCTACCTCATTTTGTGATCGGATCTTTGCTAATAGCAATGTAATTAGGAACGTTTTCCCAGTACCCCCAGGAGAATCAAGAAAGTAAATCCCCCCAGACCCACTGTTTACAGCTTGTATCAAACGATCGTAAGCAATCCTTTGTTCTTCGTTCAATTGCGGAACAGTTGTGCGAACTGCTTCGGTCATAGCTTGAGTATCGTACTGGAGTTCTCTTTGCAACTCATGGTTTAATGCATCTTGCATAGCACGATTGGGTGCTGTCAGGCCCAAACACGACAATACTTTATTTGCCATCAATAAACACATATCTTCTATTATGATCAATGTGTCATTGTAAATCTCTGCCGTAATTTCCAATGTAGGATTCAAAGTTTCACAACGCACGCGATGCAACACATCCTCAGACATGTCATCCCTATATTTCATCCACAAATCTTTCGGATTTGAGGGGAAACATGTCGATATTATAATCGCAAACAGTGTGCAAATTTGATGCGGCGATGAAGATATCACGGAGTCCTTGAGCGTATCATCCCAATGCGAATCGTTTTCAAGCAACCGTAATAATTGACACGCCTCACGGTAAGTCGCACACAGATGTCCATCAACTGTTCTCAATTGTTGAAAAGATGTCGGACCAGGAACATTCACCAATAACAATCTAAGATAATAACATTCATCGTTATTAGGATGTACTGTATATATACGGCCTATAGCATCTGTGGCAAATACATTTTCATATCCTTCAAGTGGTGTTCCTTGTTTACGACGCTGAAAAGACTTTGATGATGCGTTCCATGTGTAGTAGCGCGGCATATCAGCATACAGCAAAGTGCGAGCGAATTGATCAGTTTCACAAATTGAGAAGAAACCTATCAATGTGGTCACTGGTGGACGTGCCGCTCTATCCACAGCGTTGTTAGGGTTGAAATACACTCGTTGTCCATTTTCCAAATGAACTGCCAAATGGAATACAGTGGGATGTCTTTCATGAATTGCAAACGAAAATATGCGCCAAATAGCCTCATTGCTGCTTTCATAGCGACCCATCTGATAGTGAAACACTTCATCATTTGTGTTTGTTACTGCGAAGATGGCCATGTCGCTACCTTTGTTAACATATTTACATATGTACTTTATGGATTTCACAGAGTTACAAAATTCCACATTGATGTGAGCTTCAAAAGTTTTGGACAATATGGGCGAGAACGGCACAATCCAACGATTGTCTACATGAAAATCTTGTCCTTTTATCTTGACATCTACAGATCGTCCACCGTCCTCAACTGATCGCCGACGATACAATGGGTAACCATCGATTCCCGAGATGGTTTCAGCAACCAAGTTTCTCGGGTACCGTTTGGAGCACTTGCCGTCGATCATACAGGGTGAGCTGTTGTTGATAACTCCGCAAGGTCCATGTATCATGTGTTTAGTTACTATTGTATGCAATTTTTTGTCAACCGTTTCATCAGGAATTTCGGCTGAAATAATGGAATCAATTTCTTCTGGCCTTATTATGTCAACCAACCAGACTAATATATGAGCATGTGGCAAACCACGCTTTTGCCACTCAACAGAGTACATCCAACAACGTACTTGGCCATACACACGATGCTTTGTAATGAAATTCATTAAAGATTTTAATTTTTGCTTGTAAACTCTGGCTGTGATGTCATGCCTATCAAGTGGTGTTTGGTTGTGTAGCAGTTCTTTTTTTATTTCAATCCATTGTGGGTTACGGGTGAATGTAATGAATAGGTCTGGACGGCCATACTTTCGAACATAAGACATCGCATCTTGAGCGTACTCGTGCATGTGGCGCGGGCTTCCGATGTAAGTGGCCGGTAAAATTGTCATTCTTCCTACATTATTTACATTGCCGTCAGCATTGATTGCATCGCGAAGATGAATGTACTCTTCAGATCGAAGCTGCTGTTGGTTTAGACGAATGTATGTCAATCGTTCAGTCTCAATTTTGACGTACATGTCCACTGCATACTGATGAAAGAGCCGTTGACACATCAAAATGTGATTTACTTCACATTCACGGATCATGAGTCTGTATGCATAATAATTCATGGCACTGACTTTTTTGTGTGTATCAGCACCTGGAAGTACAAATGATAAAAAAATACATTTATATATTGAATATATAAAATATTTTATTTTGCATAATCTAATTACCTGTTGTTGGATTAACCATTTTGATATTAAAATGGTACCCATCTTCTCCCTGCCAAAAAATTAATGGGTATTGTAAAGCATCATAAGCTCTATGCGTTTCATATACACGTTTCAATTCATTGTTCCGGCGATGAAGTACAATATCTCTTGACTGCAAATTCTCTCCAACAACGACAATAGCCACTTCATCTATTGTCGGTGAATTAAACCTCCTTGCATGCTCTCCAGCAGGTGTTTTGTCGGCTCTTATTACAATATTATGGCTGTCTGATGGCATCTGATCCAGTGCCATTTTGAACACCTTCACTAATTCATTATTCTCGTGAAGAAATGTTTGCAGTTGTTGGACAATGGTTCGCTTGACGGTTGGATTATGACTACAACGTGTATCAACTTCCGCATCTTGGTTGCCCATAAAATAAATTTGCAAAAATTTATGATCTGCATCTGGCACTGGCAGCATTGCCCCCAGTAGGTGATGAATTTGTCCTTGTATCTGTAATTGTTTAAGAACTGGTTAAACTAATTGTGATACAAATACAAATTTGAATTTTAGTAAAACAATTATGGTATACTACCTTAAAAGTGGGCATGAACCCGTCTTGTACTATATGCGTTGCACCAAACGATGTCATTTGGAAGCAATTATTATATTTTTGGATGTTAGCCAAGAAGTGTTTAGACTCACTTTCCATCCCATTAACTAAAGAGTGTAACGGTTCAGGTGGTGGAACCAATTGTGGCAATTGTACTTTGCCACCAGCACAACAGAATCCTGCAGGTTCACTACTGTATTTTTATGCTTTACAATGTTGACAAATGATTGACATTTCTCCAATCGTCACAGATTTGTCGGCACTATAATCAAGTTCCGGATCGTAGGAAAATGCTCCTCGTTCGAGGTTTACAGGAGCATTGCGTCTGCGGAATCGATTAAATTCATTATCCCGTGCTCGCTGCTGTTGTGATCGATGTGCACGAACTCGTTCCATTCTCTGCCTATCCACTTCATAGTTATTTACTCTTGAACGTAATTCTCCCATACTTGTACGACTGTTATCATTATCAGCCTCTCGCTGGTCATTAGTGCGGTTGGAGCGTAAAGTAGCTCGTTGCACATTTACACGACTTCGACGACCTATGTCAGGTCGTTTTCTTTTCCTCGGCATTGTAAGCAGCGAGAAGAAAATCACTTTTAGCAGTATTTCAGTATTTCTCCAATTAAATGTTTCTTTTTTTAACATGAGATGACAAAACCAAGGATGTTAAAGTAGGAGCGCAGCAAAAAGTCTCTAAATAGTAAATCTATGGACAAAAACATATATCTCCATGGACAAAACAATGGAACGTTCGGATACACTTATTATTATAATAAAAATATTTTTG
This sequence comes from Rhodophaea formosa, assembly GCA_963082605.1. Taxonomy (NCBI): domain Eukaryota; kingdom Metazoa; phylum Arthropoda; class Insecta; order Lepidoptera; family Pyralidae; genus Rhodophaea; species Rhodophaea formosa. The sequence goes on along the minus strand of OY720208.1, from coordinate 20,158,281 downwards.
AGAGTTGGTAACACTGTAAGGTTGGCACCCATCAAACATGTCAACACATTAATTATTTTTATATTTTATATTTTGAAATTTAAATACACGATGTTATGAGCAAAGTTGATATTATGTTGTCGATTCAAAAGTCTTGTTTTAATGCGTTCTTCAATTCGAGTTGAACTGAGAGTACAAATACCGTCAAATGTTTGACAGAAAGAAAGTGGTCAACTTTTATATGGGAAAATGGAATTGTCTTCTTACTATATCTTACTCGCAATTTTTCCTTATTTGCTCACCGTTTAGACCTACCCTGGACTACGACAAACATTTTAAAACCAAAATCAGCTCAATCAGCCCAGCCGTTCTCGAGTTTTAATCAGACTAACGAACAACAATTCATTTTTATTTATATAGATAAATAATAAATATATACGGACAAATCACACAGATTAAGCTAGCCCCAAAGTAAGTTCTTATGTAAGACTTGTGTATGGGATACTAACTCAACAATACTATATTTTATAACAAATACATATATAGATAAACATCCCAGACCCAGGTCAATCTGAAAAAGATCATTTTTCATCTTGACCTGACCGGGGATCGAACCCGGGACCATCCGTGTCACAGGCCGGCGTATTGACCGCTGCGCCACGGAGCTGGTCAATATAGTCTGTATTACTATCCATATTTTGTTACAGGTACTATACAATTGGTTAAACTGTACGTAAGTTGATAAACTCTTTTTCATCTCACCTACCCTTAAACAGTGTCATTAAATGCAAACAAAGTGGGCAGGATGGTCGCTATTACGACCCCGGGCTATAAGATTTCATACAAATTCCATAAAGCCCGAGAGCGCGTAAAGTATTTTTTAACACAAGTGTCAAATCTTCTACATCCAAAAAGTTTTCTAGTCGAATATTCAAATTTGGAATTGCTAGTGAACCCGATAAAAAAAATGAACTATAATACTGCGAGATTTTTGTCCATAATTCAAATTTGGAATTGTTAATGGCCATGCGTGGCTGGCTGTTTGTATTCATCGATCTTTGACTTCCACTTTTTGGATAAAATATTTTCGTTAAGTAATGGTAATTTTCATTAATTTGCATGAAATACATTCCCTATGATAAATGAATAGATGGTCAATAATGTTGATATAGATAATATAATCAGCCAGCTTGTAGACGCATAACTATTAATTTTCAAGGTAAACTATATTCATACTATACAATTGCAACCAAAATAATATAAAAAATATTTTTTTTGCTCTACTATTTACTCGGTGAGATGAAAAACTTTCTGTGTATCACGGCCGGTATTAGACATTACAAACTCGGACTACTAAAAGCACTCGGCTTCGCCTAGTGCTTGTTAGTAGTCGCTCGTTTGATGTAATGTCTTCTATACCGCCCTTGCTACACAATGTACTATTGAGTAACACTAGTAGTTTGCTAGTAATGTTATATTTGTTTGGTATGAAGAAAGACGCCTTTTATTTAACTTTGGCTTGAAAGTAAACAATTAGATGTTGTAACTTGATCATTCACTGAAGCCAGCTTCATCAATTATTTTCAGTGTTGACAGTATTCTTACTTTTATGAAGAACTAGCTGTTACCCGCGGCTTCGCCCGCGTGATATATAGCTTATGTCCTTCTTAGTACCATAACCTATGTGCATGCAAAATTTCACGATGATCGGTTACGTAGATACGGCGTGAAAGCGTAACAAACAAACAAACAAATAAACAAACTCACTTTCGCATTTATAATATTAGTTGGGATATAATCTTGAAATGAATTGCCCTAGTTCTTGAATATATTTGTGGGTAACGACTCATTTAGATTGAATAAAATACAGTCTTTATTATAGACTTCCAACAAAACTACATTAGTAACTTTGTTCGGTTAATTCAACCGACTGCGTACTGCTTATTCATAATTGAATGACCTTATAGTCCAATCTACCCATATAAGCCAGAAAGTAGATAATACTGTCTTGTGATCTAAAACATCGAAAATGCTATAGGAATATCGCTCTTAAACCTTATTTACGTATTCAAAGCTAGCTCCTAGAAACTGTTGGCCCAAGAAAAACAATAAAGGGCTTGGAATTCGCCGATAAACCGAGGCTCGGTTCAACACACACGCACCGGAAGATTAAACGCGAACGAAAAATGAAAGAGCGCTACCTTGCTACGTGTCCCATTTATTATGCCAGCGAGCTATTATTATAAGGAACGCACAGACATATATAATATAGATAATTTATTCTTTTTCATGCCAGAATTCTTACTTCTTCGGCATATTTTTTTATTTCATTAGACTGCACCATAGTAGGTAAAAAGACTTACGATATCTGAAGGAGTAGATGAATGATAGGCTCTATTTAATTTCTTATACAAATGCCTATTTTTTGTAAAGAAAGATGGTTCTTTATTTACGTGTCCCATTTATTATGTCAGCGAACTATTATTTTAAGGCACTTACAGAACCGAAATATTTGGTTTTAAAGTGCAAATTTTTGTTTAAGGTAAGTGTCTCCCCCCTCTATCTGCTAAACGGTTATAAATGGATACGTGAAAAAAATAACAGCAGTAGTATATATACAGAAGTTATAGGAAAACTATCAGAGCTGAGTACTAAGTACAATCTGAAAAGTTATAGGCTACCAACTAATAAAATGTAAAATTTCATAAAATTTTCATTGTTTGATGTTTTTGATCGGTAAACTGTGAGGTGCGAGTGTGAACAGTGTGAACTCAAAGTTGTCATTTGCAACTACGGAACCCTACACTGCGCGTGGCCCGATACGCAATTGGCCGGTTTTTGTATATTATCATTAGACTGCACCATAGTAGGAAGAAAGACTGAAGATGTCTGATGTCAGCAGTATCATCTGATAGACACTAATTTTGTAAGAACGATAAGTCTTTCAAAAACTTCTAATCAACAAAAGTATTTTTCTACCTATTAAGTTACAAGTTCATTTATCTTTTATCAATTACATTCATCTTGAGATTCAGGGTAATCGTTAGAGTCCATTATCCGATAGAACTGTAATAGTCTGTCAATATTCAAAGGGTTTTCTAGTCTGTTGGTTCTCAATAGGACCAATAATTGCACTTAGATAGTACTTTAATAAGTACTTATTAAAGTGCGGGGTATTGGATTGAAAAATTATAGTAGCTAAGTAAGAACCTTACCGAAAGAAAAAAAATAGTAAGTAATTAATTTTCTATAATTTTTTTTTTATTTTACGGCCTTCACCAAGGTTTTGTTATTCTGCTAATGTCCAGCTTCAAATGACACACAAAATATACAATATATTGTTATCAAATAGAAACGAATAATTGTGCAGATAGGTTTTTGAGTTCATATTAGTCTAATTTCACTATTGCACATATTATTTATGACCAGAAGCATTATAAAACCAAACTTTACCTATTTCATACAACAAAGTCTACTAAAATAAATTTGCAAAATCACTCCAAATTAACCCTTTGACTTGTATGTCGTAATATTTATTTTATTCCAACGTTGTTAGCTCTATAACAGCTATATATACGTACAATGTAAAAAGTAGACGACCTTGATTTATTGTAAAAAGTTTTCTTCACGTAGGTTTGATCTACATCTATAGTGCGGAGTTGCACTTTATTATATTTTATCCTTTTCTATCACTCAGAACCTAGACCATTTACCAGAGCGTTCTGTATCTCAATTACTCATATACTCAAACGAAAAACGACGGGTCCTTAGTGCCTGGGATATAATGGAATTTGACGAGCTCTATGGCGCAGCGGTCAATACGCCTGCCTGCGACACGGATAGTCAGGTCAAGATGGAAAATGACCTTTCTTTTTTTGCCCTGGGTTTGGATGTTTATCTATATAAGTATCTATTCTATAATAAAGTAGCGTTGAGTTAGTATTCTATAACATAAGTCTCGAACTTACTTTGGGGCTAGCTCAATCTGTATGATTTGTTCGTATAATTTATTTTCTTATTTATAATTTATTTAGTTGTTTTAAAAAGAAAATGAATCCACAAGCTTCTTAATGAAATAGCCGCGTCCTGAAGTGTCCGCAGCGATTGGCATTGGCCCAAGTCTGTTATTTATCCTGTTAAACCTAGTTACATTGCAGCAGTGCCTAACACAGCTACATATGAATTAAACTAGTTAAAGTGTAGATGGTGTCGCTAAATTGATATACCTACCTTTACTAATATTGTAAGGAGAAAAGATCCAATTGTTTATTTGTTAGAATGAATAAGCTTTGAATTTACTGGACCATTTTTCAAAATTCTTTTACATATACAAAGCTAATTCATCTGCGGGTGACATAGGCTATAAATAACACGGACGAAGTTGCGAGAAAACTGCTAGTAAACAATATGTTGATAAACCCTGTTCAATCCCTTGGCTGATTTTTACAGTCTGCGGTGGAATAAAAGCAGTTAGTACGTACTTCTTTTTTCTTAGCAGAATAAGAATTTTTACAATTTAAAAAAAGAAATTGATTCCACAAGACTTTTTAAAGAACTAGCTGCGTTTTTGCCCATAAAAAGAAATTGATTCCACAAGACTTTTTTAAGAATGAGGAGTTTTCAGAGTGAAATTAAAAAACAAAAACTTTGAGTTTGCAAGATGGCGTTGATAAAAAGGCAAATGTCAGTGCCATGGATGACAAAATTTTATAGTGACTTAATTTTTTAACTACGGCCTCATTTGACACTTGACTTGCATTCACGCCATCTAGTGATGAAAATAGTAATCATTGTTTTTTGTTAAATGTCACTTTGAAATCCCCTCATTAGCTGCGATTTTGTCCATAGCGTCACAGTGATTGGCATTCACCCAAGTCTGTTATTAATGAGTATCCTGTTAAACCTAGTTACATTGCACCAGTGCCTGACACATCTACATATGATTCAAACTAGATATAGATAAAGAAAGTATCGCAACAAAATAGATATACCTACAATACAACAATATTTTCTCTAAAACACACTGCAATATGTTGATAAAACCCTGTCTGTTCCCCCGGCTGGTTTCTACAGTCTGCGGGAAAAAGAAGTACCTAGTACTTTCTTCTTTTCTTTCAACAGAAAATAATTTAAAAGGATTTAAAAAATAAATTGAATCCACACGCCGTTTTTGTCCATAGTGTCCATAGTGATTGGTATTCGCCGAAGTCTGTTATTTACTTCACACATACACTTCCATGCTGGTTTGGGAGAAAAGAAAAAACAGAATTTACCAGCTGCTTTTCTTCCCGCACAGACCGTAAAAGCCGGTCAAGGGATTGGGCGAAAATCTGAAGAATCACATTTATAGGCGATGCGGCTAGCAACCCACTCATCACTATCTTGATTCCACTTTCCACCTTTACGCCCACTACGTTGCTAAACGTGGCCTGTAGGTTTTATGACCTTGGGCTCTGTCTACCCTGCAAGGGATAAAGACGTGATAGTATGTATGTATGTTATTTACGAGTATCCTGTTAAACCTAGTTACATTGCAGCAGTGTCTGATCCAGCTACATATGATTTAAACTACATATAGCATAAAGAAAGTATCGCAACAAAATAGATATACTTACAATACTCGTACAACAATATTTTCTCTAAAACACACTGCAATATGTTGATAAAACCCTGTTTGTTCCCCCGGCTGGTTTCTACAGTCTGCGGGGAAAAAGAAGCACCTAGTACGTTCTTCTTTTCTTTCAACAGAAAATAATTTAAAAGGATTTAAAAAATAAATTGAATCCACACGCCGTTTTTGTCCATAGTGTCCATAGTGATTGGTATTCACCGAAGTCTGTTATTTACTTCACACATACACTTCCATGCTGGTTTGGGAGAAAAGAAAAAACCGAATTTACCAGCTGCTTTTCTTCCCACAGAGACCGTACAAGCCGGTCAAGGGATTGGGCGAAAATCTAAAGAATCACATTTATAGGCGATGCGGCTAGCAACCCACTCATCACTATCTTGATTCCACTTTCCACCTTTACGCCCACTACGTTGCTAAACGTGGCCTGTAGGTTTTATGACCTTGGGCTCTGTCTACCCTGCAAGGGATAAAGACGTGATAGTATGTATGTATGTTATTTACGAGTATCCTGTTAAACCTAGTTACATTGCAGCAGTGTCTGACATAGCTACTTACTATTTAAACTAGTTTCAGCGTTTAGATAAATTGAAACACTATGTTAATAGTTAATAAAACCCTGTCTGATCGTTAAAAGGTTGACTAACCCTGTCAATATGAACTACTTTTTTTTTAAATCATTAATTCAAAATTCTTAATAAATGTACACTTATTGCTATACCGAACCACGAAAACCTCGCAGGGTTTATCTGGGTTTCGGAGAGTCGCTATAGTAAGTTGGTACATAAGTAATACTGCTTTAACAACCTTAAATAATATTTTGTAAATTTGTGGGAAGCTCGTTCAAATACTTAGGTATAAGGTAACTGGTAAGTCTCGTCCCGTATTTGATTTTATCATACACATTCATCACTTTACAATATTTGAATAATTCTTTGTCATTGTCTTTAATTTTTTTTGTATGTATGTAGGTGTAATAATTTTAAGCATTTTTACTTATATTTTTATCAATTTTGTTGTGTACTTAGATAAGATGACAACAAAATTGATATACGCATATACAATAATTATGTTAATAAAACCCTGTCCGATCATTAAAAGAGCAACTCAGCCTGTCAGTATGAAATTACAATTAAAAAATACTTTGCCCATGGGACATGATGGAAATTAGAAAAACTTCATTCCTCGTTCGCTGTAGTTATGGAATGGTTTCTCCGGGAGACAAGCATGGGGGTCTTTAAAAAAGGGCATGAATAGATTTCTTCTAGGCGACGCGGCAACGCGCGAGTGGAGTTCTTGGGGTTGCAGGCGTCCATAAGCTTGGGTAACCGCTTTCCATCAGATGGGTTGTACGCCTGTTTAGACTTCAAGAAGACTTGTAGGGGAAGTAATAACAAAAACAAGCTGGTCACTCAAGGCTAGTTAGATAGATTTACTAGGTTTTATTTTGACCAAAACAGAGCGAGAGCGAGTGAAGCAAGCGAACGTTTACAACTTACGGTAACCCCAAAATTTTTGTGACCTGCAAAATGATGCTATTTTAGTTCATTCGTGTATGAAAATTGTAATAAAACTTTAACAACTTTAACAAATATTATGGAGTAAAGCAAAGCGAATTTTATTAGATCCAATCCTCAGAAATTACAAATTCGTGCAAAGCTCACCCTTTTAAATCCGTTCTCCCGTGAAAGTATAAAATATGCCTAGAAATATTGGATTTTAGTTTTGTACCTCTAGCATGCCTATTTAGATCATAAATTTCAATAAAATATAATGTGCTAGTTCTTCAATTTCTTGAATAGGCTCTTCTTTTTCTGAATTTTTGAATCAAAAGAGCCTTTTGGCTTGTTTAAGAAACTATATGATATATATTTCTTTTTATTGAATCACAAGCTTTTTACGCTACTTTACTAAATAATCTGTTGAATGACTTTACGTTCCTTGTTAAGACTGTTTGTTGAGTTCCCAGCTTTGGTCCCACAGAAAAATGTTCAAATTGACAGTCTGAGTTTCCCGGCGAATTTTGATTTGAAATTTACATGCTGTACATGTTAACGAAATCTTAAAAAAATAGATGTGTTGACAATGTATTTTTTCACACAAAGTATTTAACACTTTAAATTGGGCTAGTTCTTAACTTAGCTACTGTATTTTGTCGATCCAGTGCACCGCAAGTTAATAATCACTATCTTGAGAGCAATCAATGGTTCTATTGAGAACCGACAGACTAGAAAACTCTTTGAATATTGACAGAGTATTATGGGATCTATGGGATATTTGTGTCTTATAATTAAATGTAAATTACTAAAGATTATGAACTAGACTTCGTCCATGAATAAAGATGAACTTACCGTTAAAATAATAAATGGTATCTTCTATAAGTATTATGTGCACTGTGAGGATCGTGGTCCTGCAGCAGTGTGCAGTGTGCAGTGCAGTGGAGACTGAAAAACACCTGATGATGATAAGTTTCTCTCAACAAATTTATCTAGCTACCTAATAACATCTTTTTAACGACCTAGAACATTAATATTTTATGTGTATTAATATTTCATAAAGTAAACGTTTAGTTTTATGATAGTTTTTATACCTGAGTTGAAAATATCTGGAACCCTTTAGGCACTCGCACAACCCGATTTAAACTCTCTGTTTTACCTAACAGCTTGACTGAGAGAGACAATGTATTTTTTTATATTTTCAATAAAGTTTAAAACAAAAAAAAATCTTTACATCGGTTTTTATGAATGTAATTTGTAAGAATGTAGGCACTACATTCACAACCACCTTCACTTCCTCCCTCCTGTTTTGTTGGTCATGGCTTTTGTGTATAGAGTCCGATGACCCAGGGGGTATGCTGTGGATTGGATGTGGCAAGTGTGGATAAAAATATCTCGAGCTATTCCGTGCTTCAGAAAGCACGTTATGACGTTGGTCCGGGCTTTCATAATCAAGTAAAGCTATGACAGATACCACAAAGTACCTTGAAGCATCACAACACAATGTCACATCTAACATTATAAAGAGGAAAGATTCAATTATTTGCACCTCTACTGAAGATCAATCAGGAATATCTTCAGATTAAGGAGACATGGTTAACTCAAATATTTACTGAAATTACTTAGCAAAATGCTTCGTCTAGAGACTTGTAGAAATGACCCGCAATATGCTTTGAAAGAAAATATAAGATTACTTTCCAATGGGAGGTAAATCTCTTTGAAACTGATTTTCATTGACTTGCAAATTTAAATACTGAACTGTGGTATCTCTAGAGCAGTTTTTAGTTTAAGAATCAGCTCAAATTGATTATGGCCTCAAAGGATTGCTTTTGCATTGAGGATGCAATAATCTATGTATATCCAATAAGTAAGACTGTCTTAGCCGCAGATTGAGTCTTTGAATCGACTATCGTCTATGAACCCAAGGATAAGAGCACTACTACTAAAACTAGTAAAGCTACTACTAAAACTAGATAAACTAGTTGGTTTGTATTCCTCAAATTTAGTGTTTTCACAATCAAGAAGGATAAAGAATGTTGAAAGTGGAGAAGTAAAGGTTGGCAAGTGGACACTAGAAACTGATGCAACTTTTATGAAGATGCAATCACTAATCTAAATCTGAAAACAGGAAAATGCATCACCACCGTTACACCATTGCATCGGTGTCTAGAGACTTTCAGGAATGACCCGCAACGTACTTTGACAGAAAATATAAGACTATTTCCCTTCGAGAGTTAAATCTCCTTGAAACTGATTTTCATTGACATGCAAATTTGAATATTGAACTGCGGTATCAGCTCAAATTGATTATAGCCTCAAAGAATTGCTTATCAAATTGCTTTTGTATTGAGGATGTAAAAATCGTCATCCTAATCCAAATTCCAACTATCCTATTCCAGTCCCAACTAATATTATAAATGTGAAAGTGAGTTTGTTTGTTTGTTTGTTACGTTTTTAAGCTTTATTTACTGAACCAATTTTTTTGAAATTTGGCATACACATAGGTTTAGGTTGTGAAAAGGACACACTTTCATCCAGAATTAAAAAAAGATACTGTTTCCGTAAGATACGCGCGCAAAGTCGCGGGTAAAAGCTAGTGGAAGTTAAGTAAGTCACGTTAATTTAAAAATTATTTTGTGTCATATGTTTATTCCAAAAATTTATAGATTCTTTACACTTGCAGAAATGAATCTGCAATATGCTTTGAAAGAAAATACTAGATTGCTTTCCTAAGGCAGTGAAATCTCCTTAAAATCAGTGAGATTTTCATTGATAATCGAATTTAAATATCTACCTGCAATTTACTGTTTGGAAAATAAGAGGAACGGGAATATCCTAAGACGTCGTTAGTCTGAGAACCACCTCAAATTGATTACAACCTCAAAGGAATCCTTATCAAATTGCTTTTGCATTAAGGATGCGACTGCAATCAAATAATCTAAATGTTTCGCGGAAGAAGACTTTCTTATCTGCAACTCGAGTCTTTGAGTCTCTTATGTTAATGTAGTTTCCTTGAAAATTTCTTGTACTGTGAAATTTAGATCCAAAATAAGTCTCTTATTTTTATGTCACATTTTTACGCTGTAACTGAACCTTATACCATGAAGGTTTGCATCCGTATTATTAAGAGTACAGAAAACGATAAAGGTGCCGTTATTTTAGAAAAAAATATCATTAAGAAACTAATACAAAGTAACGCGCAGAGGTGGGCAATTTTACTAGTGCTACATTAATTAACGTATTCAGTAGTGCCTTATAATTAAATTTGCTTCGTCAAACAGCATAATAAATTTACCTTAAATCAAAAATTATCTCTGCCCAAAACCTTCATTAGATAGCAGCAGATTACTAATTAATCTGAATAGCAACCGAGTACGGATCGAAGTGATTTCTGCTCTCGAATTAAGTGATTAATCGAGTAACCCCACGAGGTATTACTGGGATGGCGGATCCAGTTCTTTTAATTTGGTGGGGTAATATTTTCTAGCCTATGACCAGTATTGGCTCGAAAATAAAGAGATAGGAGGTGTAGCCGAGAATTTGTCAAAAAATTAGAGTTAATTCAAATGCAATCCGTAATCTCATACTTAGAAAAATAATTGTTACTTAAATCCCATCTTAAGTTGGGATAGATTTTCAGTTACAGACATACAATCACGTCTCCCTCCCCCGCGTGGTAGACAGAGTCCAGGTATATAAAACCTAAAGGCCACGTTTAGCAGTTTGGTGGGCTTGTAGGTGGAGAACGAAATCAAAATAGTGATGGGTTGCTAACCGCATCGCCTATTGACATGATTCCTAACGCCCATTTGCTGTTCTGAGAGAAAATAAAAAACGTAGAATGTACCAACTGTGCAGATCGTTAAGTAAGTAAGTAATACTTTATTGTACACCAAAAAATAAAAATTTACAAAACCAAAATTAAAGCCGATCAAAGGAATGGGCGTCAGGAATCATGTCAATAAGCGATGCTGCTAGCAATCCATCACTATTTTGATTCCTTTCCCAGTTCCCACCTACAAGCCCAGCAATATGCTAAACGTGGCCTTAAGGTTTTACGGACTTGGGCTCTGTCTGCCCCGCAAGGGAAAAAGACGTGATAGTATGTATGTATGAAAATTATTTTTAACTTTATTTTAATAAGGTTCTCTTGGAAGTCCTATAAGTAATATTTTTATGTCCTCGGCAAATAAAAAGATATTCTAGTTATATAAAAATAGCAATATAATTAAAATCAAGGCCGTGTGGTTCCCGGCAGAGTAGAATATAGGACTAATCCAATTCTTCCCGTGGATGTCGTAGAAGGCGACTAAGCAAAGCTTATAAAAATCAAAGAGACCTCTCCAACCTATCTAGCCAGCGAGGAGAGTTTAGACTGAATCTTCTGACTGCTCTGGCTAATATATGGCTTTGGGGCTCTGGTAGTACAAAAAAGTTCGTGCTCCTGCAGTGGTGACTAAAACGGACCTGATGAAAGAATAATGAAGGGTCTAGATCACTTACAAAGGGGGAGGTTATGTCAAATGGCCCGATAATTTACACACACCCTGGATACGTTCTCCTCTGAGTATGGCATTCGGAATCCGTTAAATTCTCAGCATTCATTCAGTAACAAAACAATGATTTATGATCTTAAGTGTAAACAAACATACTCGGTTGCTTTACTGAGAGATTACGAAATTGGCATAAGTTCCCATACAAAGAGATTTGGTAGTAATACAAATAGAGCCTACATTAAGACCGATTTTAAGCTATGTATTATTGAGTAACAATGATATGGTGAATTGTTTACAAAAAACTTAAAAATAAAGTAATATAATAATTTTCCGGCAAAGTAAAATAAGACCACTCCAAGTCTTCCCCTGGATGTCGTAGACGGTGACTTAGGAAAAAGAAGCTAAACAAAGCTTGTAAATATCTAAATATCAAAGAGACCTCCCCAATGTGTGTGTCCTCTCGTCTGGCCAGATTCTCTACCTGCTCTGGCTAATATATGAAGTAAAACAGAGAGGCTCATGCTCCTACAGTGGATACTAAAAAAGCGACGATGATCAATTCAAGGCCAGAAGAAAAAGAAGAAGGAAGAGTATAGATCAATTACAAAGGGGGAGGTTATGTCAAATGGCCCGATAATTTACACACACCCTGGATACGTTCTCCTCTTAGTATGGCATTCGGATCCGTTAAATTCTCAGCATTCATTCAGTAACAAAACAATGATTTATGACCTTAAGTGTAAACAAACATACTCAGTTGCTTTGGGGAGAGATTACGAAATTGGCGTAAGCTATCATACAAAGAGGTTTGAAACTAATACAAATAGAGCCAACATTAAGACCAAACTTAAGCTATGTTTAAGTTTTTTGTAAACAATTCACCGTATTATTCTTATTCAATTACTACATACTACATATATGTAGTATTGAATAAAAATCATCATCATCATTATCATCAGGTCTTTCTAGTCTCCATTGCAGGAGCACGACCCTCTCTGTACTACCAGAGCCATATACTAGCCTGAGTAGTCAGAGGATTTGGCCTACACTCTCCACGCTGGCCAGACGGGTTGTAGAGCTCTCTTAATAAGCTTGAATAAGAATAAAATGGTGAAATAAGGTAAAGTGATTAACGATAGAAAAATTTAAAAAAATTACTAATTTTTTTACAAAAATATTCAGCCGGCCGAGCAATTTTTAAAAAATGTGGTTTTTTCTAATATATTATTAACATAAGTTTCACACAAACATTGAATAATTACCTAGTTTTTTGATAATTTAAATAAAGGCATAACGGAGTTTATGGAGTATATAGTCAAAGATAGTGATGATATCTGACAAACATGCGTACATACTGAATGCGTATAAGTTGGAGTTTAATCGTTAGCCTTTATTTATTGCATCCTATCCATCCCAAGATTCGAACGACGCGGAACATACGTGAAGTTATCACCGGAAACAACACTACACTTACTCACAGAAGATATATTGCGCCTAATATTATGTATGGTCTCCTAGCATTACTTGTGTGTTCCAGTACCACTATATTACGCTGTGGTCTAAGTTATAATCGTATAGTAACCGCCTTACAATGAAGTGTCGGTGTAAACTTGAATAAATCCCACTTTATGAAAGCTAATAAATATTTAAATTATATAAAGTTAATAGATCGTAAACCGTATTCGATAAGCGGATACATTGTTACAAAACCACTAACAATGACTTAAAATTGGTAAAAATTTATATCAAATTTGTGCATTACTTAAATTAAAATTTGATATGGACGTGCCGGAAGCGGAAGCCAGGCGCTACATAAGCACTTTGGGAGCACCTTGTTGAATCGATCCGCCACTTGGTGTGACGTCAATAATCGATTCTGAGTGATTCTTTTTTTACGTATTTTTGAACCGTGTAAGTATGATAGATTTGGTACGTCTTTGATGATTCTTGACTTAGTAGATGGTACCTAACGGGACCCGAAGAAACCCAACGTGATTCATAGGTACCCAACGGGACTTTTATCTATACATGTATCTCGTATAAAATATAATACATTTAAGATAGGTCCCTACAAACACAAGTTAATCGAGGGGTTGCGTGAGCAATCATGACAATAGGCGATGCGGGTAGCAACTATCAATATTTTGAATCCATATTTACCTTTAAGCCCACCAACATGCTAAACGTGGCCTTTAGGTTTTATAGATTTGGGCTCTGTCTACCCCGTAAGGGAAAAAGACGTGAAAGTATGTATATTTATTTACCTTTTTCACCGCTGCCTCTTATTCTTCAAACCCTTAAGGTGCGATATTGTCTACGAATAATACGCAATGCCTCCGCCGTGATAAATGTGGACACGTTACGTTGATAACGCGTGTAATATGTTTTTCTCCTTTCCTCCGAAAACGGGTACATTTAATTTCATCTGTTTTTCGAATTAGCGACGTTTGGGATGAAGGGATCGGTTTTGTTTGTTATTGCTAAGGTACGCTGACAGCGGATGTCCGGGTTTTAATAAATGTTTCATTATATTCAAACAAATGGTATTTGCGTTATGTGAGCTAAAATTTAATATAATTCATGACGCTCAGCTCATATCTAATGTACATAAATATTATTACGTCAGTATCCTTTGCCAGACAAAGCCCAAAGTCATGAAACCCAAAAGCCACGTTAAGCGTGTTAGTGGGCGTAATAGTGAAAAGTGGAATCAAAATAGTGATGGATTAATGTTTTCTTATGTTTTCGCGATCGTTACACATTTAAATAAAATTATTTTAATACGGTTTTTATCGCGTTTATCACATTATTTATACACCTAACGTTTCGAGCATTTTACAGTGTTCGTGGTCGCAGGTAGACTAAGTTGACATTTGTCTAGTATATTATAAGAACTGCAAAATCTACCGCCTAAAATATTTATTGATAACGTTCCGGATGTACGCAGTATTGGCTCACGGTGTCTGAAGGTCTTGCTATCTTCTGCTTAGCTTGAGATTTGATTAAATTGATGAATGGATCCCAAGCGGTAGTAACTGCCAACCATCCTCTCTATTGAAATAGGATGTTTTTTTAATTTCAATAGCCTCACGAAGCATTCTTAGAATGTATCTGTTTTCTTTTGCAAGGACTTGAGGATTATAAAAACGCATATAATGGTTGGGTTTGTCTAAGGCATGTTTACAGACTGCAGACTTCGTTAAGCGCCTATGCTTCATGTCAGCAATATGTTCTTTTATACGGGTGCCGATGCTTCTCTTTGTTTGCCCAATGTATGATAAACCACACTCACAGTCAATTTTATAAACTCCAGCCTCTTGTAACGGGATATTAGATTGGACAGGTCTTAAAAGTTGGTTTATTTTCTTGTACGGCTTGTAGTAGGTCTTGATTGAAGCACGCTTAAGTATATTACCAATTTTGTCCGTGACTCCCTTTACATATGGTAAGATGGCAGGAAAACGATCAACTGTGTGAGGCTTTGGGCGGTTTCTGTGATGTGATTTTGGGAGGTTGAGGTTGTTGCTTCTTAAAACCGATTTTACTCATTGAAGCTCCTCCTTGAGGTGGTGGGTGTCACAGATGCCATGTGCTCTCTGAAACAAAGATTTACCAACGGTAGCCAACTGACATGAAACGTTAGGTGTATAAATAGTGTAATAAACGCGATAAAAACCGTATTTAAATAATTTTATTTAGTGATGGATTGCTAGGCGCATCGCCTATTGACGTGATTTTTTAGATTTTCACCCAATCTTTTTTTTTTTTTTTTTTATGTCATAGGACGGCAAACGAGCAAGTGGGTCACCTGATGGGAAGTGATCACCGCTGCCTATGGACAACTGCAACACCAGAGCTGTCACAGGAGCGTTGCCGGCCTTTTATTTTTCTCTCCCCAGAGGGGAGAGGGAGATGGGCCTCCGGCTCTCTCACTCACCGAACGAAGCATAGTAGCGGTAAAGCTACTACTCAAACGTCGATTTTATATATAGCTTTTTAACGCAAAAGTTTAAAAAATAAATATTTTCCCTTTTAGTAACTTGCTATATCCGATACCGGACTTAAATGCATAACAGGCAGAGATGCAACTGGAAACAAGTTGAAGTTGAGCAAGATGTTAACTGAGCTTAAAAGCTCTAAAAAATTTCGTTCGCAAATGAAAACACACATATTTCCTAAAACTTCCTCGAGATTATTTTCTAAATTATATTACAAAAAATGTATCCGACGATGTCTGGCATGCGTAATGTGAATATTTCGCTGCCTATCCCATAAATCTGGTTTGCCAAATGAGGTTTCAGCCAATATGAGTTCTTACACCGTTGATTTGATAACAGACCCCTATGCAAATCCCGAGGGCAACGACGTTGGTTGTTTATGTATTTACATTTTCGTAAAATGTTAATATCGGTCGGTATTAAGCGTCAAAAATACCGACCGATATTGACAATCTTTGTCAAGTCGTTTCATTTTTAGTTTGTTGTGCCATTAGTTAATAAATAAAATATAGTGACAAATCACACAAAATGAGCTAACCCCACAGTTAGTTGTGAAACTACGAGTATGTCCCAAAATACTAGCTCAATGATGCTATATTTCATAAATAGAAATAAATATTCAAGACCCAGGCCAATCTGAAAAAGAATCATTTTCCATCATCACCTGGCCGGGGATCAAACCTGGTCCCATTGTGTCACAGACTGGCATATTAATCATTGCACAACGGTGGCTGTCAAAGAGGGATGCAACCGGGAACAAGCTTAGATGATAAAGATGCTAACCGAGCTTTAAAAGATTAAACCACTTATTCATAAAAATTAATAATAGCTTATTAAGCCTTTTTAAGTTAAAATAGGTTTTGTCTCGTTCTTTCAATGTCAAACATTAGGAAGTGGTATAAAGACAAAACATATTCTAACTAAAATAGGTTTAATAACCGTTTGTTTATTTTTAATGAATAAGGAAGTAAAAATTTACATCGTGACTAAAACAGACATTCCGACATCTTCCTAGAAATTATTTTCTAAATTATATTACAAAAAATGTGTCTGACGATGTCTGGCATACGTAATGTGAATATTTCGCTGCCTATCTCATAAATCTGGTTTGCCAAATGAGGTTTCAGCCAATATGAGTTTTTTTACCGTTGATTTGATAACAGACCCCTATGCAAATCCCGAGGGCAACGGCCACGTTATTTATGAATTTAATAAAGATTATTTGTATCCTGCTAATTAACATAATACTTATAATAAGTTGTAAAGTTTGTCTAAGTTTCACTAATACTAAAAATTACGTGGTTTCACCGCAAAAATAAAAAATAAAAATACCAATTGCATTCACATGAACCCGCTTTATCGGATCCCGGGCTCAAAAGATAACAGCCAAGAATGCAACCGGAAACCGGTTTAGATGAGAGAGATACTAACCGAGCTTTAAGCAAAAAATTTTACATCTTGACTAAAAACACACCTTCCAACATCTTCCTAGAAATCCCTTGTAAATTATATTACGAACGATGTCTGGCATACGTAATGTGAACATTTTCAGCCAATATGAGTTCTTACACCGTTGATTTGATAACAGACCCCTATGCAAATGCCAAGGGCAATGACCTGGGTTGTTTATGAATTTACGTTTTCGTAAAATGTTAATCGGTATTAATATGTGTTGAAATTAATAAAAATGATTTCTAGTTCATCATCATCAGGTCTATTTAAGCCTCCACTGCAGGACCACTAATAACTACTATTGATTACTAGTTATATATTGGTTAATACTCCAAGCAGCTGGAACTAGCTCAAACATCACAATAGTCCCATAATGCACTTAAAAACAGGAACAATCTGGTTCCGCTATGAAACATTATTCGCACGGGAGCGAGTACCTTTGTCAGAAAAACTGCACCATTGTACCTGCATTTTTGCATTTCAGATTTTATTCCTTTGGCCATAGAGGCTAATCTCGTTTGAGAGTAAGTTAGACTTTTTATAGGAAACTTGGAATGGCTTTAGACAATGGTTGAATTAACAGTTGTCAGCACTTTACTCGAACAAAGCGTTGGTTTTGATTTGGTATGGAGTTTAATTAGATTTTAAAATGAAGTTTGTAGTTGGAATGAAGAGTTGAGGTGTTCGAATTGGGGATTTGGTAGGGATTACAATAGGTACATATTATCATATTCAGAAGGTATAATAATTATCCCAACCCCAACTATATCCTAATTAATATTATAAATGCGAAAGTGAGTTTGTTTGTTTGTTACGCTTTCACGCCCCATCTACTGAACCGATCATGCATACACATAGGTAAGGGTACTGAAAAGGACATAGGATATATATAACGCGGGCGAAGCCGCGGGTAACAGCTAGTATTATAAATGTGAAAGTCAGTTTGTTTGGTTGTTAGTTTTTACGTATTTTGTTTGTTTGTTTTTCGTATGTGTAAGTGGCCAACACTGGTGTCAGATTTTTCAAGCTGCCTTAAGGCATCTGACATAGCTTAACGACTGCCATCAACGATGACAGCCGGGACCAACGGCTTAACGTGCCTTCCGAAGCACGGAGGAGCTCGAGATATTTTTATGCCACTTTGCGGTCACCCATCCAAGTAGGGACTGCACCAGGGGTTGCTTAACATATGTAAGCGCTCATAGAGCTCACACCCACTGGACCATCGGGCTCCTTTACGTATTATCTACTACCGATCATCACAGAATTTGCTCAGGCAAACACGTTGTCTGGAGTATGGAGAATAACATAGGCTACCTTTGATCTAGGAGAAACGTACTGTTCCCGAGGGATCGACACTAAAGTGGACCTGCGAGCGAAAGCTAGTGAAAAAATAAACCAAAAAGAATCAACTCATGGAAGGATAAATATAGTGTGTTTTCCTTACATACGAACTACAATAGTACATTACTGCAGAGGCCGGGAAGTAGGGAATGCCGGACGATTATAGAAAACTATCGTATAATCACTACGGGTATACTGAAAATAACAGCATTCCCGCGTTTTTTATTTTTTTATTTTCAGTAGTCAATTACAGCAAAGGAAACAATGACCATAGAGCCCAGTCAGATCATAGATTTTTTTTTTCTCTCGCAACGAAAATTAAGAATATTTTCGTGTGATCACATTTCATTTAATAAAATTGTAATCATATTTATATATTAGGTATATGTATTTTTTTCTAATGCGGTGGTAGTAATTGGCTGTATGACAATTTACGTTACATATATAAATTAAAAGTATAAAGCAGCGGCCAGGAATGAATTTTCATACTTATTTCCTGGCCCAGGCTGGCAATGTAATGAATGAGCCGATAATTACAAACTTTCGTGTCTTCTTTTACTACAATAATGCCTACATTTCCGAGCATGTTTGAGAAAACACATTTACCTTTTTACAGAAAATAGTTTTGAAGTATGCGGCTCGTTATATTCTAATGACGTCCCACATTTCCATATGCGGGTCCCGTCAAAAATAACATGAATCATAATAGCAAACGTACGTTAGTGACGTCCTTTGAAGTCTTCGTTTAATATCCCTTTGACATCCCTTAACTTTGTTGCTTCGCGAACTTAAGATTTGCATACAGATATTTGATTTTCTGTCTTATGTAAATGCTATTAAAGTTTCGTTTGCATTGTTTGTTTGAGTTGCAAATATACATCGTTTGTCAGTCACCGCTAAAGGGACTGTAATTAGGATGAATGCAATTTATGTGGATCAAACATTCAAATAAGATCTATCTACAAGCATCTCCTTTTGGTGTATAAGCTTAGGCTTATCCGACGGTAGCCCAAGAAAAGTTTGTTTTTCAAGTGTGTAACTATATGCATATTTCCCTGGTGCGAATCACGATTCAAAACGGATTTATAGAGATTTAGTTTGAAAGGTGTCATCATTTTTGTATATACAAAAAACTGGCCAATTTTTTAATACTTTTGTGCATGACAGCTTTGTGCATGTGTCAAGTCAACTTATGTCTTATTGTACATACAAATCGGTATTTTGTGTTTGCATGTGTTTTCATCATAGTTATGAGTTACATATGAGTTAGGTAAACTTTTTCCACGCTTTTAATCTTATAGATTATATATTATATCTTTAATTAAACTAAGTCTTAAGACCACATTTTCATTTTATAGGAACAAAGGTTTACTTATAATATCATTTACCCCGAATTTCAGGTCTACTAAATAAACAAAATATCATGTTAACATTAATATGGATAAACATAGCGCTGATCTTAAATTGCGATGTTTAAATTTTTAAAACCACTCCATTTAATTCACATAGAAGTCCAATTATCTCGAAATTAATTTAACATTAGCATAAAACATGAAAGTAACTTGAATAAAGAACATGAATACTCGTTTCAATTTCATTATTTTAACGGAATAAATTATTTTTCCTCTTCCATTTTGAGTGTTGATATAAGACTGAAATAATTGTACTAAAGAGACCTCTCCAACCCGTCTGACCAGCGTGGAGAGTGTAGGCCAAATCCTCTGACTGCTCAGGCTAGTATATGGCTCTAGTAGTACAGAGAGGGTCGTGCTCCTGCAGTGGAGACTGGAAGGACCTGATGATGATGATGATGATGAATTGTACTAATTACATCTTTATTTTACGGTTCCACATACAAAAGCGCTGTGTGGTTTCCGGTAGAGTAGAATAGGACCACTCTAAATCTTCCCGTGGATGTTGTAGAAGTCGAGTTAGGAAACACACGCTAAACAAAGCTTATTCCGACACCGGAAGACTTGGAGTGGTCCTATTCTACTCTGCCGGGAACCACACGGCAAATCAATTAGCAACAGAGGAAATAGTTGTCGTAAGTCCCATATTTTTCGATTATCTTACTGACGGATTATTGAGTATATTTTTCTAGGAAACCATCCTATTCTTAAATAATTACGTAGTTTAAAATCAACCTACAAAAATAACGCCCACATAGTTGAATTACTAAGCTTTAAGATTTGATATAAAAATAAAGAATTTCTTTTTACGACATTGCATTCTCGTAATAATCAATGTTTAAATCTTATATTCTGTTTGATACGATGACAAATTATCCACGGTGGATTATTTGAATAATGATAACAGGAAATTGCGAGAGGCGGCCCTGTAGAATTTATATAACCAAGCTTAATATTAACGCAACGGTTTATTACACTGCTTATTAACCCATAGACGCCTGGTACATCAATATTGTATGTTAAAATCCATTGAGTTTGTTTGTTATGTTTTTACGCTTAATGTTTAATGAATATCGTTTCAACATTTATTTGCCGTCTATGAGTTATACATACACCGATGTTATGTATTTTTGTTCATCATAGTAACTCAGTGAGTATTGAAAGTTAGAGTATTGCAATTTTTATGAGTTTTTGCATACCATGTTGATTGAATAAATTAGCGTCTTAGATAAGGCTATATTAACAAATAGATAATGCGATTTACGGTATAATGACACACATTATTAAGACATACAAACATAGAACGACTAACGTTAAATAATCAAACACACATTAAATGTAACAAGACAATAGATTTGATGTCAAAGTAATAACAAATATTGCAGACAAATTTTCAATTACTTTATTGTTATAGCACCGCCTGAATGACATTCTAACACGGAAATACAAAATTAATCTCGCAGAGTCATCAAAGTGTAATAAATATGAGCAGTAGGAAAACCAAATATCCAACTTCCAAATCTCCAATTCTAATTTGCGAACGTCATTAAGAAACAGAAACTTTTCACTTAGTACTTGTAATGAAACTGTGAATTACATTCGGGATTCCGAGGGATGTCACTCATTGTTTCTTGTTTGTTCTTCAAAAGAAATATGGGATTTGTCGTCTTTGTTGATATGCAAATTGTTACATTGTAATCAGTCGAGCGAGGTTAAGCTTCTTGTTTGTAAGTACGTTACTATGTGAGTGTGAGAGTTGTGATTGCTGATTACTCAAAGTTTACGCTGGAGATATAATGTTTCTGTTTATTTTTGGGGTTCTGTACCTAAAGGGTCAAAACGGGACCCTATAACTAAGCCTTTGCTAATCATCTGTCTGTCACAGGCTTGTTTGTTTAAATGTTATAGGTAGAAATATTTTATTTTACAGTAAGTGCTGTTAACGAGAGCTGAGCTGCGGCGATAGATAGTTTTCATATACTAATGACAAACACAGTATGTGTGTGGTTTAAATTAAGTAATTGGTTTACCTTAACATTTTCACCTAAGGCTTTCTCTTCGTATGTTAAGAACTGCGAGTGATCCCGAGGGAGAGCTTCAGCCATTGTTTCTTGTTTGTTCTTCAAAAGAAATATGCGTTTTGTCAGCAGTTACTCGAGTGTCGTTATTGTTATCCAGATTGTTACATTGTCTTACAATATCAATACATGTTGAAAAGATTTATATATGCAATGTACACATAGTTTAAATAAGTATCAAAAACTTATTTAGGTATTATTTAGTACATAATTAGTTATTTCGGTATATAAGAAAAATGTTCTAGTCTTTATTTCGTACTTAGAATGAGTAACTTATTCATTGTATTAATTAGTATATAATTATAAATATTCATAATTATATAAATAAATGTTTATTATAATGTCTTTACGTACTTAGCTAAGTGTTTACTATAAGAGTAACAAGTTTAGTATCTAAAAAATAAAGGGTAAACTAAAACTACTATTTACAAATAGTGTTTATGTTTTGTGTGTTAAAGTGTAAACATATTAAGTTAATATTTTACAAGTCTCTAATCGCTTATCGTAATACTTCTCTTTATCTATCCCGAAGGTAAACTGATAGAAAATGCTTAAGCGTTAAGTAAGACCGCTCTTTGTACCATAGCGATCAATGAACATTAAAAAAAAAATGTTTGTGGTAGCTGAATTGCATACATATGATGGCCACGTCATCAAAATGTAGACATAGAAGACGATATAATATTCACATAGAAGACAAATATATATTTTTACTTTTCCAGTGCCGTCTACGAAAATATAAGAACGAATGATTTCAAGTCGCCTTAAACACGGCTTTTCTGATCGGCTGTTTTTTGCCTCTGAAAATATCCACTTTGATCAATAACCCTCCAGTGAAGGGCGAGCGGCTAAGAATCTGAGTTGGCAAGACACGTCCGCTCAAGAGCCCTCAACTCTGACGTCAGTCCTCGGCTCTGAGAGCCGTTGGCGTCAAAGTCTCCGCGTCAGCATTTGCGTCTGAATGCTCCAGAATGCTTAGCACGTCGGTTTTGAGTGTGACAACACGTTATTTTTACACGACTGCCCAATACTGAAGTGTATTGTTTTCAGAGGTCGTGTATAAGATTTTTCTGTCGGAAGGCCAGGTAAATCCGAAGACCCGCCCAGTTAAAACGCGCTTACTGAGCGAGTAAGCGCATTTTGAGTGGTTGGAACTTCCACAGACGACACTCGCCACGCAATGAAATTTTGCATTTTACAAATTTGCTCTACGTGTAACTAAATATTTTTTTTAAGATTATTCCCATCAATAAAAACTACCACAGCTAAGAAGGGTTTACAATTTTTAATTAAATAGATATAATCGAAGCCGTGTGGTTTCCGGCTTAGTAGGATGACTCCAAGTCTTCCCGTGGATGTCGTTAAGGCGACTTAGGAAACACAAGCTAAACAGAGCTTATAAACATCAAAACGACCTCTCCAACCCGTCTGGCCGGTGTAGTGAGTGTAGGCCAAATCCTCTAACTGCTCTGGCTAATATATGGCTCTGGTAGTATAGACAAGGTCATACCCTGCAGTGGAGACTAAAAAGACCTGATTATGATGATGATGAATCAATCAAATTAAAACATTAGGTGCAATACTGCACGTGGCCGGACACATACTTGGCCTATCTGTAGGTTATTTCCTAGAAGTTACAGTCTAGAAATCTGTCTTATATTATTATGGTCCGAAATCATACTAAAGTTTTCAATCCTTGATATACTATAAAAGGTAAGTCTTGATATCTGATGATTTAATTTCAAGTTAATATGGCCCTAATAAATATTTTTCCTTTGCAGGTAAGCGAAACCCGTCCGAAATTTCGATTAATTCGTCCAAGTACGCAATAAGTTCGGTGAGTCAACCACTACACTGTCAATTCAAATTAATTTGAAGGCGCGGCTCTATCGGCGTCGTAATTTCAACCAGCGGTTTTAAATGAGGAAAAGTCATCGAAGCTGAAATAATTCATTAAAATTGAATTGATATCTCCGGAAATGTGTAAATTACTCGCGGCTAATTTTGATAAGTCTTCGTGTCTCGAATTAGAGAGATATTGGAACTGACGCCAAATTTATAATAATAATAACATTTAACTTGGGGTTTCTGATATTTTGGGACTATACAATAAATTGTAACCAACCTTATTTTTACCGACGTTAACAATCAGGTTATAACTAGAACCCAAATGTTTGTAGTATTATCACAATTACACAGTTTTTACCAATAAACTGTTATATTGTCAGAATAACACAGATTTTCAATTTTATATGACTATATGTATATATTTTTATGTTTTTATTATTGTCCACGCATATCTCTTAAACTGTAAGTTGGCTTGCAAAAAAACAATTTTTGGATGAATCTGGCGTAGTTTTAAGTTAAAATATTGAATCAGTCGTTACTTTGCGGAAGTCCAAATTACATGCACTTTGAGTTAAATAAAAATTTGTGTGCTTTTGCCTCCGCTTAGTTCATGCAAACTATTGCTGACCAGCGCCCACCCACTACTATTAGTCTCTTCATGCCCGCCACCAATACATAATGCATGCGACCCTTGCATATATTGTTGCATTCGTTGAGGCTGCAGCAGCATCGGCCGTTGTGCTTGCGACGTGTATTTTGCCTTTACACAAGGCATCATCAGGCAATGAACCTATTAGATGTTGATTGTTTAAATAAAAAGAAACAAATGACGCAAATGACATCGTATTACTATCTTTTTAACACTTTTTCATCTATAGGTATGTAATAATTTGTTTATAATCTTTTGATAATGTATGTGATTGAGTTCAAAAAGATGTTTTGCAAAATGTGACCTCTCTGGGTGTTTGTTATATTTAAAGACAGATTCCCCAAACTTGTTTGTTCCGTATATCCATTTATAAAAATAAAGAATCACCAGAATTTACAGATTTTTATTACTGTGGTTACACTGGACCCAATATATTCCAGAAACCAGAAAATAGCTGTGTTTCAAGCCTAGCTTTGTAGTGTTTGCATTGTATATGATAGCAATTCTCTCTGTAATTTGCAATATTTGTCGTTATGTAGTCTCAGCTATTGTTTTGCTAAATACACGCTGTATTCTGGTTTGAAATTTGAGACTATTCATATATAAGCTCATACTGACAATCATATACCATATTTTGATCTCGGAACCGGGATCGCTAATATCACCACAAAATTGAAAGACAACAAGACTTGTTGCTTCTTAAAAGAAAAATGAATATGACGAGAAGATCGTTATTTGAGTAGGGGTCCAACCGATCGTGTAGGCAAAATCTATTTGAAGCGGTGCGGTCACGCGGTCCAAGAAGTATTATTGTGTTTAGAAATTTTATAAATTTTCTTTCTTTTACTTAAAATATTAGAGAACTTATGGTGTGTAGAAACGTCACAGCCGCTTCATGATCAATAAAATGCCAGGCCGCGGTCACTGAAATCTGCGGCTAAGCCGTTCGGTCGCGCGGTAGTAAATAAATCGACCCTTAGAATGCATTTTATATCGGCGATCTAGTGTAACTAACAAGTAGTAGATAACAGCTGACTAGACACGAAGGTACGCAATAGTTAAAATAAAAAATACTGAGTTAAAATAAAAAGTATAAGTGTTTGCATAATTGTTTTGTAGTGTCTTACTTTTGCATTAATGGAAGTGGTTGATGTAATGTTGTGCATATCTGTAAGTGAACACAAGTGTCACAAGAATAAGTTATTAAAATACGTCTTTATCTCACGTTAGTTTTAAACAAGAATAAGTTCTTTATATTGTTAAAATTATATGTTTGTGTTTATATTGTTTATATGCTTTTATAAATAAATTATCTCTTCTTCTTTTGTCTTCTTATCTCGAAAGAGGTCAGAACGTTCCTAGAGTGTTCATTTTTTGCCAGAAATCATGTTTTTTAGCACTTTCTGTTTAAACGATTTTGAAGTTACATTGATACTATAATTCAACAATTGCGTTACTTTTACACGATAAGACTAAAAAGATTTACTATCACAATATAAAATAGCAAGATTCGCGATTTATACAGCAAATAATACCTGGAAAAAATTTAACCCATGACAACGTTGAAATGCATTTTATCTCGGCAAGTTCGTGAGAACCTTTACGCGATGGGTAACAGCTGATTTAAGACGTACCTAGTAGGTACGCTCCTTTAGCCTCTACAATCAAAAAGAGGTCAAAGACTAGCATGTTACAACAAGTGTTTTATTTCACTTGTTGGAACTAGAAATCAAAATTTTAAGCTCTTCATATTTTACAAATCCTAAGTAACATAGATGTTTTAATGTTTTATTTAGTCCCAGTACTTAATGAGGCCGTCCCAGCCCGCCGTGAGCAGCTTGCTGGGCTCGTGCAGGTGCCACAGGGACGTTATGCACACGCCCCGTCGTGCGCTTTCCATTTCTTGTACAGTTTATTATTATAATTCAAACCGGTGCTTTAGTTTTCACACCATGACACGGTTAAAATTTACTTTTTACATGTAAAACAGCAAAAATTGTGATTTATAAAGCAAAAAATATTCTGAAAAAATTAAAACCTACACAAAAATACGTAGAAATGCATTTTATTTCGCCGAGTTGGCGACAATCTTCAAGCGACAGAGAACGGCTGACTCGACACTAAGGTAGGCACGCTCCTGGCCTCTTCGATCAGAAAGAGGTCAATCAATTGTGAACAATTCACTTCTTGATGCCTGGTTTATTAAATGTAATATTTTGCACACCTTTTATATAAATAAATAAAAAATAAATAAATATACGGACAAATCACACAGATTGAGCTAGCCCCAAAGTAAGTTCGTATTGTATATTTCCCATTGTAAGACTTGTGTTATGGGTTACTAACTCAACGATACTATATTTTATAACAAATACATATATAGATAAACATCCAAGACCCAGGTCAATCTGAAAAAGATCATTTTTCATCTTGACCTGACCGGGGATCGAACCCGGGACTATCCGTGTCACAGGCCGGCGTGTTGACCTCTGCGCCACGGAGCTGTAAATCTGTAACTTTGCCCTATTCTCGAATTTGCCTATACTGGAATTCTCTAAGGAAAATAGGTCGATATATGAAAAAAATTAGTTCTCCTCATACAAATCTGTTAGCTAATAAGCGGACCAAATTAGCATAAGACGCTCAATTTTTTATAAATTCATATTTTGTTAAATATATAAAAGTCGTTCAGTATGATTGGTATCGTAGTTAGTATACGTTCAAAAATATGACAAGGTTTGCAAAAATACGTTATATTTTAAGTTCTTCAGCCTGCAAGCTTGAAAAAATTTTAACAGATTCATACACAACAGACCTCGGTATATTCCATTATTGTAGGATATTTTTTAGGGTAGCTCCCATACCTACAAGTAAAGTTATTTTTTTTTTCTCTATTTACCCATCGTGTGCACAACAACAACGTGTGACAAGATTTAGTCAATATTATGATAACTGGAGTGAGTAACGTTACAAAAAACATACCTTGCACAATTAAATTGGATCTTATATTCAAATCAAACAAAAATCTCAAACAATCTACCCGGAAAATCCGAAGAAAACACGACATCGCAATATTAAAAATAGGCCCTCTGAAGCACGCTTCGAGACTCCAACGTGAAATTGTGAAGGGCCCTGAAGGTTTGTTCATCGAACACTCACAATAAGCCCCAAACCAGACAGTTGTAATTGAAGATCGAGTGTGACTCGCAAGGCGTTGAGAAGCCCTTTGTACTGAAGTACCTTTTCCAATTTGGATAGAGTATTTTTGTTACGTTTTACTTCGTTATATCTCACCTTGCAGTGATAGCGACAAGCAACAGATGAAAAGTACGCAGATTTTATATTTATATTGTGATCATTATTTTTATGCTACGGTAACCGCGTTCTATCAGGTGGGCTGTAAATCTGTAGGTTTGTATAGTATATGTGTAAACATACTAAGTAGTTGAAGCGTATATCTCTTCCTGCATCGGAAATAGTTTTTCTATCTGGATTTAATGCTTCTTATTCACTTTTCGTACCTATGACAATTGGAGTTTAATAGGCTTTGTAGGCGAAGGTGACTCACGGCAAATTCGAAATTAAATAGTTCTGTAAACAAAGCGGAACATATCAATATAATTATATCTTTTCGCTTTTATATATTCAATAAGATAAAAAGGCTATGTTTTAATGTCGCTTAAATTTATTTTGAAAAATATAATTGGATGACGTGCATTTGTAAATTGTAAACAATATGTTAATAAAACCCTACCTGATCTTATAGGAGCGACTCAGCGCTTCAATATGAACATCATTTATGAACATATAACATGGGTCTAAAAATGAAAATACGAAAAAAAAAAATTGGCAGTCATAAACAAAAGTTTCAAGACGGCCGGGGGCAATTTGTATGAAAATGTTGAATTTTATTTTCGACTTTTCCAGTATGAGTCTCCCAGGAAAGTTGTTCATATTGACAGGCTGAGTCGCCCATCTAAAGATAAGACATAGTTTTATAAACATATCGCATACCATTGTAAAGTTTGAATTAACTAAACAAAAAAGCACTTTCTTCAAAATATACATTGTTTAATTAAATCTCTTTGAACTGAAAATTCTATCAGTAAACCCACCAAATATTCCTCCATTTAATAACACAACAAGCACCTGTTTAGGTGCTTGTAAGATGTTTACCTCAACCCGAAATTGAGTGTCCCAATTTCTCCAGTCATCAACTTAGTAGGTAATATTCACCGTTAATTTTACCTGCTTAAAAGTAATTCAGGATTAGAGCATGATTAATGACTCTGAAGAGACACTTACCTAGTGCGGGCAACAGATACTGCGAGATTGATGATAGGAGATTGTTGTTGGTTGTGTCACGGACTTATACTGCGCGGGTATTGCAACCAAAAATTATCACATTTTAATAATATGGTCGCTGTTTCTTATTTACGGTGTTGTAACTTTGGAGTTTTTTCGAGCAGAAAGTAGGTGTATTTGTTTTTGCTCTAATAATGAATTTTAAAAACAGTTCGATTGTAAGTAATCGGTCGATGTTTAGCTTGAGACATTTACCTTGTTCGGGCAGCAGATACTGTGAGATTGATGATGGGAGATTGTTATATTGGTTGTGTCATGGACTTAGACCGCGCGGGTATTGCAACCAAAAATTACCACATTTAAAAAAGATGGTCGCTGTTTCTTAGGTACGGTATTGTAATATTTGGAGTTTTTTCGAGCAGAATGTAGATTTATGCTTTTGTTTTTTTGTTCTAATAATGAATTTTAAAACAGTTCGATTGTAAGTAATCGGTCGATGTTTAGCTTGAGACACATACCTTGTGCGGGCAACAGATACTGCGAGATCGATGATGGGAGATTGTTGTTGGTTGTGTCACGGACTTAGACCGCGCGGGTATTGCAACCAAAAATTACCACATTTAAAAAAGATGGTCGCTGTTTCTTATGTACGGTGTTGTAACATTGGAGTTTTTTCGAGCAGAACGTATATGTATTTGTTTTTGCTCTAATAAGGAATTTTAAAAACAGTTCAATTGTAAGTGATGGGCCGATGTTTAGCTTGAGACATTTACCTTGTACAGGCAGCAGATACTGCGAGATTGATGATGGGAGATTGTTGTTGGTTGTGTTACGGACTCAGATCGCACGGGTATTGCAACCAAAAATTACCACATTTAAAAAAGATGGTCGCTGTTTCTTATGTACGGTGTTGTAACATTGGAGTTTTTTCGAGCAGAACGTATATGTATTTGTTTTTGCTCTAATAAGGAATTTTAAAAACAGTTCAATTGTAAGTGATGGGCCGATGTTTAGCTTGAGACATTTACCTTGTACAGGCAGCAGATACTGCGAGATTGATGATGGGAGATTGCTGTTGGTTGTGTCACGGACTTAGACCGCGCGGGTATTGCAACCAAAAATTATCACATTTTAAAAATATGGTCGCTGTTTCTTATGTACGGTGTTGTAACATTGGAGTTTTTTCGAGCAGAACGTTGATGTATTTGTTTTTGCTCTAATAATGAATTTTAAAAACAGTTCAATTGTAAGTGATGGGCCGATGTTTAGCTTGAGACATTTACCTTGTACAGGCAGCAGATACTGCGAGATTGATGATGGGAGATTGTTGTTGGTTGTGTTACGGACTCAGATCGCACGGGTATTGCAACCAAAAATTACCACATTTAAAAAAGATGGTCGCTGTTTCTTATGTACGGTGTTGTAACATTGGAGTTTTTTCGAGCAGAACGTATATGTATTTGTTTTTGCTCTAATAAGGAATTTTAAAAACAGTTCAATTGTAAGTGATGGGCCGATGTTTAGCTTGAGACATTTACCTTGTACAGGCAGCAGATACTGCGAGATTGATGATGGGAGATTGTTGTTGGTTGTGTTACGGACTCAGATCGCACGGGTATTGCAACCAAAAATTACCACATTTAAAAAAGATGGTCGCTGTTTCTTATGTACGGTGTTGTAACATTGGAGTTTTTTCGAGCAGAACGTATATGTATTTGTTTTTGCTCTAATAAGGAATTTTAAAAACAGTTCAATTGTAAGTGATGGGCCGATGTTTAGCTTGAAACATTTACCTTGTACAGGCAGCAGATACTGCGAGATTGATGATGGGAGATTGCTGTTGGTTGTGTCACGGACTTAGACCGCGCGGGTATTGCAACCAAAAATTATCACATTTTAAAAATATGGTCGCTGTTTCTTATGTACGGTGTTGTAACATTGGAGTTTTTTCGAGCAGAACGTTGATGTATTTGTTTTTGCTCTAATAATGAATTTTAAAAACAGTTCGATTGTAAGTAATTGGCCGATGTTTAGCTTGAGACATTTACCTTGTACAGGCAGCAGATACTGCGAGATTGATGATGGGAGATTGCTGTTGGTTGTGTCACGGACTTAGACCGCGCGGGTATTGCAACCAAAAATTATCACATTTTAAAAATATGGTCGCTGTTTCTTATGTACGGTGTTGTAACATTGGAGTTTTTTCGAGCAGAACGTTGATGTATTTGTTTTTGCTCTAATAATGAATTTTAAAAACAGTTCGATTGTAAGTAATTGGCCGATGTTTAGCTTGAGACATTTACCTTGTGCAGGCAGCAGATACTGCAAGATTGATGATGGGAAATTGTTATGTTGGTTGTGTCACAGACTTACGTCACGCGGGTATTGCAACCAAAAATTACCACATTTAAAAAAGATGGTCGCTGTTTCTTATGTACGGTGTTGTAACATTGGAGTTTTTTCGAGCAGAACGTATATGTATTTGTTTTTGCTCTAATAATGAATTTTCAAAACAGTTTGATTGTAAGTAATGGGCCGATGTTTAGCTTGAGATATTTACAGATACTGCGAGATTGGTGATGGGAGATTTTTATGTTGGTTGTGTCGCGGACTTAGACCTCGCGGGTATTGTAACCAAAAATTACCACATTTAAAAAAGGTGGTCGCTGTTTCATGTTAATTTTGCAATTTTTTGAGCAAACCTATTTTTTTTTTGCTCGAACAGTGAATTAAAAATCAGATAAGTTGTAACAACGAGTTTGGTACTGGGCCAATTTTGTAGTAAATATAACTCTGAAGACTCACTTACCAGGTACAGGCAGCATATAATGATAGGAGGAGATGTTGGTTATCGCGTGTACTTAGCGCGATTATTCGCGACCAAAAATTATGACATTGACAATTCAGAAGCTTGAATATAATATCCGCCACTTGTAAGTCGTGCACACGTCAATGTATGAGTTTAAAATCAGGGTCGCCACCGTAAGTATAAAAGACGGTGCATAACGGCGACTATACAAAAGTAGCAGCCAGCATTGATCCAATAGGACGAGCTGTTCATATTGACGGGCTGAATCACCCCTATAGGGGAATGTCGTGGGTCAATTTACACAGTGTCTAGTGATTTCTCATATTCTAACTATAATCCTAACTAATATACCAACTAATATTATAAATACGAAAGTGAGTTTGTTTGTTTCCTTATTTGTTTGTTACGCTTTCACGCCGTATCTACTGAACCGATCATCATGAAATTTTGCATACACATAGGTTAGGGTACCGAGAAGGACATAGGCTATAAATTACGCGGGCGAAGCCGCGGGTAACAGCTAGTAATATTATAAATGCGAAAGTGAGTTTGTTTGTTTATTTGTTTGTTACGATTTCACGCCCAATCTACTGCACCTATAAATATGAAATTTTGCATGCACATAGGTTAGGGTACTGAGAAGGACATAGGCTATATATGAGGCGGGCGGAGCTGCATGTAACAGCTAGTTTGCTAATAAATCTGGCGTTAATTTCGTGCTAGAGGAACGCACATTCATCTCTCGCTTTATCCCGGCCCTAAATGCCTATTGGGAAATTAAAAACAGCCTAACCGTAACTTTGCTTGTACACAAAATTTTATGATGGCCCTTCATAATTTTCGGATAACGAGGTTTTAAGATTCATAACGAAAATATTTTCCTAATAATTTCTCGGAACTGATTGCTGGAATAAATTTTCACAAATTTCTACTTATACATTAAATGGGAAAATTTGAAAGTTTTTATATAATCGCGTAATTACTGCTGAAACCGTATAATGAGATCTTGAACTCCTCTTTGATATTCCATATTTTTGAGACAAATCTTGAATTATTCAAAAATCAAATCAAAAAAATTTATTTGCTTAAATAGGGTCAGAAATATAATGTTTACATAATTAGTTCAAGCCTATTTTGCTGTTTTAACAGCATGCAAATACTTAGGACGTTGTCATGTTGAACTTATTTTTAGTCAGAGATTAGATAAAAATTATCATTATTATAACATTCAATTTCTTATTTTTTTGCTTGTTATAATTATGTTAGTTGCTTGGTTAAAGAAGTCTGCACGTTCAGCAACTCAGGTGTGTCCGTGATCATAACAAAACGTCCCAAATCTGCCCCGCCTGAATAGTAAATAAAAAAAAAACCGGTCAAGTGCGTGTCGGGCCACGCACAGTGTAGGGTTCCGTAGTTGCGAATGACAACTTTGAGTTCACACTGTTTACACTCGCACCTCACAGTTTAACGACCAAAAACATCTAACAATGATAATTATGAAATTTTAAATTTTCCAGTACATTTTATAAGCTGGTTGCCTATAACTTTTTAGTTTGCTCTTAGTACTCAGCTCTGATAGTTTTCCTTTCAACTTCAGTATATATACTACTGCTGTAATTTATTTAACGTATCCATATTTAACCGTTTAGCAGATAGAGGGGGGAGACACTTACCGCTAACAAAAAATTTCACTTTAAAACCAAATATTTCGGAAACGGATCCCTAAATCGAAAAACGGTGTTCAAAACCTCACAATATTTTTTAAAGACCTATTTAAAGATACCCCACACGATGGGTAAGTAGAGAAAAAAAATGGTCCCTCACTTTACTTGTATGGGAGCAATCCTAAAAAAAATTTTTTTCAAGTTCTTTTTTCTACCACTTTTTTGCCATGACTAATATACATACCCATACAAAATTACAGCTTTCTAGTACTTAAAGTCTCTGAGTAAAACCGCGGACGGACAGACAGACAGACAGATAGTCAGACAGACAGACATGGCGAAACTATAAGGGTTCCTAGTTTACTACGTAACCCTAAAAAACTGATCATTAGAACTTAAGATAAATACATAAATAAATATATACGGACGAATCACACAGATTGAGGTAGTCCCAAAGACTTGTGATAGGGCTACTAACTCAACGATACTATATTTTATTACAAATACATATACATATAGATAAACATCCAAGACCCAGGTCAATATGAAAAAGATCATTTTCATATTATATATATATATATATATATATATATATATATATATTTATATATATTTTTTATGGACCGGGGATGGAACCCGTGACCATGTTGACTGCTGCGCCACGGAGCTCGTCAAATACAGATACCAGGCAGTCAGAATAAGCGTAGAGGGTATTCACGTTTTGTGCTTGCTCTACTGTCCTTTGTTGGGCTTGGCCGCTTCAAACTTCTCGGGGATGGCAAAGACACGGCTAGGGAAATTGTTTTGTTAACTTCCTAGTTCAAGTTCTTGTTAGGTAACTCATTATTAATGTAAACAGACTTTCTGTTTTGACTAAAGGTTGGCTAGTTGAGAATGCAATACATCTTACTTTCTTAACTTGGTTGTAAACTTTTATTACACAGATGTTATTAAATGCTGAAGTAAGAGAACAGTGTGGAGTGAAAGACGATATAGAGACTTAAATTGAGAAAGGAATGTTGAGATTTGTTTGGACATATTGAGAAGATGGATGAAAAGGTCAGGGTCAGCCGCCGCGATAGCCCACCCGGTGTAGGTGGCCGCTCCGATCCCTCTGCTGTCACTAAGTGACTGAAAGGGAGTCGTGAGCGTGCCTTGGAGGGGTCGCTAAGCGCGACCGCCGCGCCGGGGCTGTGGAGCGAGTGTAGCACACGCCCCCAGCACATAGCGGCTCAGTAATGACACCGTATAGTTTAGTGGCCACACCACATAACTGCGCGTGGCTTCCCGTAGCCCGCGCGGTATACGAAGAGATTCTCTATGTTAAAAAAAAAGTGGCCAGGGCCGGCCTAGACAAACTTATCGTGACCAAATTGGGAACGTTCTCACAGAGGGAGAGGTAATAATAATAATAATAAATAAATATATACGAACAAATCACACAGATTGAGCTAGCCCCAAAGTAAGTTCTTATGAAAGACTTGTGTTATGGGATACTAACTCAACGATACTATATTGTATAACAAATACATATATAGATAAACATCCAAGACCCAGGTCAATCTGAAAAAGATCGTTTTCCATCTTGACTTGACCGGGGATCGAACCCGGGACCATCCGTGTCGCAGGCAGGCGTGATGACCGCTGCGCCACGGAGCTCGTCAGGTAAAGAGTACCAGAAACCGGCGAGCATGCATGAAAAGAGTAATGAACGTAGATGAAGCGAAAGAGGTTTGTAAGCATTGTAGGAAGTGGTGATCCATAGTCTCTGTCTATATGTATGTATGTACGTTATTAAAATAAAGTATTGTGTAAAATGTTGGCTATATTAAATTATAGCCTAAATCCTAAGGAGGGATCATCAGGTAGACCGCGTCACCGCTGTGAATGCAATCTGAGAACGCTCAGATGAGTAAACTTTTGATGATTTTTGGGGTTTCGTAGTCAACAATGAACCCTTATAGGCTTATAGCCTTAGGCTCTGTCAGCCTCGGCAGGGATAAAGATGTCATATTACGTATGTATGTATGGAATACAAGAACTTGGTCAAACTAGATAGGTAACAAAATATAATGAAAAGTTAAAGCCTTGTCTGAGCCATCTCACGGAAGTTAAGACCGCCCAACAAAAGACAGCTGACTGAGCCCAAAACATAAAAGCATTCTTACCGCTTCCTGATTGCCTGGTAGCTTTACCTTGAATTTTTATTATATCACAATGAGGAACTATGTATAATGACGGAATTTAGCACGAACCTTTTTAATTTATTTTCTCTTATGTTTCTATTCGTAATATTATCATGATTGTCACGTTTGAGTTTTTTACCATATTTAACAGGCTTACTCTCACATCTAGAAAAAGAAAGCCATCGACAATATTTATTTTAAATATTTCCATTCACTGAGATGTCACAGAATATAATATTTTAAATAATAAAATGTTATTACCGTCCTAACATTTGGCGAAATCTGTAAGTAAATAAAAACAAAAAGCGATTGGGTCTCATGGCAGAGAGCGTAATGGCCGTATATTTTACAGGTTAGGAGGGCTTTGCGAAGAATAAATTTTTATTATGCTGTTCAAACTAAAATATACGCGGCATCGTATCTTATTTTCGGTCATTAGGTTTTCCAGCGTAAAATGAGTTTAAGTGGGATTTTCTTGTGTAGCGTTAACAGAATTATATCGGCAGTCATCTCTTAACACATCTTTATCATGTCAGCCGACTAGAAGTCTTATGCTGGACATAGCCTCCCCTATCATGGAAAGATTTACCATACTTACCACACTTACTTGGCTTACCTCGGTTTCGAGACAATAAATTTTTTGGTGGACATGCGTATTATTTGCTTTGATCATCTGTTTGTAAAATGTATTTTACATAGTAGAATTTAAGATGTTTTGATCTCGATGAAGTTTTAAATTTTAGATTTGGCAGCATTTTTAATAGGACCAAATTCCTCCTAGATTATAATCACCAAATATAGCAAGTCAGCGTGTTCCCGAGAATTGACCTACTTAGAAAATAAGACTTCGCATAAGCTGCTTACTTATATCGGAACTGATTTGCTTATAGCCTGAACCATTTCTTAGCATAAGCAGCTTATTAAGAGCGTATCCTATCTTTTTTTTTCAGTTTGGTTTCCATACAAAAGTATTTCTCTATTTTCTCGCTGAAAACTGCTTCTAAAGAGACAATTCTTCGTTCATAAAATCTAGTACTAAAATAGGTACGCCCAGATTTTTATTTTTTTTTCTAAAAAAACTGTTTTTCAAAATAAAAATTAACTGTTTTTAAGAAAAAAAAAATAAAACATAGGGACATAAATATTTTAAAAATAGATTTTATGAAAAAAGAATTGTGCATCTTGAAGCAGTTTTCAGCGAGTAAATAGAGAAATACATTTGTATGGAAAACATGCTGCTAGGCTACGCA
Source organism: Rhodophaea formosa (assembly GCA_963082605.1). NCBI lineage: Eukaryota > Metazoa > Arthropoda > Insecta > Lepidoptera > Pyralidae > Rhodophaea > Rhodophaea formosa. The sequence goes on along the minus strand of OY720208.1, from coordinate 20,121,686 downwards.
CTTAAAGGATCTCACTGGATGTTGCCAAAAGTCAACCATACGAATGTCATAATGGATGTTGAAGTGACCATCAAAACATTGTACACCGTAGTTGTCAAAAGTGAGCATATAGTTACGTAAACGTTAGATTGTAGGGTTGCTTGAAATATTTGTCAGTTCCTAGCTTTTGTCCGCGGATTTCATCACATTAAATACAACTTTGAATCCCCATTACATCACCCCCCCTAGTAGTCGTCAAGCAAAGCAAGCGATGTCACATGCCTCTAGGCAGCTTGAAAAATCTGACAACAGTGTTTGCCACTTACACACAACGAAAACAAAACAAACCTCACCTTAGGAAGTGAATTTTGGAAAACGCTTTCATAGTGAATGTCTATGTCATTAAACCATCTGTGTGCCAAATTTGAGCGCAATGAAGTGATATGAGCTGTGTGTTGATGGATACGATAATATAACGGTTGCATTTGGTTTACTCGTATATTTATGTTAGTAAGAAATTGCCAAGCATCATTGAGATATAACTACGTATTTTCCTAAAACTAATAAAAAACTAAAACTTAACTTAAAAACAAAAATTAAAACTATTAAATAAAAACCTAACTAGATACATACAAAAACAAAGCTATAAATAAAAAATGTCCCGCATGTCGTTGTCACACGAAAGGGTACCCAGAATGCTGGCAGCATTGCCACGTTGAATGGCAATGCTTATCCTCTGTCCTAGAAAATTACCAGCCCTCTGGTTACCCGTCACCTCAACCAGCTTTTGACTCAAAACCTTAAAAAGTTTATGCGCCGAGGGGCCCCACGGACCCAGAGTCTCCACCCCAAACGGCTCAAATATGAAACCATTGCCGATACAAGCATATTTACGCCGTTTGAGGGACTCTGCATTGGCTGCAGCCATGCCCGCTTTAGAACTTGTGCTGGGAAGGTGGGAGGACGCGAGCGTGTCCACGCAGGTGGCGTCCCAAACCAGCGGCCTTCCCATCCTCCACGGTACAAGAGTCATTCCGTCCGGTCTCTTGCCATCCTCACGTGCCAGTCCATTGGGTTCTAAAACCGCTGGCACGTGAATAGTGACAAGAGCCCGGTGGATGATACTATTTAGTGTGGCATGGCGCGCCATGCGACCTGCACTTTTGAGACACGAAAGTCCATGACGCCCAAACTGGTCTACGGTATCGCCGCATAGGCAACGATGCGGGACATTCGCTGTGGCCCCTAAACGCAGGCATGTCGCCAGACGGAATGTGTGATCGTCCAGAAAGGTACCCAGAGTGAAAGACGGCAAGGCCTGTAACCATAGTCCAGATTCCCACTCCGCAACGGCAAGTAAACGAGCACGCTCTGCAAACCTGTCACTAGAAGATTCAAGTAAGTTACTCTGTACAAGTCTGCAAAGCGGCTCGTCCCATCGCCTTTGAGAAGACGTAGCGTCTGGAAATTTGGACATAGCCCTGACCAAGCGTTTTTGGCTTCTTTCATGTGTGATATTTCGAAAGAAGGGTTGCATAAAATTTTCTTATAAAGGTCCTGTATGCTATGGATAGAGGACAAAAACGCGGGCAGAGCAACACTAGAAATTTTTCGAATTCCGATTCCCCCTAGCCTCACGGGTAAGGAGGCTTGTTCCCAAATAATGTGATCAAATTCAATGTTTAAAAGAGATGCCAAAGTGTCTTTAATTATATTGTCTAATTTAGTAAGAAGGTCCGGGTATTTCCAAAGGTGACTGCAGCGTAAATTATACGTAAAATTTGGAACAAAAAGACAATGTTTTAAAATGGTAAAAGCAAAATGGCTATGTATATTAGAAAGTCGATCGGATGCTAAGTGAAAATTTTGAACTTTTTCATCAACAAAACTGGGAAATGATTCATCAAAAATTGGGGAGCCTAGGAGACGAAGAGAAGACTTATCAATGATTTTAATGTTTGGGGCCAAGGAGTTAAATTGAGCAATTGTTTTCATTTTAGTAAGAAGAGGCATTTCTTGATCAATAAATAATTCGCACTTGGTAAAATTTAGACTAAGTCCGATTGTAGTAAAGCCAAGTTTTAGGTTTTCAAGGTCTTTCAAAACAGTCTCAGGATGGTCGTCTCCTAAACTCCCATCATCGAGGTATCAAGTGTTGAACCTCGACTGAATTTTTTCAATAACCGGGTGTATCGCCAGACTGAAAATAACCGGACCTAAGGGGTCACCCTGCTGGCACCCGACTGCTGAAAAAAGAAGATCATTTTGGTACATTAATTTTGAATTTTGACTATAGCATTGCCAGAGAAAGTTGTAGATCGAAGGAATTTTGATTTTTGCTTGTGCCAGCATAGCGCCTCTATCGACTGAATTGAAAGCGTTTTTTAAATCCACCTTCAGCAATACACCACCCTTTTGTATATTTAAATAGGTGCGCAGAGAATGGACAGCGGCCTCACAGCCACCCTTGGAACCAAAACCTAACTGAATCGGTTGAAAGTAGTCTCCAAGGGTGGCAGCGACAGCTCTACAGCATAATTTAGCTGTAAGTCGGCGGTATGTAGAGCCTACAGCAATGGGCCGGATGCCGCCGTCCTTTTTTTTTAAAGCACATAAGTTAGCACCATAAAGAATGGTGGTAACGCTCTCATTGACCCTTCCCAATAACATTAGGTTAATAAGAGCTGTGAGATCCTTCAAAAGCGAATTTCCGGCGTCAGTGCTGTCACCGCTCAAAAGATCTTTTAGGTGTTGAGGTGACATTCCATCTAGACCACCGGCTGATCCACTTCTGAAGGACATCACAGCCACATATACCTCTTTTTCTGTGGCTTGTAGAGCCCCGTTGGTGTTATTGGGAGGGTCAGGCAGATTAAGATCCGCTGCTGAAGATGGATGTTTGTCCTGTAAAGCAGAGAGGGTGTCTGGAGTATTAGGGGCGATTGCATCGTCTGAGAAAAGAATCCTAGCTGCACCTTTAATGTCACCTTCGCTTATTTTTGACTCTACATACTTAATTAAACTTTTTTGCTTTAATTTGGAAGCCGAAATATGAGGAACTGATGAAGAAATCGAATCAGACAGACAGTTTTGTTTTATTTTGGACGTAAGATTTTTACTGCCAGACGAGTTTTCATTTGACACATGTAAAATCCTAAAAGCGAAGGTGAGCAAATGTTCCCAAGCCTCCTCTGAGTTCTCGCGGACTGTTCTCCTTATATCACTTGCTAGCGCTTGAGATACAGTCCGTCGAGCTCCTTTGGGGATACGCTTTAAAACAGGTATCGAATGTTTAAGGGTGGACAGGCGTTCGTGGAGCGGATGATGGGGGTGCGAATTAAAAGAATGAGCGGAAAGTATGGCGGTGGGGCAAAGGGATTTATCACCTGCATCAAGCTGGGGTTTATGAGCTTTAGACACATGAATTTTAAGACCCCTTTGCCCCTTGAAATACCGTGGCTGGGAACACTGCGAGCACAAAATCAAATTCTCAGACAGTATAGACTCACCTGGATCGACATTTCCAGACGAAACACCACCAACTAACGACATTAAAAGTCTGAAAGATTATAATTAAATGCTTAATCTAAAAAAACAGTGCCTATAATACAAAATTGATAAATCTAAAATAAAAAACAACGAAAATAAAATGTTGACTTTGATATATGACAGGTGTCCTGCGCGGGTTACAGGGCGCAGTCCAGTCCGACGAGTGGTAGCTGATCAGCTGATCTGTACCGTAGTGATGGGACATCGCCGCCGGAGATCTCGGTTGTAGAGGATGCGAAATTATTCGGGCGATGGGGGCGAGGGACTCATATCTACATATTAATTTCAAAAATCTTCACTCGACACAGTTAAGTGGCCGTCATATGGAAATTATTGTGTATATGCTTTTAAATCAGCTTTCTTGTTGCATTTTATGTATATAAAATATACATATAAAAGGCAGCAGTTGAATTTAACTCCTTCGAGAGGAAGAAGAATTGAAATTCAGTGTGTGTTTGTAGCGGAGCATCCGTAGAAGCATGCACTAACTCCATTGGCAATACGCCAACGACACAACATCGAAACATTACCAACCTATCACTTCTTATGAAATGTTGTGCTTTTGTCCGACTTTGCTAAAGGAAGAGTAGACAATATGACTAAGATATTTTAAGGAATTAAGTCTTCAACTAGCGGGTCTCTCCGGTAGCGCCTGGGTAAGTATTATACTCATAAACCCACCCATAATAATGAGTTACTCTTTAGTAAAAATTGCATTGAAATCGCACAATTAGTTTTTTTATTAGAAGTTCTACATAGACACAGATACAGACATTTGCGTCGCAACAAAGACTTCCGTTTATGTATTGAAGTGTCATCAACATCAAACTTTAAGTGAGTTGGAATCGATAATTTAAAAGCCAGAAAGCAGCCATCGAGGCAAAACAGTCCAGAAGGATACTAGGGAAATGATCAGATGAGGAGGAATGATGCTGTAAACTGATTCATATTTTTTTTTTGTTACAATAGCTTGACAAAAATCTAACACCAGTGTTGGCCACTTACACAAACAAAAAAGAAAAAGGAAATTACAATAAATTAATGTATGAGTTTTGTTATCTCTATTCTTTGTATTAACTAGAACAAGGACAAATATAATCAACGGTGAAAGAAATAGCTTTTAGTAAACACCAAATACTATATTCAACTTACATAACCAAAAAACGTAACGCAATTTACGCGCGGAGCATAAAAACATTTAGTAAAAAACGCTACACAAAGAGGGTAGTTATGATATTGTATTATTGGCACCGAGCCAGCGAGACCGCTGCACGTTTAAGATGGTCCTTCGAGCCGGACATAATATAAATAGAACAGAAGGTAGACTACATAACAAAAGTACAGCTATGAGCGTATGTTTTTGGAGTGATGTATTGCTTGTTGAATATGTAGCATTTGACTAAACATAAATCACATCAAACTGTACCTTTGTTTCTAGTCAGACATTTCAAGACATAACAAACATGATAATGAAAGGGCAATTTTAAAGCCACCTATTAATAATAAACGACAATGCAAAAATATAGACATGTAGGAATTTTGTTTCCCATGTTATTAATAGAATCAGCGTTACTAATATTTCTACTAGCGTGTTATATTATACAACTATTTTGTCTGGCTTACTTTTATCACGAAACTACATATATTTAAAACACGTAATGGAAGGTGGTATTTGGATCAAGGATTTATTAAAACTCAATGCAAGACCGTAGGTAAAGTTTTTAGACATTTTGGCTACAAATTATGTTTATTATTCATTTAAGTTTCAGCCCAAGCTTTCACATTGAGTCCATCTTATGTTCTTTTTTTATTGTATAGAGCTAGACACTCAGGGCCTGCAAAAACCCGGAAACATCCTACTTATGATATTAACGAAATGAGGGTAGTGCGGCGCGGAAATGGGTTTTTATTAGATTGTAATGCAATATGGCGTCTACACTGATTCTTTACGTGTCTGCTGGGCGGTTATTGATGAAATATGATTGATATAAGATTTTTGGCTTTAGCCTTTGATAGTTCTAGAAAAAAGTTACTTAAAAAAAGTAAACTTATTTATTATTATTATTATTTATGTGTCACCTGCAGATAATATTACCTTTCATAAAGTGTGAGAATTAAAAAAATTGATCTAGTAGTTTTGCAACTTATTTAATGCAATTGCATTAAATATGTTGCTTTGTCATTATAATATCAGTATAGATATAGAAAACGAAGCTAAAATATTTTCGTGAAGAAAAATGGTAACTAAGGATCACAACAAAACCTAACACAGCACTTAGGACAAACACCTGTGCGATGAAATTTCCTAACTCCAACATTGTTTTCAAACTTCAGTAATATTGAATAACAGCGAAATATAATCAAAACAATTATATTAATGATAAATTCATGTGAAAAAAGTCACGTTAACGCTTTTAATCATTATCTCAGCTTTATAAATTCAACTGCTGGGCATAGGCCTCCCCTAAGGATTTTTAATGCAACCAATTGGTAACGGCCTGCATCCAGCGTTGTCGACTGGCTACCTGGTGTCTGACACTGCGATAGGAAAACAGCAGGACAGACATAATTAAAAGCTTTTGCCCAAGCTTAAACAGTTGGGTCGCGCTTCGCACTCGCTCGGCCAACTGCGTGAGTTTGATTTTATTTAGTTCCCGATTTTTAATGTTGTAATGTATGCCACATAAGTAAATTACATTTATTTGTTATAAATAATAAATAAAAAGAATAAATAAATATGTACGGACAAATCACACAGATTGAGCTAGCCCCAAAGTAATTCTTAAGTAAGACTTGTGTTATGGGATTCTAACTCAACGAACAAATACCTATATTGATAAACATCCTAGACTCAGATCAATTTAAAAAAGATCATTTTTCATCTTAACCTGACCGGAGACCGAACCCGGGACCATCCGTGTCACAGGCCGGCGTGTTGACCGCTGCGCCACGGAGCTTGTTGTTATAAAAAATATCTACCATACTTTGACTTTTTTAAGCATTAGGTGAATGTTTATTTTCATTATCATTTTTTGCTTACAATAATAAATATAATATACCTAGTATAATTATACATATTTTCAAAACAATAGGTATTAAACTTAATTTAAAACAATTAAACAAGTCAACAACCTTCCAAACAAAAATATAAAAACACTTACAAAAAATATAGACTTATAACCCGTCTCTAACGGTTTCCGGTGCAAAGGTGCCCAAAATGCTAGCCGCATTACCACGTTGTATAGCTATAGCCATCCTTTGCACCAGAAACGTGCCAGAGCGGGAGTCTCCCGTCCTTTCCCCAATGCGGCGTCCTATCTCCTGGATTAAACGCTTAGCGTCCGATCCCCAACTGCCCATGGTTTCTACAGCGATCGGCACAAAACAATACTGCGGCTCTAATGCAGCGTACTTTAAACTCTTTCTATCTGCCGCGTCTTCAGCTGCCGCCGCCGCTGTACATGTCGTGCGTCCCATATGGCTGATAGCGACAGTACTTACGCAAGTAGCGTCCCATATAAGGCATCTACCGTACTTCCATGGGACAAGAGTCAACCCGTCTGGTCTTTTCCCGTCCTGTCTGCTTAGGCCTGGCGGCTCCAACACACGGGGTACGCCGGCGGTGATGAAAGCCCTGCGAATTATATAATTTAGCGCATGATGCCGCGATAACCTACCCGAGCACCGTCGACAGCTCAACGCGTGATAGCCGTCGGCCTCCACCATGGAACCACAGATGCATTTGTGTGGTTCACAAACTCTGCTACCCAGGCGGAGCGCCACTGCCACACGCATGGAATCGTCGACGAGCAGTGTACCCAGGTGAGGCGATGGGAGGGCATGCAGCCATGCGCCCGACTCCGGCTGTGAACCTTTGGCATTACTCAATAAGAGACTATGTTTATTTACGGTGCCGATGTCATCCCAGGATCTTTGAACTGTGGTGGCTGCTGGGCTCGCCGCATCCGAGTTGATGGCCGCCCAAGCTACCTCCGCATCCGACGCATATGGTATGCCTACCACGTTACCATTAGAAGAAAGAATAGTAGTAACGAGGCCAGCAGTCCCATGTGCCGACGCTAAGAAAGCAGGTATGCCAACATCACGAGCGCAACGCACCCCAATGCCCCCTAATCGTACCGGAAGTGACGCCTGACTCCACTGAGTCTCATCAAGGTAGACATTAAGGACAGACTCGATTGTAGATTTCAAGGTATTATCAAACTCGGAGACTTCAAAGGAACAAAGCCATGTCGGTGCAGTACGAAGGAGAAAATTTATTTTAGGCAACGCAAAACACGATCTTAACAGAATCAAAGCTACATGGGCTGACATGTTCTGCAGTCGCTCCTTTGCGATCAGCAGAAGCTGCTTTCGACAGTTGATTGCCTCAGGAACTGCCTCAAGGAAGATGGGTGAACCTAAGAGGTTGAAAGTAGCTTTTGAAAGTTCACTAAGACCCGGTAGAAGAGTCGTAAAACTCGTAATGTGGGAACGTGTTTTGGTACTGCAGGGAAATATCTCACATTTGGAGGGATTTACCTCTAAACCCAAATCTTTTAGGCGTGGGATTAAAGCCTGTAGGTCCTGCAAAACAGTCTCCGGTTCACCGCCGATTGTGGCATCGTCCAAGTACCATATGTTTAATGGTGATTTCAGTTCTGAGACTATTTTGTGAATAGCCAAACTGAAAACAAGTGGCCCGAGCGGATCCCCCTGCTGTGCTCCCACCTGTGAAACAAGCACAGAATCATTGTAGATCAGATTCGATGGATTCTGATAGACCTGATAAAGAAAGGGGTACAAAGATGGGATCTTATCTCTAACCTCGCACAACAGCACATCTCTCTCTAGAGTGTTGAAGGCGTTGCGGATATCCAATTTCAGTACCACGCATTTCGCATTGTCGGCATCCGTTACAAAGGAACGCGTGGCATGTATAGCCGCCTCACAGCCGAGTCGCGTTCCAAAGCCAAGCTGATGTGGCTGGAGGTAATTTGACATCCTTTCCTTGACGGCAAGGCATGCTAGCTTGGCAGTGAGTCGCCTAAAAACACTGCCTATGGCAATGGGTCTTAGACCACTGTCTTTTTTTGTCAAAGCGCACTACCTAATACCTTTTCACTGATTTTGGTGGAAGTGAACAAAGAATGTTTGAGTCCCGACTATATTCGATTTTCAAAATCCAATATACCCACAATCTATGAAACATCACACATACATGGTGTCGCCCGGCATTCTGCATAGTGGGCGCAAAACTGATGATCCAATTGAAAGCATGACGTATCGAAACGTGCATGTACAGACGATTTCCAAGAATTTTTATTCGAGTAGGCCTTGACAGTTACAAGCTCGTATTTGGAGTGACTATGTTTCGTGTGAATTTTAATGGTGAACAGTTCGAGTAAAATATTGATTGATGACAACCAAAAATGTCCAAACTACTAGCAAAATTTTGCAGCATTAGTCATGCTTTTTGGTGAAAATGTACAAAGAATAATAAATAAATAAATATATACGGTCAAATCACACAGATCAAGCTAGCCCCAAAGTAAGTTTGAGACTTGTGCTATAGGATAATAACTCAACGATACTATCTTTTATAACAAATACATAGAATTAGATCCCAGTTTAACCTGAAAAAGATCAATTCTCATTTTGACCTGACCGGGGATCGAAGCCGGGATCTTTCGTGTCGCAGGCTAGCGTGTTGACCGCTGAGCCACGGAGGTCGTTACTAATATTTGTGACGGTTCTATAAAACATCATACAGACGGGAGTCACCCGGTATTCTGTGTAGTGGGCGCAAAGCTGATAATTCAATTGTATGCATGACGTATCGAAACGTGCATGGACAGACGGTTTTCGAAAATTTTTATTCGAATAGGCTTTGACAGTTACGAGCTCGTATTTGGAGTGACAATGTTCAGTGCAATAGTGAGATAGTGAATAAACAAGCCGTGCCGTGTGGTTCCCGGCAGAGTAGAATAGGACCACTTCAAGTCTTCCCGTGGATGTCGTAGAAGGCGACTAAGGAAACACAAGCTAAACAAAGCTTATAAACATCAAAGAGTCCTCTCCAACCCGTCTGGCCAGCGTGGAGAGTATAGGCCAAATCCTCTGACTGCACGGCTAATATATGGCTCTGGTAGTACAGAGAGAGTCGGGCTCCTGCAGTGGAGACTAATAAAGACCTGATGAAGATGAAGAAGAAGAATAAACAAGCAGTTTTTTGACTTGAAACGATTTGATTAAATCCAGATCGTTGAAGTAAAATATAAATTTAAGACGACCAAAAATGTCCTAATCGTACTACTGCAAGGTTGTTCGATATTAGCCATGCTTTTTGGTGGAAATGAACAATGAATATTTGAGATCTGACTAGATTCGAGTTTAGAAAACCAATAAAGGCACCCAGTTCTATAAAACATCACACAGACGGGTGTCATTCGGTATTCTGTGTCATCATCAGGTCCTTCTAGTCTCCACTGCAGGAGCACGACCCCCCTTGTACTACCAGAGCCATATATTAGCTTGAGTAGTTAGACGATTTAGCCTACACTCTCCACGCTGGCCAGACGGGTTGGAGAAGACTCTTTGATGTTTAGAAGCTTTGTTTAGCTTGTTTTTCCTTAGTCGCTTTTTACGACATCCACGGGATGACTTGGTATTCTGTGTGTATGGGCGCAAAGCTGATAATTCAATTGAAAGCATGACGTGTCGAAACGTGCATGGACAGACGGTTTTCGAGAATTTTTGTTCGAATAGGCTTTGACAGTTACGAGCTCGTATTTGGAGTGACAATGTTCAGTGCGATAGTGAGATAGTGAATAAACAAGGAGTTTTTGGCTTCAAATTGCAACATTTGTTGAAATGTTTATTCAAGACGACCAATAATGCCCTGGCCGTGCCGCTAGCAAGATCATTGGCCTAGCAGCCATCATTTTTGGGTTGTTTTTTTCCGGAAGTGGAATGGAATCTGATGTAACATATCTGGGAATCAAACTTACATCAGATTGTTGGTTAAACCTTCACCTGCTCAGCTATTAGTTATCAGCTTAAAACAGCTTGTTAAGCTGAGCAGGTGAAGTTTTACATCAAATTGACAAATTTGATGTACAACTTCAACTTAAATTCGTGAGCTGTATAATAATATTGACACTTCATCTATATCAAGTATTTCTTTTTATATTGCAGAAATCGTAACGTTGTTGTCTTAAGCGAAAATAGGGAGAAACTTGTTATTCCAGAGGGCTTAGAGTGTGGGGACTGACATTGGGGAGCAATTTGGAAATAAAGTGCGTTCGAGTGGTTTTATGTTGAAAGTTTTTAAATATTCTTCCCATATATGAATGTTTTTGGCTTTAATAGTTTTATAAATTATTACTTTCATTTAAATTTAAACAGAAAAAAATGTTTGCTTTTAAACAAACAACTTTTTTCGGACTGACAAATGAACCTTGAAATAATTATTATATAATGAAATGAGAAAGTGAGTTTGTTCGTAACCATATCACGCCATAATAACCAAAACAGATCGTCATGAAAACAAAATTATGTATTCTTATTTGAATAAATATAATTGACTTTGGTCTTACTTCCTCGGACGATCGTGACGAGCTCCGTGGCACAGCGGTCAACACGCTTGCTTGCGAAACAGATGGTCCCAGGTTCGATCCCCGGTCAGGTCAAGATTGAAAATGATCTTTTTCAGACTGTCTTGGATGTTTATCTACATATATAAGTACATATTATAAATATAATATTGTTGAGTTAGTATCCCATAACACAAGTCTCAAACTTAATTTGGGGCTAACTGGATTTGTGTGATTTGTCCGTATATATTTATAAACAGACTAAGTTATGTCCTTAAAAAATATATTTATTAAACAACTCTTTGGAATATAAATTGATTTTTACCCTGCAGGTAACACAATAAAATAAAATTAACATTTATTCTCCCACGTCTTTACACAAAACGCAACCAGGTCCTATTTCTAAATTACGTTGCGACGCAGTGGCTCAAACAAGAAAAAAAATATGTAGCGCATTTCTTGAAAAGCGCAAAACTTTTGTAAGCCAATTATAAACTTTTTATAAAACATTAGAAACACGATAAAATTGGTTAGGCAATTTCGCCTTTCTCCTTTTCCTTAATAGCAGCGATATAAAAGCGATTACTTTGGCCCAATAACTTTCATCTTGTATTTGCTTCAAAAATACTTTGGAGTCGTATCGTTGTAAGTTTCATAGCCTTTTATTTAATTCCTTTATTTATTTTTATTTGAAAACGAATTGAGGACTCAATTTCTTTTTAGTTTTTTTTTTAAACTTCACTTTGAGAATATGGTAACAAGCATTTAAAAACGCCGTGTGGTTCCCGGCAGAGTAGAATAGGACTACTCCAAGTCATCCCGTGGATGTCGTAAAAGGCGACTAAGGAAACACAAGCTAAACAAAGCTTATTAACATCAAAGAGACCTCTCCAACCCGTCTGACCAGCGTGGAGAGTGTAGGCCAAATCCTCTGATTACTCAGGCTAGTATATGGCTCTGGTAGTACAGAGAGGGTCATGCTCCTGCAGTGGAGACTAGAAAGACCTGATGAAGAAGAATATGAAGATTTAAGAAATATCTAGGTACCATTACACGACTGCCAAACTCTTAAAAAATAACGAATACTTCTTTATGTTTTTAGAAGTTGTTAATTCATGTGAATTTGCTTTATTTTATCAAGGCTTGTAATTCTATAGATATTTTATTGAGTTGCAAAGGCCTCATAAGTTACGAAGTATTCTTGAAATACCTCAATTGATGTACAAGATATATTTTTTAAATTATACTATTACCTATATCTAAAAGAAGACAAAAATTTACTACAAGTCGACCAACAAAAAAAAAATACAAAAAAATCAAAACGGTTATTGGAGAACAGGCTTTTTCAGAATGTTTTCACGCATCAAACAAATAACATTAAAAGTTACCTTTATGTATTTCGATTTTTATTTATGTTCCGCTAGCATTTCAGAATCAGTCATTGCATAGTAGACGTTTAACACAAACACGGTGATATAAACACTAAATATAAATATAATTTTACAACAGCAAAATTAGGACCAAGTTGAAGTTAAGGGCGGCCCTGTGGTTCCAGGCAGAGTAGAATAGGATCACTCTAAGTCTTCCCGTGAATGTCGTAGAAGGCGACTTAGGAAACAAGTTAAACAAAGCTTATAAACATCAAAGACACCTCTCCAACCCGTTTGTACAGCGTGGAGAGTGTAGGCCAAATCTTCTGACTACTTCGGCTAAAATATGGCTCTGGTAGTGCAGAGAGGGTCATGCTCCTGCAGTGGAAACTAAACAAGACCTGATGATGATGAAAGTTAAAGGAAAAATCAACTTATTCCTATTTAAAAAAATGTAAAACATACGAACCATTTCATTTCGCATACAAACTGTTAACATTTTCATATCCACCATCAGTTTATTGCGCTATGACAAACATTCGGTTTACTGTCTGAATGAAATAGCGATGTTTCTATTGGTTGGAGCTCTGCTATGCGCTCTATTGAAAAACCGGTGCACTATCGCATATTAAAGCTTACCAGTTCAAATGAACTAGAATTTGGAAGTCTCAGAAAAATTGCTTTATTTTTTTGGCGAGCTCTTTGGCGCTGCGGTCAACACGCCTGCCTGCGACACGGATGGTCCCGGGTTTAATCTCCGGTCACGTCAAGATGGAAAATTATATTTTTCAGATTGACCTTGTTTTTAACGTGAATCTGTAGAATTTCGCCCAATCCGTTGACCGGCTGATTAGGATCTGTGCGGGAAAAGAAGCAGCTGGTTCATTTTACGTTTTCTCTTTTCTCCCAGACCAGCATGGAAGTCTCGTGATAAATGATATACAAGGCGTTTCGATATATAAATATTCAGCCCCCCGGTAAATTTGTTTGGAAATGTCATTTTGATTCTGTTTCCGGCATTGGTCCCATTGAAAAAGTTGTTCGTATTGATGGGTTGAGTTAATCCTTGATGAAAATTTCGCCATATATTATCAGTGTGACGTCATAAGCCATGTTGCCTTTTGTGTATTTTCATGTGTGTGTAGGTGGGTGTACAGTACACTCACGTTTTCAATTTACATAATACAGTAAGATCTTTGGGTAAACTCGTCATATTTCTATGGCTGCTTTCATCTGCATTTGTTTGTAAGTTCAAATTGACTTGTTTCAATCATCGTTGATTGATTCGATTTCAAGTAAGATTGAAAAAAAGGATGAGTTTCTGTACGGGGGTATATAGAAAGTAAGGGTTAGTACCGTTGTCCCTCAAACCATTAACTCAACTGGTCAAAATGGACTACTGTTTCCGAGGGATCAATGGAACTAAAAAGAATATCGATATTATAATATAAATTTCCAGCCCAGCAGCTGAACACTGTTATATAAAAATTACAATTTTTTAATGTTGCCAGCATTGGTTCCATAGTAAAAGTTATTTATTTTGATTTGCTTATCTGATGGTTTGAGAGGCAATAGTGCCTACTATCCTAACATAAATAGAATATGATCTGTCACATCTGGACCGATTTTCATAATGATTTACCTGTAGAATGCTTATTTATCTGCAAGTGACATAGGCTATAATTTACGCGGACAAAGTCACGGCAAAATTGCTAGCAGAAAGCTAAATGACTAGCTTCAGTGAAATAGCAGAAATAAAATCGCAATGTTCCGATTGCAGAATTTCGATGCTCGACTGATCGAAATACTGACGTGCTTCCGCTCTTTGTGTGTTCAAATTAAATGGAGCCAAAGTGAACTTAAACTGCTGTTGATCGTTTTAACTTGTTGATTTTAAAAATGTTCCTGTGAGTTAGCCTTAGCTTGAATGGGCATGTTGACTATTTTTTTTTCATGTTGCTATGTAAAGACCTGCCAAAAATAAACACAATAGTGACAGAAATACATTTCTAAACAAAAAACTCTTTCAGTTATAAAAGTTGTAAAGACACATGTTTTTAGACGTAAATTTTTAGACGTGAAAATGCGCCGCTGAAATGCCTACATATTTGTGACGTCACAATCTTGTATTTTGTATGGGTGGCGTGAGAACTTTGTTTGGTAGCTATACGAAATATTTCGTTTATGGTAATGGTTTCATAATAAAAGTTGCTATAAATTTTGCAGTCTAAAATACAGTATAATTGTAATTAAAGATTTTCATACTTTAAAAAATGGTCTTATTCACCCAACTTTAAAGAAGCTTTAAGATCACTTAAAGAATCGATATCAAATTAAAAGTGTTCTTTATAGTGTTTTTAGATAGAAATTAGTCTCATTAGAAACAAATTTTATGTAATCATAACATTCGGCAACTACCGTATTCAGAAAATATAAAAATAGATAAAATATAGCGTATGCTGCGCGGTTCCTAGTAGAGTAGAATAGTACTCCAAGCCTTCCTGTGGATGTTGTAGAAGGCGACTTGGGTAACACAAGCTAAACAGCTTATAAATATCAAAGAGACCCAAAGCAAAATCCTCTGTCGGCTCTTGCTAATGTGGCTGTAGTAGTACAGAGAGGTCATGCTCCTTCAGTAGAGACTAAACAAAATCTAATGATGATGACTCTAGTTTTAAAAATAAATCTACCAAAAGTTGTCAAAATATAATAAAATTACGTCAAAATCCCGGTGTAGACATCGGGCGTGCCTTGGGGACTTCCTGATCGTCCCTTCTTAAGCCGGGTGAGGTCCAACCGGTAACAGGAAGTTTCGGGTTGCGCCCAAGGAGCCGGTGAATATTTAAGTATCATAATGTTATTATGTAAGTTTTTACTACGTGATATTTATGTAAGTATTGTAGATAATAAAATAAAATAAAAAAATAAAAATACGTTTATTGTCGGTTTCTACATTACGTTTACAGTAATAGTACCTAAGACTAGCTTACTAATACGTACTACCATTTAGTTTTGAACAAACCAAAGTTCATCCATAATTAGCTGCCCACCATCGAACTAGGAATAAACCTGTATCTCGAGTGGTGGGGAGCGTCATAAAGGATTCAAGCATGTGGTTCCAACCTTTTTTTGGTACTGGACATTTTTTTAAAACTAGTGTATCCTTTTTTTATTGTATCTTATGCATAAAACTCACACAAAAAGTAAACGGCAAAGACATATTGCAGACACGGTGCGGCCTATCGTAAATTTTTCACTATGATAAGATTTTAAGCCTTATAGTATAATGTTTTCTTATGTTTTCGCGATTGTTACACATTTTGCTGCGACCACGAAAACTGTAAAGTGCTCCAAACGTTAGGTGTATAAATAATGTAATAAACGCGATAAAAACCGTTTAAAATAATTTTATTTAAACCTTATAGTCATACTTATAACGAACAAAATCGCAAGAAATAATTGACACCTCCTCTGGCTGATCGTGGCGTCTTGCGGTAGCTAGCTAAGTCGCTACCGCAAAATGCCATGGTCAGCCAAAGCTGGTTCTTTTTCGCGTTGCTGGTCGTTTTGATTATGACAATAAGGCTGAAAATTATATCATAAAATCTCACGCCTGCACCGTATCTACGCCGTGCCTTTGCCGTACGCCTTTTCTGTGTGTTTAATGCATAAGATAGAATTAACTCGGCGTTCGTCGCATCCCTATAAGCTACATACATACTCGCTATGGGTAAAATATACCCAGATATAAAACTAGATACTTGTCAAAAGTAATTGCTAATTGGCTTGTTTCTTTATTTTATATTTATGAAATGATACCTAAAGATTTAATTAATACCAAAAAAACTTAATTATATGGTTTATTTTGAATTGGAAAAAAAATTCTACAAGAGATCAAAAATCTCAATTCATTCTAACAACTTACACACCATATTGTGAGTATGGGTGAAAATCACCCATACTCACTTTGCATGTCCACAACTCACCAATGAGTCGCGCCAACTCAACCTCCCGATGGGAGACGACGCTCAAGGACGTGACTCGAAGGTACTCAAAAGCGCGTCACACTGTGGTTAGTCAGTTAAAAAATATAGTCAACTGTTTGTAGCTCTGGGTAAAATTTACCCAAAGCGAGCAACGCCGAGTTAAGAAGTCTGTAAGATTTATTTTGAAAAACTAGTGTATGATACACTAGTTTTTCAAAATAAATCCTCCTGTACAGAAGTAGTCAAAATATTGTAAAATTACGTCAAAATCCCGTTGTAGACGGCGGGCGTGCCTTGGGGACTTCCTGATCGTCCCTTCTTAAGCCGGGTGAGGTCAAACCGGTAACAGGAAGTTTCGGGTTGCGCCCAAGGAGCCGGTGAATACTTAAGTATATAGTATGTTACTTAGAAACAGTAAAATCTTATAAAGTAAAAGTTTTTATATAAGATTTTACTATAAAATATTTATGTTTCTATGGTAGATAATTAACTGAAATTTCAATTATTAAAATCTTATATATAGTAACGGTTACTATATTATGATTTAACTGTTAAATATTTATGTTGCTATGGTTGTTGTTGTTTTTCGTATGAGTAGATAATTACCATGTGGTCCCAACCTTCAATTCTTACTATTTTTAAGGCAGTTGCGCATAGATGGCCCTACTAGTTAGAGTCACACCTAGCGACACGCCTCTATTAATTAAATCACAGTGTAATATTTCTTGCAAACAAGTTGAAGACTTCTTCTGATTCTCCGACAACTTTTTCGTCAAGTTGTTAATACTTCCATAACTTCACATCCTCCAAAATAGTTACTTCAAATAGAGAAATACATATTATCAGGCCTTTATTCCTTGGAGATTAGACAGAGTCCAAGGTCATAAAATGCAAAGGCCACGTTTATCGTGTCAATATGTCATATGCATTTGAGGAGCCCGATGGTCCAGTGGGTGTGAGCTCTATGAGCGCTTACGTATGTTAAGCAACCTCTGGTACAGTCCCTACTTGGATGGGTGACCGCAAGTGGCATAAAAATATCTCGAGCTCCTCCGTGCTACAGAAGGCAATTTAAGCCATTGATACCGGCTGTCATCGTTGATGGCAGTCGTTAAGCTATGTCAGATGCTTTAAGGCAGCTTGAAAAATCTGACACCGGTGTTGGCCACTTACACACACGAAAAAGAAAGATCGTGTCAATGTGAAAAGCTGGAAAGCGGAATCAGAAATGAATTATTATGAATAGCGGAAAGCCGCTGCAAATTGGCTCTGTGTAATATTTCTTCTAGAAGCCACATTATTTCAGCTAAAGTCGTCAGGTCACTTCCTGCAGTCAATCCTCAAAGGAACCGTGCATCATTGGTCGCCACGCCTTTACACCTACCGTTCGCAAATAAACTCAGTTGAGGTAGACTTGCGACTGTATACGCAGGTGTTTCTTAATATTTAATTTTTTTCTCTGCCTTTAGTCTTTTCTCCTTCAAGTTGTAGATATTTTCGTTTCCTTTCATACTTGAAGAAGTTAAACATTTAAAAGCGAAAAGCCGCTGTAAATTGGCGTGCCTTTAGCTTTTTTATTCATGTTTGATATAAATTTTTATTACTTCACATGCTTGAAAAAAGTAGCTTTAAATAGTGGCAAGCCGCTGCAAATTGATTCTGTGTAATATTTCTTCTAGGAGTCGCACTATTTCAGCTCAAGTCGTCACGTCGCTTCCTGCAGTCAATCCTCAAAGAAACCGTGCATCATTGGTCGCCACGCCTTTGCACCTACCGTTCGCAAATAAACTCAGTTGAGGTAGACTTGCGACTGTATACGTAGGTGTTTCTTAATATTTAATTTTTTTCTCTGCCTTTAGTCTTTTCTCCTTCAAGTTGTTGATATTTTCGTTTCCTTTCATACTTGAAGAAGTTAAACATTTAAAAGCGAAAAGCCGCTGTAAATTGGCGTGCCTTTAGCTTTTTTATTCATGGTTGATATAAATTTTTATTACTTCACATGCTTGAAAAAAGGAGCTTTAAATAGTGGCAAGCCGCTGCAAATTGGCTCTGTGTAATATTTCTTCCAAAAGCCGCACTATTTCAGCTTAAGTCGTCACGTCGCTTCCTGCAGTCAATCCTCAAAGGAACCGTGCATCATTGGTCGCCACGCCTTTACACCTACCGTTCGCAAATAAACGCAGTTGAGGTAGACTTGCGACTGTATACGTAGGTGTTTCCTAATATTTAATTTTGAGACGTTCCCTTAGTCTATTCCTTCAATTTGTTGATAATTCCACTACTTCACATACTCCAGAAAAGTCACTTTAAATAGCGGAAAGCCGCTGCAAATTGATTCTGTGTAATATTTCTTCTAGGAGTTGCACTATTTCAGCTTAAGTCGTCAGGTGACTTCCTGCAGTGAATCCTCAAAGCAACCGTGCATCATTGGTCGCCACGCCTTTACACCGACCGTTCGCAAATAAACTCAGTTGAGGTAGACTTGCGACTGTGAGGTAGACTTGCGACTGTATACGTAAGTGTTTCTTAATATTTAATTTTGAGACGTTCCCTTAGTCTATTTCTTCAATTTGTTGATATTTCCATTACTTCATATACTCCAGAAAAGTTACTTAAAATAGCGGAAAGCCGCTGCAAAAAGCCTGTGTAATATTTATTCAAGAAGCCGCACTATTTCAGCTCAAGTCGTCACGATGATTCCTGCAGTCAATCCTCAAAGGAACCGTGCATCATTGGTCGCCACGCCTTTGCACCTACCGTTCGCAAATAAACTCAGTTTAGGTAGACTTGCGACTGTATATGTGGGTGTTTCTATATAAATTTAATTTATGACGTTCAGTTTACTGCCTCAGTCCAAAGATATACTTATTTTGACAATATTATCTGTCATAAAATCTGTAACTTTGCCACATTTTTGAAAGTGCCTATACTAATCTTATTGAACAACTTGCCCTAAGGAATAGAGGTCGAACTGTAAAAAAGAATGTCTTACCCATACGAAACTGCTTATTAGCCGATCGATTGATGATGTAAATTCCTTTTTTTTTTTCAACCAATGAGAAAAGATGATCATGTATGGTCAGTATAAATATGTTCACGAATATGGCAAGGTAACAGATATTCACACTGTACATTAGATGATAAGAAAACATAGAGTTTCAAAATGAAACAGAACTTGACAGAACTGTAAAGAAAGAGACCTATAAAGAACCGCTCTCTAACTGCTTCAGTTATTCTCATACTGTTTGGCTACTACAAAAGTGGGTTGTAAAATTATAATTTCGTAAAAAAATTCTTTATGGAACTTCATTTAGGTTTAGTTAGCTTAGTTTTGAAATTGGTACATAAACAATACTTGCCTAATCGTTATTTTCAAGTAAAGTCAGCTACTGTCTTCTCTGACAAAGTGATAAAAGTTTTGCTTCGAAGACGAAGGGAATTTAATGCTTAAAAGATTAAGCATTAAATTCCCTGCATACAGAAATAGCAGGCTTTACTCTAAAATTATAAGCCAAGTTATGCTTGAAGTGCTTGTGGCCATAAAAATGCCATCACCAACTATTTGCAGATACAGTGGCGATGTCTCGGGCTGGTCGCAAAATCGCCCGTTTGCAAACTCTAGTGTTTAAACTGCGCTTAATAATAACTTTATACTCACCCCACGGTCATAAAATAAAATGATACAGAAGTGACACTTTAGAATGTACGTTTGACGATTGTACTTCACTGTTATGCTTGATTATGGCCGTAACGCTAGATGAAAAAAAAAATATCGGATGTCATTGCAATGCGAACTTTTTTTGATCGAGCAAGTGCGAAGTATGAACAAAGCGTCACTACTACTTTAGCCAAAATTCTTTGGTATGTCTGTCTGTTTGGCTATTGCACTCTACAAGTCGCACAGAGATATGACCTAAAAGTTTGTTAGCGGGTTCAAAAATAAAATACATATATTTATGGTCGATTCAGAAGCAAAATACCTGTCGTACATAAGACACACTAGATTTACAGTTCATAGAGTCACTAGTTTATTTTAGACTTAAAAATGCTGCCTGCATTTTTAAGTCTAAAATAATATCTGCGTTTGATGGAACCCTTGTATATATAGTGTCTTTTCTGTACACATGTATTTTGTACCACGGCTCTACGATAATTAGTTCTGTACAATTTTAGACTTTAATGTGCGTACTGTCAACTCACTCGCCTGATAATGACTTCCACTGCAAATTTATACTAGCTAGTATAAGTAACGGTTATCGTTAGTACAAGATGAAAAAGATGCAAATTATTTTTGTTATAATGACCACCGCCAAAAACGGCCTCCAGGTTTTTCATGCTAACTAATGACACTGGTTATACAGGGTTCGATTTCCAACGTGGTCAAATACCTATACTTTATGGGTATATGTCCGCGTTTCAGGAGATACTCAAGGAAGGTGCGCATCAGGCAGGTTGCTGGCCGTAATATTCTATCTATTTATCAGCCAGTGACGTCCACTGCTGGACATAGGCCTCCCCCATAAATCGCCACAAATTGCGATCCTGTGCATATTGAGTCCACCGACTCCCGGCGACCTTAAGGTCGTCCGTCCTGGACCTGGTCGGGGGTCGTCCCACACTGCGCTTTCCTATTCGTGGCCGCCACTCCAGGACTTTAATGCCCCAACGAAAATAGTAGTAAGAGGAGTAAGAGTAGAACATAGTAGCTGGCCGTAAAACTTCTGTTAAATCATGTCACAACGTAAATAATTTAACAGTAGGAAGCTTACAAATAAGGTCTTATATATATTTGCTTTTGAAATTAGCATACAAAGTAATGACTTGCCAGTAATATTGGTCATGACGCAGCAGTGACGCGTGGCGTCGAGTAATTCAAAGCTCCTTTGACACATTTCGTCACGCCCAGACATTTACTATCATCTAAATTACTGGTTTGTCAGCTCTGTTGCTATGACGTGTCCTGCTAATAAGTTTTCTGTCGATTTAACGATTATTTGGAATTTTAGGTGGAATAAGGAGTTGAATAATATTAAATAATATACGTAAATATACAAAGTTTGCCAAGTAAATGATAAATAAATATATACGAACAAATCACATTTTGATTGAGATTTGATAATCACAGATTGAGTTAGCCCTAAAGTAAGTTCGAGACTTGTGTTATGGGATACTAACTCCATCAACCATCAACAGGTCTTTGTTAGTCTCCACTGCAGGAGCACGACCCTCTCTGTACTACCAGAGCCATGTATTAGGCAGGGCAGTCAGAGGATTTGACCTACACTCTCCACGCTAGCCAGACGGGTTGGAGAGGTCTCTTACATGTTTATAGCTTTATGTAGCTTGTCTTTCCTTAGTCGACTTCTACGACATCCACGGGGAGACTTGGAGTGGTCCTATTCTACTCTGCCGGGAACCACACGGCACTACACCACACGGGTACTAACTCAACGATGCTATATTGTAGATATTTAAATAGATAAAAATCCAAAGGCCAGGTCAATCTGAAAAAGATCATTTTCCATCTTGACTTGACTGGGGATAGAGCCTGGGACCATCCGTGTAGTAGGCTTGTGACCGCTGCGCCACGGAGCTCGTCATGATGCTCTAGGGAAACTTAGTAATAAGTAGGTGATAAGCGATTTGGTTAGTTCTTCTCCTTCTTTTCAGTATGTGGTATTAGATATCCTAAGTTACTCAAGTTTTTTTTATAAGCTCTGTGGCGCAGTTGTTAACACGGCAGTCTGCGACACGAGGGGTCCTGTCTTT
Organism: Rhodophaea formosa; assembly: GCA_963082605.1. Lineage (NCBI taxonomy): Eukaryota > Metazoa > Arthropoda > Insecta > Lepidoptera > Pyralidae > Rhodophaea > Rhodophaea formosa. Next base: position 20,099,438 of record OY720208.1, on the reverse strand, counting down.
AATCCTTGGTCAAGTCATGATGGGAAATTTTGATGAAACCCTAAAAAGCAATCGGTTCCATTTTTAAAGATAATAAATTATATTTTCTTTTTTCAGGTATGTGCTTTCGAATCCGGATGTGTTTTGTCAGTTTAGAATTGTAAGTACCTGAGCATATTTAAAATACAAGCAATGTTCTTAGCACTTCATCCGCGTAAATTGTAGCCTATGTCATCCGCAAAAAATTGCATGCCTTTATGTGAAAGAATTTTGGAAATAGGCCCAGTAGTTTCAGACCCTCTTCAAAACAAACAAAATAACAATAAAATATTTCCACTTAATAATACCTTTAAGTATAGATAAAGGAAAAAAAAAACGTGGTCAGACAATGGTACTTTATATTTAAAAACGCGTCACTCACGTGCTACTTTGTCGGGATTGCCGACTATAGTTTCAAACTCATCAGGAGTCCATTTTCAAGGCGAGTTCGGGATGCGCGACGCCGAAGTATCCCGTGCCCTTTCTAACAGTATAGTAAGGGCCCGGGATACTTCGGCGTCGCGCATCCCGAACTCGCCTTGAAAATGGACTCCTGATGAGTCCGAAACTATAGTCGGCAATCTCGACAAAGTAGCACGTGAGTGACCCGTTTTTAAATATAATGTATTTATCTCACGTTAGTTTCAATGATATAACAATGGTACTTGATTAAACTCATTTTATTATAAAGTTAAAAATCAATGAATGGGTAGGAAACCTGTCTCATTTAGACCTTATAATAGACTTAAGAAAGAATGTGTTTCCTACATACTAATACTCGTAAAAGTACTTGGAGTAGAAGCAAAATAATTACAGGTACTAGTTTTAAATAACTATTACTATTTATAACAGGAAACGTCATAACATGTCACGGCGACCCCGGCGTCATATTAAATCCTGATGATCAAAGAGACGTCACCTTTCGACACGCGTAGCATTTACTAATTAAACTTAGTTATTAAACGTACTGGCTTTGATAAGCTTACTAGTAGTTCTTTCTCGTCTGCGTAAATTAAAGCCTTTGTAACCTTACACGTTAAATTTCCACACCATATTCTTTTTATACGCACCTAACATAACTACACCATCATCATTCGTGGAGTTTTCAATTAACTTATTTCACGATGAAGTTAAAAATCAAAAAAATGTAGGGAGCCTGTTGTACCATTAAGATCTTCTCACTTTTTAAGAACCGATGAAGTAGAGGCAAATTTCCAACAGGTACTAGTTCTAAATAACTACTACATATATACTATTTGAACCAGAAAATGTCATAACTTGTCACGGTAACCCTGGCGCCATATTAAATCCTTATGATCAAAGAGACGTCACCTTTCGACGCGCATAGCAATTACTAATTAAACCTTCCTATTAAATTTACTGGTTTGATTAGCTTACTAGCAGTTTCTTTAGTCCAAGTAATTGAAGCCTATATTCTCCACAAGGCTGAAGTTTTCTATAGAACTGTATATTCTTTAAAAATGTAAGGGATCCTCATATTTTACTAGCGATTTTTCTACAACTTTGTCTGCGTAAATTAAACCCTATGTCACCTGCACATAAATTACTTTCTATTGGTGAAAGAATTATAAAAAGCGGTTCAAGAGTTTCGTTTCTATTCAATTCGATTGATTTAAAATATCTAACGATGCTACGAATCAAATTAAGTGGTAATAGAGATAGAAGAAGTATTAGAGTATCTGAACCAGGAATCAAATAAATATTTAGTGCTTGAAGCAGGAAATGTCGTGACCCGTCACGGCAATCTTGGACGCCATTTTAACTCCTGATGTTCAAAGAGACTGCGTCACCTTTAGACACGCCTAGCATTTGCTAATTAAACCTGGATATGAAATATACTGAGTTGATTTATTAGCTTTTTTGATCATATCACCTTTATGCCAGGGCGAAAATAAATGACGAATGGCGAAAAAACCAGCCAAGTGCGTGTCGGGCCACGCGCAGTGTAGGGTTCCGTAGATGCGAATGACAACTTTGAGTTCACATTGTTCACACTCGCACCTCATAGTTTAACGACCAAAAACATCTAACAATGGAAATTGTATGAAATTTTACATTTTTGAGTACATTTTATAAGTTGGTTGTCTATAACTTTTTAGTTCGTACTAAATACTTAGCTCTGATAGTTTTCCTTTCAATTTCAGTATATATACTACTGCTGTAATTTTTTCACGTATCCATATATAAGAGATATGTTTAGCAGATAGAGGGGGGGGGGGGGGGGACAATTACCTCTTACAAAAATTTGCACTTTAAAACAAAATATTTCGGAAACGGATCCCTAAATTAAAAAATAGTGTTCTCGACCTCACTATATTTTTAAAGACCTATTTCACGATACCCAACTTGATGAGTTTGTATAGAAAAAAAAAATATTATTCCCTCTTTACTTGTATGGGAACTACCATAAAAAAAATTTTTTTCAAGATTTTTATCTTCCACTTTTTTGGCATGATTAATATATATACCCATACCAAATTACAGCTTTCTAGTACTTATAGTCTCTCAGTAAAACCGCGGACGGACAGACAGACATACAGACATGGCGAAAGTAAAAGGGTTCCTAGTTTACTACGGAACCCTAAAAATGAATCTCACATAGTAAGAAAGTTGGATAAGTTTGTGTTCTATAGTTTATACCTAGACGCGTTGAAATATACATCGTTTTAAGCACTTTGAGTTAAATTATTTTGTGTTGCTTCACACAAAATAACTTAAAGTGCATATAACTTTGACTTCCGCAAAGTAACACCTGAATCAATTCAATATACATCGTTTTTTAGCCCGTCGATATGAATAACTTTTCCTATGGTTCTTTCGGGAACTTTAAAAAAAATTACATTAACTTACAATGTCCGGGTGAAATTTTTTTTTATTGAAACTGTCATTACCCAGCCTTGGTCCCATAGTAAAAGTTGTTCAAGAGTTCAAAACGACTGTTTGGTTACATAATGACCACTGCATTAAAATTTCCACTGTGTCAAAAAGTCCATTTATAAGTAAATCAGTTTCATTAATAGGTAAATCAAGTGCCACGTGAGATTCTATTGGCCTTGAAAAAAAAAACACATGTGACACTTATTTATTTATTTAATATAGGCACGCTTACAGCAGTTACATACATAAACAGTTTTGACATAATTATTAGATAAGTACACAATGTACTGTGCGTATGTACATGCCAATTAGTAGCGTAAAATCATTACTCACTAAAAAAGAAAAGATTAATTGTCCTTAAAAAAAATTGATATTGTTACATTCAAACACACAAAACCTTAAATTTTATTTCTATAAAACAGGATCATCCGTTCCTAATTACTCGAAGTAGATTTTAATTACTTGAAACCGTATAAAACTACGAGTCATTTATAACAATGATATATCGTGAATCTCCCTTGCTCGTAATGAATAATGGAGGAGGATTTCCGTATTTGAATTTCATACTAGTAATGCGGTTTGTGTGGTGACCACATTAACAAGTTTTAATGGGACGTGTCCGGGATCCGGATATTTGAGAAAAGTTGTCAGAAAATTTGGTCAGATGCTGATGAAGTCAACCGGAAATCTGATTTATCGAAGCAATTATTCAATTAATTACTTTCATGGCAGTCAATATGTCTATTTGTATGTCGAAAGGTTTCTCGTTTGTTTATTTTTATGGACATTTTATAGTGGAGTACTGTAGCTAAATCAAAGTGTGACTGAATACATATTATATAAACAGGATTTTCAAAAATTAAAATTGTGCCCCTAGAAAAAAATCGAAATTTGTTTATTCACAATAATACAATTTAACAAAGAGACAACGGATTTCAGTGACCACGCGGCCAACTTTTAATGGGACATATCCGAGTATCGGAATAAAGCTGGATAACGCTTCGTCGAGACTGGTTCCGGATAGTTTAGCGGCAAAATTTACGCTATTTTTTAAAAAATAGCGTGAATTTTACCGCTAAAATTTTAATTTTTTTTTAAAAAGCCGTTTATGTCCCACTGCTTGGCAAAAGCCTCCTCTTTATTTGTAACACTATAAAGGGGGTTGGACCATAACCCCCCGCGCTGGTTCAGTGCGTGTTGGCGGGTATTGAAAAACTTTATTATGTTTTTTTTTTTTACTAAGGGCAAAATTTAAAATAGGGTGATATATATCATATTTATAGCTATTAAAATAGACATTTGTTCAAAGTCTACATAAACATTATTTGTTTGCGTTGAATAACCTTCTAATCAATTTTTTTTTACTTTTTTATAACAGTTAATTCCCTGCAGATTACGTAGGCTATCATTTATGCGGATGAAATCGCGGGAAAAATAATTGTAATTAACCATAGAAAATAAACTTGCTGTTAAGCATTTCTAACAAAATAGCCTTTCCTAACTAAAGGAAAAAATAAAAAAATATTTTTAAAATGGCCAAAGTCCTCTTACTTTATTTCATCTGGTTGTAGATTTTCTAATAGAAAATATCGTTCAATTTGGAGAAATTTCTATCTTGCTTTAGAATTCATATTAAAATATACATCATATTCTAAAGTTTCTGAGTGTAAAGCACACGCCAAGTACATTCTGCAGTTGTGCACTTATCCTTTGTGCCTTTATCGACCGTAAAGTTTTACACACTTCTGGCTTAAATTATGCTATCTGTTGCCCGCAGCTCTTATTTTAACATAGCTACTCAAAAAGGAGTGTAGGATAAGTACATTTTACATTACCTATTTCTTGTGATGTGATGAGTAAATAACGTATTTATGCCAGGTACTATATAACTTTTTATCTATTATTTCTAAATGCCTTCACAGATTTGGACGAATGGGATACTAGTTTTCACCCGCAGTTTTACTTGCGTTGATGCCGATCCCTCGGAAACAATACTTTTTTCTGGGATAAAAAGTACCTTATGACCTTTTTCGAGCAAATTTTTACGACAACCGGATTATTAGTGAAGACTTAAAAGCGTAATCAAACAAACTCAATTTTGCAATTATATTATAAGATTTTTAGAATCCTTTTATTATCCCAGGTGACTAAATCTAAAAATTTTGAACTCGTGGGAGCCGCAAACTATAGAAAGCAAGAACTCTAAGGTCCACCACTATCTACTCCCTAATATCAAAAGGTTGACATTCTTTCAGCAAACTCTTTGGGAGTATTGGTATATATATTCATGATTGCACAATTTCCTTAAGTTTCTAACCGTAAAGCACACGCAAATTAGTGCGGTTTGCAGTTATGCACTTACGAGTATCCTTTGTGCGATATTCATCGGCCGTAAAGTTTTACCCACTCCTGTTTGAAGTTATATTGGTTAAAAGCGTTGAAGTTAAATATTTAAGCTTCTTAAAAATATTTTAGAAACTCAAAAATTTATGTGAATATTGCATAAAAAGTTTAGTAAGTTCTTAGCGGTAGAGTTTATATTACTTTTACCGTTCTAACATCAAATTGTTTTATTAGGAATATAAAAAAGGCATATACCACGCTTTTGGAGGAAATTATTAGTTTCAGAGGCTTTATTATATGTGAATGTTTGTAATTTAATTACCTAAAAACTACTGAATGTATTTTTAATAAAATTTCACATAATTATAGTTAATACCTACATCAAAATTGTACGAGACTATAATTTACACAGAAAAAGTTGAGGCGTGAGCATTATGAGCGCTGCCGCATGTCAAGCAACCCTGGATACAGTCCCCAATTGGATGGGTGACCGCAAGTGGCATAAAAATATTTCGAGCTCCTACGTGCTTCGGAAGGCACGTGAACCCATTGGTCCCGGTTGTCGTCATTAAAAGCGGTAGATAAGCTATGTCAGATGCCTTAAGGCACCTCAAAAATCTGACACTTGTGTTGGCTACTTACACACTCGAAAAAAAAGTAAAGAACAGAAATAGTTGCAAATAAGGCCAAAATTGTGGTAACTAGACACAAGACTCAAACAGTTTATTTGAACAACAGGTTGAATGCACGAACAAATATTTAAGCATCACAATAAAAGAGGATTTTCCACTAGAGCGCTACTAGATAGCGGAACATTTATCACTATAATCATACAAGCTTTTATGAATTGTGAAAATGAATATGGAAAATTGCAAGTACATTGTACACGGCATGAATAAATGTTAATTGCTAAAGGCTGTAGTTAGCACGAATAAAACTGTTCTGACTGTAGCTAGTTTTTATTTTTTATTTCATCGTACGGTTGGTAAAATGACATACAAACAGTTTTTGTACATGGTCGCAGATTCAATATTATAAAAGAAAAGGTTAACTACAAAAAAGTGCTGTCATAGAAGCTACAAATATAGGAAATATCTGAAATTGGATTACAAATTTTGCCCGCACCGACAAAAGCCCATTGCCCCTCGTGTTTCAGGCAAGGCGTTACGAAGACCGTTAATCATGTATACGTAATCATTATTTTTTCAATTTCATAGAAAAATCATCATCATTATCAGGTCTTTGTTCTTCTCACTGCAGAAGTACGACCTCTCTGTGTACTACCAAAGCCATGTATGAATAAGAGCAGTTAGAGGATTTGGCCTACACTATCCACACTGGCCAGACGGGTTGGATAAATCTCTTTGATGTTTGTAAGCTTTGATTAGCTTCTATTTCTTAAGTCACCTTTTACGACATCCACAGGAAGACTTGGAGTGGTCCTATTCTACTCTTCCGGGAACCACTCGGATACACGTACAAGGATACAAATAGTTTATTTCAAAACACAATCCACCGGGCATTTTGCGTTGAAATGGCATTGCAATTTTTGAAACCAACGCGTGTTTCTGACAGTTAGGAACGGCGTGACTTTAACATGAAAATTTAACTCAACCTCGAAATTATATGAGCAGTTGAAATGTGAGAGGTGTGTGGAAATCTAATATTAGATTTGAGAGAAGTTCTTAGCAAGAAAATATTTTCTAACTCTGGCTTAGAAAAATGCGAAATGCATTGGATTTTCCCTCTAATATTCGGAATTTAAACTTAAATTAAGAACACCCAGTTTCTTCAGTGCTTTGCAGGGATTAAGGGATCTTTAGTAGTAAGGAATTTATAGTTTTAGGTCTCTATCAGAATCACTTTTTTGCTGCCATTTTTTTCCTCACTACGTTATGATATATGCACCACCCAGTTTGCTTAACGTTGAAGTAAGTCCATAAGCTTTATCAACCCGGTTATACATAGTGTAAAATGTATTTACGACATTCCTTTGATGGGATGATTCCGCCTGTCAAACTGAACTTTTCCTAGGGAAGAATGTTTGGGAACGCGAAAATTTTTATGAAATGTTTTTATGAAATGGTCTTTGATGGTCTAGATTTTTTTTTTTTGATGGACTGAGTCATTTTTGCCGTGTGGATTCCAGCAGAGTAGAATTGGACCACTCCAAATCTTTTCATGATGTCGTAGAAGGCGACTTAGGAAACACAAGCTGAACAAAGTATATAAAAATAAAAAAGACGTCGCCAATCCGTCTGGCCAGCGTGGAGAGTGTAGGCCAAATCTTTTGACTGCTCTGGCTTATACGTGGCTCCGGTAGTACAAAGAGAGGTCGTGCTCCTGCAGTTGAGACTAAAAAGTCCCTGATGATGATGATGATGATGATGATGGACTAAGGCACCCTTTAAAGAGAATGTCGGAGGTAAATTTACACTGTAAAATAAAGATGCGATAATTTATAGGTATGTATGCTCTGTATACATTAAACTACATAAAGTGAAAATTACTTTGTGAAAACCAAGATGATACGGTTCGCCGAAACACACAGAGTTCCAACCTACCCTCATCTTGCTCGAGTATCCCATATTAACATTTATGAGAACCTAGCTCCGACAAATTATACGTTCGCGTCGGCTAGTTTCTGTTTGAAGACTGAAACACACACATTTTACGTACTGGAAATGTACCAACGACACTCCCTTGAAGGGATGACTCCGCTTGTCAAACTGAACTTTTCCTAGGAACGAATGCTTAGGAACGCGAAAATTTGTATGAAAATTACATTGTTTTAGGTTTCCAGCATTGGTCTAATAGGAACAATTATTAATTTTGTCAGACTGAATCACCCTTTTAGGTAAGTGTTGGAGGTTAATTTATATTGTCCTAATCCTAACTAATATTATAAATGCGAAAGTGAGTTTGTTTATTTGTTTGTTTGTTTAATACGCTTTCACGCCCTATTTACTTAACCAATCATCATGAAATTTTGCATACACATAGGTTAGGGTACTGAAAAGGACAAAAACTACTAGCTGTAACCCGCGGCTTCACCCGCGTTATATATAGCCTATGTCCTTCTCAGTACCCTAACATAATATGTGTATGCAAAATTTCATGATGATCGGTTCAGTAGATACGGCGTGAAAGCGTAACAAACAAACAAATAAACAAACAAACTCACTTTCGCATTTATAATATTAGTCAAGATTAGAATATATCACGCGGGTGAAGCCGCGGGTAACAGCTAGTTTAAAATAAAGACGCGCTAATATATATTTATGAATTCACTTTATACATTAAACTAGATAAAGTAAAAATTACTTTGTGAAAAGCTAGATGATACGGCTCGCCGAAACACACAGAGTTCCAACCTACCCTCATCTTGCTCGAGTATCCCATATTAACATTTATGAGAACCTAACTCCGGCAAATTATACTTTTGCGTCGACTAGTTTTGAAATAGGTAGTTGAAATACTGTGCTATATAATTCATGAATTTCCAAAATTAAATGCAGACTTAGACCATACATTTGAACAACTTCTCCTATGGGATCAAAGCTGGAAACTCAAAAAAATCGTCTTTTTTATACAAAATGTTCAGCTTCTCGGGCAGCCTCTGTGGTCCAGTGGTTTAGGCGTTTGCCTTATTGACCCGGGGGCACTCGGTTCGATTCCCACGGGAAGCTTTGTTAAGTTGTTTCCAGTTTAGTTAGGACATTGCAGGAATGAATCTCCTGATTGTCTGATAAGAAAGATGATTCCGTGCTTTGGAAGGCACGTTAAGCCGTTGGTCCCGGCTGCCATCTGGTAGTCGTTAAAGGAACCACGTCAGAGGCCGAGAGGCAGTTCCGAAGAACTCTGACACCAGGGTGTGCATGGTCGACTGACCGTGTCACCTACACGAAGTGATGATAAGCTACTCGGGCAATTCCTAAAATTCTTATTCCTAGAAAATGTCCTAGCGTTAGTTACATAAAAAAATTGTTCATTTTGACGGGCCCTATCACACGTTTAAAGAAATATCGAGGGTAAATTCACACGTTGTTTATACGTACATAAAATAAAAACAAACTTTTAAAGCTTCACTGTCCCTGTCTTGTCTATCACTGGATAAAGTACGAATTAATAATACGCTGTGTCCTGTATTATCCCGTATTTTATGATACAGTACACAACGAGTTCTCGTACCCTCATCTTGCTCGAGTATCACCATATTAAAATTTATTAGAACCTAGCTCCGGCAAATTATACTTTCGCGTCGACTAGTTTTTGGTTGAAGATTGAAAAAAGTCGCTTGGCATCCGTGGCGCACTGGTGAACACCGCCAGCACAGACAACACAATCCAGTCTGCGACACCGGTGGACCCGGGTTCGATCCCCAAGTCATGATGGCAAACGATCTTTTCCAAATTGGCTTGGGTCTTGTTTGATTATATATGTATATAAAAGTAATAATAATTATAAAATAAAGTATGTTTGAGTTAATATCCTACGACACAAGTTCACAACCTACTGTTAAGATGTTCAATGCTTATACAAAAATTAACATCCAAAATACAGGCTAATTTGAAAACAAGAATGTCTCTCATGTATACAAATATGTATACAAAATAGAAAAAAAACCGTCTCTGTACACCACTGGATAACATACGAATTAATAATACGCTGTGTCCTGTATCATCCCGTATTTCATGATACAGGACACAGCGAGTTCTCGTACCCTCATCTTGCTCGAGTATCACCATATTAAAATTTATGAGAACCTAGCTCCGGCAAATATTCTTTCGCGTTGACTAGTTTCTGGTTAAGGCTGAAATAGGTAGTTGAAATACTGCACTGTATCATTCATGAATTTTCAAAATGAAATGCTAAGTAAAAACTTTTTATACGATAAACAAAGCGTAGTTGCTATATTCTCGAATTTACCCATACCCATACTGTTTATACTAAAGAACTTTCCCTCAGGCATATAGGTCAAAATATAAAAAAAACTTGACATACCTTATTGATAAGCTGATTTGTATGTGTTACCTAACTATTTTTTTTGTCTCAAAAGCTTTTGAAGACGATTCATATCATGAGTAAAGATGAAGTATGAAGTCTGAATTGCACATAATTGGGTGTCAATACACTTATGTGATTATATTATCATTTATCAAACCCGCATTCAAATATAGAACACCTCTTTAACTATTAAGTGCGAAGAAGCTCAGTATAGCTCAGTTTAATTTGACAAAACTAGCTGTAGCTGAAAAGAAAAATCGCATAAATTTTGCAATAGACATTGTTCCATATTCCATCCCGGGCTCCGAAGCACCCCAGCTAAGGATGCTACTGGGACAACGCTCAGATGAGAGAGAGATTATTCCATATTGAAACTAAAGTTATTCACACGCAAATATAAAGTTATTTTTAATCACAATACCTTGTATTTAAGTTATGTTTTTCACGACGGTTTTATGAATGCGGGTTTGAATAAACTGGCACATATAACAAATTAATTCTGTCACCCAGTTTTCACTTTCCATTTTTTCGTCAATTCATTGTATTTAGAGTGACAACGTGCACAATGTGTGAGAATGATTAATGATGGCGTGATATACTTACATTGACTTTTTCTAACGTACTGTTGAAAGCTGACTGTTGTGGGCAATTATTTTCAACCCACTTAAAAAAAGGAGGTTATCAATTCGACCCGTATGTATGTAATATTGTCAGAATTACACAGTTTTTGTATATTTTTGTATATACCAGTTTTTAAAAGTGTATGTATGTATAATGGACCGAGCAAGTAGCATCCCAAATACTTTTATCCAGAATCCAAAACCTAAGCTTCTACTCCTTCCCTCGTTTAAAACATTTTCGATGGGCAGCATCGACGAAACTGATATAAGCAAAACAAGTTGTGCCTACTTACCCGTTGCCATACCCCATGACAAAATCTCCCAATGACGGAAATCCTTGGGAAGGTTTATATCCAGCAGTTGACTTCTTGCGGCTCTGATGATGATGATGACATCTCACGAACATAAGATTTTCCTTCTACTAAAATTACTCAAAGCAAGATCACGTGCCTAAATAACGTCTTCATCCCTTACGAGATAGTGAGAGCAAAATTCCGTTGCTCTAAAGTCATATTCAAAAATATTGACTTGCCTAAAAAAGTCTAAATTTCCAGCAACAGGGCAATACAAGATACGTGATTTCATTAACTTTTCGATATAAAAATGCGTGTCTGGTAAATATTGCTAAGCAAAACACAAACTGATGGCAGAATTTTATAAAAGAAGGCAGATGGTATGTAAATCCTATCACTAGATATTGCTTATTGCTCGCCCGCGCCAATGCGAGCTCTTTTGCATAATTAATCGATAGAAGAAAGTTCAATAACCCCTAATGATGGAATGAGAATGTACCTATATTTTCTTCTTTATTCGTTCTATCTTCGTTATATTTAACAATTTCATATGAAAAAATGTCATAATATGTGGTACGAAGTGTAAGGCTCTGTAATTAATTTTTATATATTTGCATTTTATCTTTCTCATATTTTTGTTATTATTTTCTTTGTCTGCCGAAACATGAAATTTACATCTCTCGTATCAACGATTGTTCTTCTACTACATTTACGTAAAGCACGATCTCGTAAATTACTTTTTCATTTCATTATCTTACGAGATAATGAGAATTAAATTTTTGGTCTAAGTTAAGTCACTTTCAGCAAGATGACGTGGCTAAAAACATTCCAAAATTGCTAGTAACGGCAACGGGATAAAATGAAATCCGTGATTTCATTAACTTTTCGATAAAAAAATGCGTGTCTGATAAATATTGCTAAGCAAAACACAAACTGATGGCAGAATTTTATAGAAGAAGGCAGATGGTATGCAAATCCTATCAGCAGATATTGCTTATTGCTCGCCCGCGCCAATGCGAGCTCTTTTGCATATTTAATTGATAGAAAAAAGTTCATGAACCCCTAATGATGGAATGAGAATGTAATTAAATGTACCTATATTTCCTTCTTTATTCGTTCTATCTTCTTTATTATTAACAATTTCATATAAAAAAATGTCATATGTGGTACGAAGTGTAAGGCTCTGTAATGAATTTTTATATATTTGCATTTTATCTTTCTCATCTTTGTGTTATTATTTGCTATGTCTGCCGAAACATGAAATTTACATCTCTCGTATCAACGATTTTTCTTCTACTACATTTACGTAAAGCACGATCTCGTAAATTTAATTTTTTGGTCGAAGTAAAGTCACTTTCAGCAAGATGAAGTGGCCAAGAACATTCCAAAATTGCTAGTAACGGCAACGGGATAAAATGAAATCCGTGATTTAATTAACTTTCCGATATAAAAATGCGTGTCTGATAAATATTGCTAAGCAAAACACAAACTGATGGCAGAATTTTATAAAAGAAGGCAGATGGTATGTAAATCCTATCAGCAGACATTGCTTATTGCTCGCCCGCGCCAATGCGAGCTTTTTTGCATAATTAATCGATAGAAGAAAGTTCAATAAGGCCTAATGAAGGAATGAGATAAATTAATTGTACCTATATTTCCTTCTTATTGATAACAATTTCATATAAGAAGAAATCATAAGTGGTACGAAGTGTAATGTTCTGTAATTTATTTTCATATATTGCATTTTATCTTTCTCATCTTTGTGTTATTATTTGCTATGTCTGCCGAAACATGAAATTTATATCTCTCGTATCAACGATTGTTCTTCTACTACATTTACGTAAAGCACGATCTCGTAAATTACTTTATCATTACTTAGACCAAAAAATGTAATTCTCATTATCTCGTAAGATAATGAAAATTAAATTTTTGCTCTAAGTTAAGTCACTTTCAGCAAGATGACGTGGTTAAGAACATTCCGAAATTGCTAGTAACGGCAACGGGATAAAATGAAATCCGTGATTTCATTAACTTTTCGATATAAAAATGCGTGTCTGATAAATATTGCTAAGCAAAACACAAACTAATGGCAGAATTTTATAAAAGAAGGCAGATGGTATGCAAATCCTATCCGCAGATATTGCTCGCCCGCGCCAATGCGAGCTCTTTTGCATAATTAATTGATAGAAGAAAAGTTCAATAAGCCTTCATTCAATGAAGGCTTGGGTAGAAAAAGTGTATCTTATATATTTTATTCTTTTAACATATATTGTGTACCTACTACGAATTTTATTTTATAATACAATTACATCTTCTGAATATAGATTAAGGAATGAAATAAAAATAATTATATATTCACAAATAAAAAAGATCGGGTAGAACATTGCCCATAGTAGCGTGCACAGAAGGCTGGCAGCATTGCCACGTTGAAGGTCAAATCTTTATGTTAACAGACACATTTCCGTACAACAGTATTCAATTAGTTGAATATACTTAAAATTTTGCACGCTGAATATTCCAGTCTAAAATGGTACATGAAAAATAAAAACGCCAATACGAATAATTTCAATTACTCCGGAATTCCAATAAAAATATACTTTTATTGTGACTGCGAAAAAACTAGAAGCGTTCAAAAATAGATTTTTTTAAATATTTTTATTGCTTAATACCTCCTTTATCGTTATCAAAAATATACTCTAGACAAGCATGATAAGGATAGTTATAATATAAAATTCATCGTAGCTTTAAAAGTTTATTGCTTTCTAAATACCCTTTTAAACTAATGTTGCATAAACACGACGAATATCAAACCAAAGCATACCGCTTGTTTACCGTTGTTACAAATTATAATTACTGCAAGCGGTTAGGTCAGTCGACGTGACTCCACAATAGTAGGGAAATTGTGTCCAAAATTACTTTAATAGCCCAAAGTTATTACGATTGTGTGTTATGTCACCCGTGTGTATCAGTAATGTCACCACCATGCGCGCTTTTAGGCTTAAATTATGCAGGCGTGTGACAGACGGTATGAAATTCACCTCTGAAATAATACACACTAGGGAAATGCATTTATGATCGTGTTCATTTTCATATCTTAGTCGTGATCGTTTCAAAAATCTAGGTACAATTTTTATGTATTTGATTATTTTAATCTTCTATGATCTCCCGTTTGGCTTCTACGGGTGTTTTGTTTTTAGTTTGTAGCAAAATCTATTTTACGTATTTTATTGGCATTTTTGCTTTTGTAATAATTTTAAAACTTTTTACAAAATATATACGGACAAATCACACAGATTGAGCTAGCCCCAAAGTAAGTTCGAGTTGTGTTATGGGAGACTAACTCAACGATACCATATTTATAATAGATATTATATAGATAAACATCCAAGACCCAGGTCAATCTGAAAAAGATAATTTTCCATCTTGACCTGACCGGGAATCAAATCCGGGACCATCCGTGTCGCAGGCAGGCGTGTTGACCGCTGCGCCACGGACCTCGTCGAACAAAATACACATATCTATACTTATATTATAGCGAGGAAATATTTGCTTGATTGCATTGAATAGGCTTCGAAACTACTAAGCTGATTTCAAAAATTCTTACTCCTATAGAAATATTTCGCACATATTATTATTATATAAGGTTGATACTGGTTATAATTTACGCGTATCTAGTCGCGGAATCATTACTAGTATTTAATATTATTTTAACATTTTTTCTTAAACATCTAAACTAACTGAAGTATATCAGGGTATTACGCAAAAAAAAATCATATAAAAATCTTTACAAGAAAATTTGTATGACGAGTGAGATTTGCACAAAACGTCATAAGCGGCCAACGTGAACAAACAGCGTGAAACGATAAGACTCGCTTTGTTCTGTCGAGCGGCTAGAGGAAGTGCTCGGTGAGAGAACACTGTGAACACGGATTGTACACTCAGACTCATTTGAGGAAATAAATGAAAATCCATTTGAGGAAATAATAAAATCCGCGAAAAATTTGTACTTAAGACAGAAATTGCTTAATATGTCCCTCAGGGCATGGGGCATGCTTGCGTTGTTTAATTATTTAAAAAAAAAACTATTTAAAACCGATAAAAATCTTACACGATATTAATGAAAAAAAAAAACATATTACGGTGTTGGTGCTTAACAAATACTTCGTCTACCAGCAAAGTATTTCTTTTTCAATGATGCTCACAACTTTGTGTATTAAAAAAAGTCACGGCCAATGTGAACAAAAAGCGTTAAAACATAAGACGCGCTTTGTTCTGTCGAGTTAGAGTGTAATTGGCCTGGACCTGTTGACTTCCATACAATGTAATAGCATTTAATGTAAAATTGTGACCAGCATCGCTGAGTTTACGGTAATAATAATAATAATAATAATAATTTCTTTATTAAAGGTAAAAACCCAATATAAATACAGCTGTATATAATAATAATAATTTGAATAAAATATAAAGTATAGTATACATATAATTACACTAAAAAATACATTTTTAGTACGTCAACGTACAATATTTCTACCGCACAATATTTACGGGCTGTCATTTTTTATTCGGTTCCCGGTGTGTTTTAAACCAGTATTGCATCATCGGGCTTGTCAAATCTTCACTAATAACTCTGAGCATGCTGTTACCAGAATTACGCAATCGGTCCCAAAACGATGATATACGTGTCCTGATAATAGCAAAGAAGTCGGGCATCCTCGCCTCGGCAAACATGGCCGACGCGCTGCAGTAGCGAGGAAGCTTCATGAGGATGCGGTATGCATCATTATACTGCACCCTCATGGTGCTGAGGGACGCCCTCTTATGCCTATACCATAGTTGACAAGTATATAAGCACTGACAATATGCTCTGAAGAGGGTGTCCTTCACTTCCCGACTACATCTAGCAAAACGGCGCGCAAGCATGTTACACCGAACCGACAATGCCCGCCTTTCTCGCTCGATATCAAGATCGTCCTTGCGGTCGCCGGTAACAATATGGCCGAGGTACTTAAAGCTGTCTACAACCCGTACTGCTGAGCCATTCAAAAATACCTGAGGCACCCTCTCCGGACTCTTACCCGCCTTAAAAACAAGCATCTCTGTTTTTGACACATTATATTTCAATCCATGAGAGCTAGCGTAACTCTCACAGATTGCCAGTAAGTCAGTAAGTCCACTGATTGATGGGCTGAGGAGCACCATATCATCAGCATAGCTGAGGTTATTAAAGCATACCCCATCTATATGACAACCAATTTTGGTGTCCCTCAGCGCACCAATCAACCCGTCTATATAAGCGTTAAAGAGATCCGGAGAGGTAACCCCACCTTGGCGCACACCGCATTCCAACCTGTAGGCATTGGACGTCGCGTCACCCCATCTTACGTAGTTAGTTTGGCCACTATACCAGTGCGTCAACAGCCGAATGATTGATTCCCGGACTCCTAAACAACGCAATTTGCTCCAAAGAATTTTATAATTCACCAGATCAAAAGCACTGCTCAGGTCCAGAAAACAAGCATAAACTGGCGTATCTCGATTAACATAATAATCTACTGCATATTTCAAACTGACAATCGCCGAGTCTGTTGACACACCGGGTCGGAAGCCAAACTGTGCCTCCTCAATGTCCAAGTTTCTCAGCAGCTCAGGCTGTAGCAGCCGTTCCAACACTTTTCCCAAAATAGTTCCTAGCGAAATAGGTCGGTAATTGGCCGACGAACTTAAGTCTCCTGTCCTATTCTTGACTATAGGCACGACTACAGTTCGCATAAGAGGATCGGGAAGATATGAGTATTTTAAACATAAGTTGTAAAATATACATAGTCTAGACCATAGTGACACACCCGCATACAGAACGTGCTCTATACTCAAGTCGTCATGACCAGGAGACTTGCCCCTCTTCATAGAACGTACCACCTTGACAACATCGTCGACAGTAAACTGCATGACTGGTTCTTCAGAGACCAGATGAGCACCCTGTCCCGACGGAGGTGGCCGCGCGGGCATTGGGACCTTTTTAAATTTAGAGACAAATAAGTCTGCTATCTCCTCTGGCTGTTGCACGCCGTCCACAGAGACAGGTAAGCTTTGTCTTATTTGTAATTTTTTTGTTGCATTCCAAAATTTCGGAAATTTTTTCTCTTTCCTGTGCATTGCCAAAATATCCATCTTAATCATTTCTTCATTTCTAATACACCATTTAACCTTATTCTTAAACGTTTTTCTACTGCTTACCATGCTATAATATGTGTCAACCAAACATCATAGCAAAGTCGGGCAGCCTTGTGACTTTCTTGAACGTGGAGGTTCCATCCAGTCAAAGGCACCCTTCCCTTTTTACCAAAGGACCGCAAGGACGAGCTTGTAATAGCCCCTAATTGTAATGTCTTAATAATCTCACTATACAGATCGTCAATCAATTTAAAATAGTAGTCGCCACTCGAGCTCAAATTATTATCATGTATTATGTCCTTATATTTAATGTCAGTTTTTAAAATATAATTCTTACAATACTCATAATACTTATCTATTTGTCTAGCATCCCTGCTTCCCCACCGTATTTTATGGCTTTCATTATTATTAATCTCAAGCGCATGAGTCCCGCTCGCGGTCGAGTCACTACAAATTTCCAGTTGACATACTATACGTAGTGGTATGTGATCTGATGTGTAAACACCGTACAAAACTTTAACGGACTTAACAGTTTTGCGGGCAGCAGAAGTAGTCACACAGTGGTCCAACCACGAGCAAGTACGATGCGCTTTACTCTCAAAAGTATGAGTGCCAGATGCAATCCCTAACATATCAACATCCACGCAAAATAATTTTTGTTCCGTACAAAAAGCCATAAGTTCTTTTCCAAAGTTTGCCGTGGGATCCGCATTAAAATCTCCCAGGATGTACACAAGAGGCACGTCATACTCCTCAATTAAGGCATGCATTCGGGATAAGCAGTTTGTAAATTCAGGTAGGTTGTCAGACTTATCAGTTGGCATATAAACGTTAAATACAATAAAAGGTTGACTACCATTTTTTATTAATATAGCCATAATTCTATCACTTACACAGTCAATGATTGACACGTTGGGAAACCTAGACTTTCGCCACAATAAGGATATGCCGCCGTAAGGGCGTCCTCTTATAACACCTTTCGATGTATCCACCGCAGACCTACTTACACTGCCAAAGTTACGGTCGATAGTGTCAACCAAACAGAGATCATGTGGCATAAGCCAAGTTTCCTGCAGTGCCACTATGTCCGCGGCACTACACAAGTCTCTCACTTGTTGTAAAGACGTTTTAATGCTCTGACAATTAAAGGTTATCATATTAATATTATTGGTTGTACTATCCATATTAATTAGATTTATTAACATTTACGAAACGTTCTAATATATAAATGGTAATGTAATAAACGGTAATGATTTATTAGATATGTTGTTATTTTCTTTTTACTTGAAATACTGTGAACTTGTTTGTGGTTCAAATTAATAAATTTAAAAAAAAAGCAGCTAGAGCAAGTGCTCGGTGAGAGACACTGGGAACACGGATTGTACAATCAGTCTCATTTGAGTTAATAACTGATTTACAATAATTCACAATTAATTTTACTACAATATTCTAAAAAATAAAACGTTTTTTGTAAAATCCACTAAAAGTGCTTAAGACAGAAATTGCTTACTATGTACCTCATGGCATTGAGAGCATATTTGCTTAGCGGATAAATAATAACCCAATTGAATTCGTACAATGGTAAAAATTGTCAAAATCAACAGGAATGAAGCGCGCTTTGTTCTGTCAAGCGGCTAGAGGAAGTGCTACACTCAATTCATTAGAGGAAATAAGTATAGTTTACTATGAATTATACTAGAATTTTCATTAGGTCTTTTTTAATCTCCACTGCTGGAGCAAGATCCTCTCTGTACTACCTGAGCCATATTTATCCAGAAATTCAGAAGATTTGGCTACACTCTCCACGCTGGCCAGACGGGTTAGAGAGGTTACTTTGATGCCTAAATTTTTTTTTATCTTGTATTTTCAAAGTCACCTTCTACGACATCCACGGTAAGACTTGAAGTGATTCTATTCTATTATACAGGGAACCACAAGGCAACGTAAACAATCATCCTTTAATTATAAGGCGTGCTTTGTTTGTTAAGCGGCTAGAGGAAGTGCTTGAGGGGAAACACCGTGAACACGCATAGCAAGTACACTAAGCCTCATTTTACAATGTATTGTTCAAGAGACTCTAAATTGAAAGAGATTGCGTCATTTAATTTTAATCATACATACATAATAACACGTTCTTTTACATGGTAAACAGAGTTTAGCACTTTTAGACCTTGCACTTACCAAATGATATCATAAAACCAAATATTTAGCATGTTGGTAGAACGGTAAATAAACGTTTTTTAATCAACAGTTCTAATCAGATTTTCAAATTCATGATTCAAAGACTCTTGTGGTATCACAGAGCCACAGAGATCGCCACGGAAGAGAATATATTTAGTTGTTTTTACCGTTGGGTAAAATTAGGTTAATTCGGGTTAATTTCAAATTTCACGCCTAATTGCCTCC
This sequence comes from Rhodophaea formosa, assembly GCA_963082605.1. Classification (NCBI taxonomy): domain Eukaryota; kingdom Metazoa; phylum Arthropoda; class Insecta; order Lepidoptera; family Pyralidae; genus Rhodophaea; species Rhodophaea formosa. The sequence goes on along the minus strand of OY720208.1, from coordinate 20,079,682 downwards.
CCAGTGTGATGAGCCCTAATACGTTACGTCAACGCTCCACGATGATCATAGGGAATTTAAGTAATTAATCATTCACTCTAATTTCATTCTCGCGTCCCATATCAATAAATATAATATAATTTGAACTGATTATAATATTGCTTATTTAAATGAAAGCATATTTTGAAAGGATTATTATTAACTATGTTGTTTATTATATTATATATAAATAAACTATGAAACTAAACATAATTATAAATCTACTATCTTTTGCATTACGCACCCTTCATAATTTGATCACGTTCATTTAAATGAGCTCAGTAATTGAGTACTTGCATTCCTAATAACAAAAATATATTTTTATACGCTGCATACACAGTGCAGGCAGTTTGTTTGTTGTACTTCTTCTCACTTGAGCTGCCGCCTTTAGTTATAACCTTTGATTATATACTCTCTAGACACCATCATGCCTCTATTCCAATAATTAAAAAACAAGCCAATTTTTCAATGCTTGTGTGCGTGACAGCTTCGTGTTATCACACGCGTCTTGTCAATTTATGCCCTCGAAATTCGTCAAATTGGTAGCTATGTGTGCACGCGACCGACTATGGGTTGAACAATAGTTTTTCTACGCTTTTAGGCTAATAGAGTCTGTCTAGGTTTTATATAATCTAAGGTCAGTGGTTAGCTCCAAAGTCACAGACAAAAATCTGTTACTGAATTATAAGGTATTTCTCGCACTGAGAGTCAATATGCAAGCGAATAAACAGGGAGTATGAACATTCGCTTATAATATTCTACTGAGATGAAACTATACAGGAAAATAAATGTTAATTTCCCTGGAGCGTATATTTTTGGAGGTGAATTTCGGACTGACTCTGACACGATGGCATAATTTAAGTCTAAAAGTACATACGGTGGTGTCATTACTCATATACGGGTGACAAAACCCACAGTTGCAACTTTGAGCTATTTTGGACACAATTTAACCCGCGTAAACTGACCAAACTGCTTGCTAGTAATTACGAACTATCACAATGGTAAATTATGTTGTTAGGTTGCAAATTGGACATTCTGGTTTCATAATGATTGTGTTACAAACTATTTTTACATAAAATAGTATTACAAAGAGTGGATTCTGTGTTTGTTTTTAATAAATGAACTCAAAACAAATGCTAAAATGCTTACTTTTGTAGATAGTAAGATTGAGTATAATTCACATGGACAAAGAAGCAAGATAAACTTGAAATTTGATCTTGAAGAAATAAACTATGTTGTAATAAATAAGGTAACAGTCGACGAATTTCCGTTGGGTGAATAATTTTAGAGACAAATTACAATGTTTGTCACGCGGTTGCATAATTAGAGCCTAAATGTGTGCATGGTGGTGACATTACTGATATACACGGGTGACAAAATTCACAATCGTAACAATTATGAGCTATTGAAGTAATTTTGGACACAATTTACCCCGCCATTGTGGTGTGGCGTAAACTGACCATAACGCTTTATGACCAAAATGCTTTATACGACTCGTTGTAATTAGAAGTTGTTCCATTTTTTAACCGTTTCCTGTCATTTAACAACGGTTTTATTCTTATCATGCAACTAGCTTTTGCCCGCGGCTTCGCTCGCGTTAAGAAGTAGAATTGTTCAAAATCCTTTCTTAGCGGATGCGTACATCATAAGATCTACCTGCATGCCAAATTTCAGCTCAATCCGTCTAGTGGTTTGGGTTGTGCGTTGATAGATCACTATTTCAGTCAGTCAGTCACCTTTGAGTTATATATATTTAGATTTAGATAAAAAAAGCAACGGTAGCCAAAACTCCTTTTATGATTAGAGGAACAATTTTTTTGGAGGAATAATTTGAGAGGTAGATATGTATTATTATCTGTCATACGGTTACATTTAAGTCTAAAAGTGTACATGGTGGTGACATTATTGATACGCGGACGATAGTTTTTACACAGATGACAAAATATACATACGCGACAGTTTTGAACTAACAAAGTAGTTTTGGACACAATTTAACCCACTATTGTGGAGTCACGTAAACTGACCAAACCATTTTGTAGTAATTGCAAGTATTGCAACTATGTTGTCAGTTTACAAATTGGCTGACTCTGAATTCATGCTGATTGTGTTGTATAAGTTCCTGCAGTGGAGACTAAAAAAAAGACTAGATGATGTCTTGTACAAGATAAATAAATTGTAAAATTTTACGCCTGGTTAAACACTTTGAAAGACTTTTATGTCAACTGCAGTAGGGTACTAGCACTAAAAAATTTAAGCACTTAATAAGCTTTTTAAAGTTAAGTCGCTTTGTTTATCTAAAAGCGTTATTCCCCCAATTTTAAGTATTTTAACAAACTATTCTTGATTGTTCATACAATATTTGTCATATGGTTGCAAATTTATTGGGTGACAAAACAAACAATCACAACAACATTGGTCACAAATTAACCTGCCATTGTGGTGTTATGGTCCAGGGTGTCATCTTGAACTGCCTGTAGAGGAGGACTATGTATCCTATTTATAAGAACATACTATCCAATAAAATTCAGTATTAACTCATCATTCGTTGTATCAATTCGTCTCCTTACACCCAACCTTTACATGGCGACTCTGCCTTATATGGGTTTGATGCGACTGGCGCGTGGAAAGTTTTAGTGCAGTGCGTTGCTATGTGACAAAATCTGTAAGATCGTACGTAAAAACAGTGCAATAATGGGGTCCACGCAATCAAAAGAAGAGATAGTACTCGCGCAAAATGCAGCTGGTGGTGGAGCATTCAACCAGGCCACGTTAGAACAGCACATGAGCATTACCAATATTATGCTTATCATCATTTTCGTCACAATATTCTTGGGAGTTTGCATTGTGGTATACCATTTCTATAAGAGATGCCACAGACAGTGGATTAGAGACGAGATGCGACAGGCCCGTGAGAGAGATTCGTTCCTGTGGAGGTCATGGCGAGGACGGCGCGAGGCAGCCAAGAGTGAACAGGTCTAAGATGACGACGTGTAGAGTAGATTGTACCAGTGCCGTGATATCGTTATTTCAATAACTATTATTATAAAATATATCGCGTAAAATAAATAAAGGACTTCTAAATAATATGAGTAATAAATAAATATATCTAGTTAAATCAAGATGGACATAAACATTTAAGAGATTGTGGTGAAAACAAAATAATCCGTAATATATTTAAAACAACGCGTAATAAATACGTAGTGCAGTGATAAGTGAAGGTGTCGGGATGCCACGCCTTATACGGACGGACGATAAGTAAACACTAGTTAAGGGTAAGATCTTATGTTTTAAAATATGCTATGGCTGATTTGATTCATGATTTATACAAAGAGTTATTGTCTATACGAGTTTATTTAATAAAAATAGGTCCTAAAAGGCGTGTAGGTGAAATCCTAGAAAAGAAATTTAATGAGGCTCAAGAAATACAGGTGAAATATGAGAATTTGTTAGATGAAATTGAAGGTAATTTAGATAAAATAAAGAGTAAAGATTATGAAACATTGTGTAATAATTGTACTTTATTTGAGAAACTATTGAAAGAGATACAAGATTTGTGTAAGAGTAATATTTGTATAGACAAAATGGAGAAGTTTAATCATAAAGTGGCTTTGAGTTTATTACCAGTGATGAACGATGAGGAAAATACCACAAAACAACTCATCGAGGGTATTGAGTACTATGCAGAGGGTCTTGATATTGAATCCCATAAAAAGTTAATATCATTTGTATTGAGAAATCGCTTGTCTCAATCTGCAAAACTGCTTTTAGAAGATAACTACACTAGTGTTGCCGATTTGGTAAAGGCAATGAAAACTTGCTTGTTGCCACAAAAATCAGCTACGGCCCTACAAAAGCAGTTATTGTCTTTAAAACAAAATGAATCTACAATAACAAACTTTGGGAAAGAACTTTCAGAGATGTTTGTGAATCTCACAATTTCGCAATCACAAGGCGATTCATGCCAATATAACGCATTGAAAAAGATAAATGAAAAACAAGCTATTCGGCAATTTACAGACGGATTGCGAAATCGTAGGATTGCCACGATTATTTCAGCTCAAAAGTTTACGTCTTTAAAAGATGCGATTCAAGCTGCCGTGGAGGAGGATGTCGCAACCACATCGACATCTAATAACATTATGACTATGAAATATAATGGTGCTACTAATCGTAACTTTAGAGGCCGATATAACTATAGGTACAACAGAGGTCAACAGGCGTTCAGAGGTAGGTACAACGAGGTGAGTCACGAGCGCAGCAGTCAGCGTGGAGGAAATAACAGCACAAGAGTGTGGCACAATAGGGGATTTAGAGGTTATCGCGGTTCTTATAGAGGTTCGAGCCCTCAGCAAAAGTTCAGTCACCGAAACTTTCGGGGTAAGTCAAACAACTCTAATGGTCAGATGCGTATGATTTCACATGCTGGAGAAGGAGACATAGAGGAGGATTCGAGTATCCCAAATCAGTTTTTTCGTGATTAAACATCAAGTATTCGCTAGTAACAATAATTGTTACGTGAAATTACATTTGAGTAACAACAGCCCATACTCTTGGTTAATTGACACCGGAGCGTCAATTTCAGTTTTAAAATATAAACATGTCATGGAACAAAATTTTCCAATCCAAAAGGAGAACATAGTGATAGACGGAATAGGAGGACAAGTCAGAGCAATTGGATACGTTTGTTTACAGCTATTCATACCAAATACGAATCACTTTGTTACTCAGAAGTTCTATGTTTTCCATTCCTTACCTTGTAAGGCAAATGGTATAATTGGGCAAGATTTTTTAAATAAGTACAGAGCGGTATTGAACTTTGAAAATAAATCTTTATGTTTAAACTTAAATGACACTAAAGTAGTCATGCCCTTAACAACTAATCATTGCTCGTATAATATTCCTGCCCGGTCTGAGTCTATTCATTATATTGATACAGATATGATGGAAGAAAGTGTCGTGTGTACAGCTGAAATATGCGATGGTATCTATATAGCTAGTGCGTTAGTAAAACCCGAGCACGGGAAAATCCCAATACAAATTTTAAATACTACGGAAAATTGCTTGACCTTAAATGAAATAAAACCTATCATTCATAAGGCTAGTGATTATCGTGTTTGTGCGTTTGGGAATTATGGTAAGAATGCAGATCGAGTTCGTAAATTATTTTCGGAGCTAAATCTAAAACATTTAAATTTGGAAGAACAAAAATCTATAGAAAATATATGTGCAAAATATACAGACATTTTTTATTTGCCATCAGATAAATTATCAACTACGAATATTTATGAACATAGCATACACTTGAAAGAAAATACTGAACCGATTTTTGTGAAGCCGTACAGATTACCACATTCCCAAAAAGATGAAATCAAAAAACAAATAGATAAAATGTTAAGTGAAGGAATTATAGAACCCTGTCAAAGTGAATGGTCAAGTCCAATTTTACTGGTTCCGAAGAAAATAGATTCTAGAGGTGAGAAAAAATGGAGATTGGTAATTGATTATCGAAAAATAAATAATGTTATTAAAGAGGACAAATTTCCGTTGCCAAACATAAATGAAATCTTAGATTCTTTGTCGGGTTGTGTATATTATACACATTTGGACCTTTATCAAGGCTACTATAACGTGAATTTAGAAAAGGGTAGCCGAAAATATACTGCTTTCTGTTCGGGTCAGTTTCAGATGACTAGGATGCCAATGGGGCTGAAAACGAGTCCTAGCTCATTTTCGAGGATGATGAATATAGCCATGGCAGGTCTTACGTATGAAAAATGTATGGTATATCAAGATGATTTAATTTGCATGGGGAAAAATTTAGAAGATCATAATAAAAATCTACAAGACATTTTTCAGCGTTTAAGGGAAGTCAATCTCAAATTGAATCCCGAAAAATGTGATTTTTTGAAAAAAGATATTTTATATTTAGGACATGTAGTGTCGTCCGCTGGCGTATTACCAGATCCAGATAAAATTAAAATTGTGAAGAATTATCCTGTCCCAAAAACAACAGATGAGGTGAAACGTTTTGTAGCCTTTGTTAATTACTATAGGAGATTCGTACCAAATTTTGCTGAAAAAGCTCATTATTTAAATCGGTTATGTGGGAAAAATATTTCATTCATATGGGATGTAAATTGTCAAAATTCGTTTGAAACTCTCAAAAATGCCATTATATCTCAACCTGTTTTACAATACCCCGATTTATCTCCAAAAAATACATTCATAATACAGACGGATGCATCTGGATATGGTATAGGTGCGGTATTAAATAACAACGATGGTAGGCCCGTAGCGTACGCCAGTAGGAGTCTTAACAAAGCGGAAAAGAATTACCCTACCATTGAAAAAGAATTGCTCGCGATCGTGTGGGCCGTGAAGCATTTTCGACCCTATCTATACGGCCGAAAGTTCATTATACAAACGGATCATAAACCACTTGTTTATTTATTCAATATGAAGGATCCGTCTAGTAGGCTGATGAAGTTCAGGATAGCCTTGGAAGAGTATGATTTTGTGGTAGAGTATATAAGAGGCGCAGATAATGCAGCTGCAGATGCGTTATCTCGCGTGTGTATGACGTCGGACGAGTTAAAAGAGATGGCTGAACAATTAGTAAATGTGATGACGCGTGCGCAGACGAGACGCAAGATTGAGGAGATCCAGAGTCCTGGGAGAAATATGGTACCTGCTGATGATTGGACTGATCACCCAAGAGTCGTAGGCACACATATTCCACCTAAGACATCTGTGGAAATGCGATTTGCAAGTAAGATAAATATGAAAAATATTAGAAAGCTAACACATAAAAGTAGTAAAACTAATACGCTCATTTATATTAAGGAAAAAATGGTAATATGTATTAATCCAGCTTCTCAATCACAAATTTCGTCAGGCGAATTTGCGAGAGAGCTGTGTGATTTATGTAATGAGAGTGATATCAAAGAGGTATATTTTATTAAAAATAGTAATAATTGCATTTTTATTGAAAAAATAATAAGCGCTATAAAAGAAAGTAAAAGTTGGTCCGGCCCAAGGTTGTGTGTTTTAAGTGGAATCAAAAGAATAGAGCATAAGGATGAAAAACGAGTGATTTTAAACGATTTCCACCTGCTGCCTACGAGTGGCCACGCGGGCATTAGGCGGATGTTCACTAATATTAGAAAATACTATTACTGGCCAGGGCTTGAAAGTGATGTAAAAGAATTCATCAAACGTTGTGATAAGTGCCAGAGGATGAAATATTCATCACATTATGTGAAAGAGCCCATGGTTATCACGAGTACAGCTAACTCAGCATTCGAAAAAATCTTTCTCGATACTGTAGGACCCTTAGATAGGGATAATAATGATTTTTCATATATAATTACGGTCCAGTGTGAATTAACCAAGTACGTGGAAGCCTACCCCATGACTACAAAAAGCAGTGTAGAAGTAGCGCAGAAACTTGTAAATGAATTTATATTGCGATATGGTGTACCTAAAATTATAGCGACGGACAGAGGTACGGAGTTTTTATCGTCACTCTTCAAGGAGGTTTGTAAACTTTTAAACATAGAACAGTTGCAGTCTACAGCTTATCATCATCAGACACTAGGAAGTTTGGAAAATACACATAAAGGTTTGGGTAACTATTTACGCATACAATGTGAAAAACACCCTGAGTCGTGGAGTTCTTGGCTCCCTTTCTGGTGTTTTTCCCACAATACGTCAGTGCACAGTGAAACGAAATTTACACCGTTCGAGTTGGTATTTGGTAAGAGATGTATTTTACCTTCAAATCTTACGAAAGATTATATTGATCCTTTATATAATGTCGATAACTATCCCTTAGAGTTAAAGTACAGGATTCAAACCTCTCAGAAAGAAGCGCGAGATAATTTAATACATAGTAAATTAAAGAGGAAAGAGAAGTACGACCGTAATTGTAATCCAATAACATATAAAGAAAATGATCTTATTTTATTAAAAAACGAAACTGGTAATAAACTTCAAAGTATTTATTCAGGTCCGTACAAAGTTGTAAAAGAAGTATCTCCAAACGTCGAGATTATAAAAAATGGAAAAATTGACATAGTTCACAAGAATCGAACTAAGATGTATCATAAGCCAATTATGTAAGATCATTGATTAGGTACTAAGATTGTAATGCAGTGTAGGTAGTATAGTGTATTGTCTTCGTAATGCAACGCATCAGCGTTATCTATTTTTAGCTTGCACTTGTGCCATCAAATGAAAGTGGCTTTGTTTAAAAATGTGAAGTGTAAATTTTAGTTTAATTCGTTCTATTAATTAAAATGTTAAGTTTATCATTCAAGAGATATTCAGTGCTATACATACATAAGAATAAAATTAATAAACTGTAAAAAGAAAATATACTTATATAAAATAAATAATCTAATGTCTAATCTATATTTGTTTATCAGAAGAAAGTGTTTGCTATGTAATAGGTTATGTATTCATATTCAACCGTGCACGGTACATAATATAATAGAGTAGATATATAATGTAGTACTGTACCTATATAATCTCATTCAGTACATAATGTAATAAGGGTCATGTTATAATGTCATATTCTTAAATATTTGACAGTTATATTAATAAGTTTTTTTTATGTTACTTTGAAATTAAAATAAAACTGTATTTTATTTTAATTTTTCCCTGCAAAGGAGATGTAGAGGAGGACTATGTATCCTATTTATAAGAACATACTATCCAATAAAATTCAGTATTAACTCATCATTCGTTGTATCAATTCGTCTCCTTACACCCAACCTTTACATGCCTGTCTGGTGGTTGCAAGTATGGCATCGGGTATGCGCACCGGAGCTGATAATATTTTCTCATCCCCAATGCATTCGAGTAAAGTAGCATCCCAAATACCTTGATCGTCTTCACCCAGTCCACTAAACTCCTGACCTTCCTCGCTTAAAAAACGATCTTGATAAGCAGCAGCATCGGAAACGATATAAGTCAGATAAACTGCGCCTACCGACCCATTCGCTTAGCGTAGTGAGTATAGCAAAACCTTAATGATAAAAATCCTTGGGGAGGTCTGTGTCTAGCAGTGGACTTTTTGCGGATAAGATGATGAGGAGTTACGTTATCTGATTTAACCGCGTCGTAGTAATAACAAACCGGCAATAAGCATATAAAAGAAAGTCTTTTTGATAAAAAAATAAGCTTATTATGCATGAAAATCACTTCAGGGATACCAGCAAAACCATTTTTCATTTTCTAGTACCAATTTTATTTACTTGCCCATAAAAATGATACATTGCAAGGGTTTTTCTATTAACGATGATTAAAGAAGTACATAGTATATTCAAGTACGTATAAAACTGTTTTAATTAAGTTAATTTAGTAAGAAACTCCAGCTTCTATTTCTAAATTTTCATAGAAATTTATTTGCCCGAGTGTACAGCTAGTTCAGTTTGCGTGGCTGCGAGGATGTGGTAGCTTTAATTAAGCTGTTCCTAGCTATTATAATGTACACAGTGGATTAATAACGATCCCTGTTCAATTTTCACACTTCGTGTATTTGACTTCAGTTTTATTAGGAAATATTTTAGATAAGACTTGTATATGAGATAAAAGTAAGGAATTTAGTTCAAGTTATAATGAGTATACAATATTATGTATATTTCAGATACAGTCATATTGTTTTGTTCATAATAAAGAAAATATATATTTTATTTGAAGAGATGATTAGGACTAGGTTCATGAAAGTATTGCTAAAGTAAAACGTGTTTGCGTTCTGCATTGAAGTATTTGAAAGATGACGTTATATTTATATGCAAATAGAAGTGACTATTACAATACAATAGTAACTGAACTAAACTAAACTTGAGTCCTAACATGAAAATTCATGGCTATGAGATCCAATAATACATTTAAATGTATTAAGGTTGTATAACATACATTTGAAGAATAAATTAAATATATATAAGAATGCTTTCAAGAAATTAAGAAAAAGAATATTGCCCTTTAGTATGTAATATAAAGATTAACAGTTTTAAAAATCAGAATCTTAAGAGTCCCACGTAAAGCCGCAATCCCATACAAACTTAGTTTCGTTTTAGTTTTACAACAGTTAAGCCAATCTCAACCAAATTTCGTACATACGACCGGATAAGGCATATTGATGTTTATAATCAGATTTCAAATTTAAAAACAATACTTATACAAAATTACAGCGGGTACAAGTTTTCGATACGAAACTTCTACTCGCTGTAATTTTGTGTTACATACAAAGAAGTTAAATTATGTTAAATTATAATATAAAAAAATGTTTTAAGACAAAAAGTCATGCCATTACCTACTAAACATTTTGTATATGTAATTTTCTTACTTGAAGTTACGCCCACACAGCAAAATTCAAAGGGTAACAAGTTATTTCTGGAGCCAGCCTGGTTAAGCTATAAAGGCAACCTTGCTACCTGAAAATTAAATTTTCTTGCGGTAGTTTTTTGTTACCAAGCTTTGACACTTTTTTAATAGAATTAAGTAAATTTTATACCTTTTTTAAGGTTCCGTAGTAAACAAGGTACCCTTATCGTTTCTCCACGTCTGTCTGCTGTCTGTATGACAAAAAAGTGGTAGAAAAAAAACTTGAAAAAATTTTTTCATCGTTCAATAGGTCTTTAAAAAGTATTATGAGGTTGAGAACTCCATTTTTGATTTAGGAATCCGTCGCTGAAATATTTGGTTTTAAAGTGCAAATTTCTTTTAGAGGTTAGTGTCCCACCCCTCTATCGGCTAAACCGTTATATATGGATACGTGAAAAAAAAAACAGCAGTAGTCCATATAACGAAGTTGAAAGAAAAACTATCAGAGCTAAGTACTAAAACCAACTTATTAAACTATAGCACTTTTTCATAAACCGCAAAAATAACTTTGTCATTTATACAAACACTATGGAAAACAAAGTTATCTTTGCTGGCAAAAAATTATAGAGGTTTTTAGCTAATCTAAGCTTGCTTCTACGGAACCCTTCATGGGCGAGCTCACCTCGCACTTGACGAAGTTTTAGTTACTAATTTTTATTTTATTAAATATAATGTGTACTTCATACAGCATGTGCCTTATGGCTTTAAGACTACCTATTTCTACAATTTTCTTGCGATAAAGTTTAAATAAATAAATAAGGACTTACTAATATTTCGTATAAGTAATAATAATTGAACCTAAAGATACTAGGTTCACGGATACACATGATAATTAGCATGTTTGCCTTGGATAAAAATAAACAAATACTAGTAGCATGGTCAAAAATCGATACTGGATCGATGCTACCTAAGGCGAGGGAGGAAGAGGAAAGAGTATCCATTGAGTATACCGCAAACACAGAGATGTAGTAAATACTAGCAGCTCTACCCGGCTGGGCCCGGGCATGTATTATAACTTAAAACCTTTCTCGTGAATCACTCTATCTATTGGTGAAAACTGTATGAAAATAGAAAAGTTTTACGCAAACAGACAGACAGACAGACAGACAGACAGACGCGGCGGAGGACTTTGTTTTATAATATGTAGTGATTCTGATATCTATGACCGCAAACAAGCATGCTTATTTCAAAGCACGTATGTTAAAATTGTTTGCGGGACACAAGCATGCCTATTAACGGCATGCTTTGAATCATGCCATCATGTTCTTCAGATTCATCATTTCGTGGCATCAGAGCGTGGCAGTGACTGTGATCTGTTTGCTCATGGGTTTGCGCGATTAAAGAATGAATTTTTATTGTTTTGTGAAAGGGAGGTATGAATTTGTTGTCCATATTTTAAGTTGTCCAGCGCATTAGTGTAAACTGTAATGCTGTACAATGTAAATAATAATAAATAAATAAATAAATGCCCATTCGCAGCTTGCTTTCAAGCATGCCTAGAAGTAGCATATTATGTATCTGGAGATTTTTTTATATTATTAATTTTGACTGCATTTGACCTCTATCTAATCTGAAAGGAATCAACAATGCGGTCTAGGTTGGTACATGTAAATTCAAATAGGTAAGGTCTATTCACTCTTTCTTTAGGTTATTATAGTTATTCCAAACGAAAACGAGAGGGAGTACTATTCTCCGACTCAATTAACAGTTCCTTACAAAGGTGAGCAAGTCTTAGTGTCGCAAACAAGAAAACGGTATTAGAAATTTAAATGTGTCCTGTGGTACCTTGACGCTGCAATTGACAAAACAAGTTTAACGGCGCCTTTTCGTTCTAATTTGATGTACCACCCCCTCTAGATAAATGTGATTTTATTAAAATATCTATAATAGTGAATTAATGTATCTATAGTTGTGTTGTGGTAGAGCCTCGTTACCGGAGAAAATCTCTTTTACTAGTAGCATGAATGGGCCGGCTCGTCCGGGAAAGTACCACACTCTCACAGAAAATCGACGTTTGAGTAGTAGCTTTACCGCTGCTATGCTTCGTTCGGTGAGTGAAAGAGCTGGAGGCCCATCTCCCTCTCCCCTCTGGAGAGGGAAAAATAAAAGGCCGGCGACGCTCCTGTGACCCGCTTGCTCGATTGCCGTCCTGACATAAAAAAAAATTCAGTTAACTACTAGGTAGGTGTTTTGTGACAATTTACGAATATAAAAATGCACTATAAAAAACTTTAGACGAAAATAACGAAATTATTTCTAAGCAGGATTTTAAGAGAGTGCATTTAATTTTGTCATATATAATTTTTATTTACCTATCTCTTAATATTGTTACCTGTTAAAAAAAAATTTGTGATAAATAAGAAAAAGAAAATACAAATTACTCAGACTCAATTAACTTTTTGATATACTTACCCATCGCAATACATCATGTCGCAAACAAGAAAACCGCATCGGAATTTCAAATGCGGCCTGTGGAACTTTGACGCTGCAATTTGACGAAACAAGTTTATCTCGTGCTTCCGTACTACGTGTTAATTTTATTTGGCAGTCTGTTTCATTTTTCGGAATATGTACTCGATTTCGTTTAAGAAACACTAATTGTAATGTGTACTGAAAACACTATTATCTTCATTAAACAATTACAGGTGTTATAACTGTGTGTTCTCGTATATTCGCCGGTATCGCCGACTAGTTCAGTTTGTTACGAAGACCATCATCAGGGTGAGAGTTCGGGGTGGCGGCCGTTTTGCTTCCCTTAAAGCACTGATTTTATCTCGCGTAAATTTTAATAATATAACCTTATCTTCTACGTATTTAAAATCTCGTTAATGTAGCTTTTTCCAAGAAACCAAAATGTTAACCAAGATTACTAGAGAGCTTTTGGAGCAAACGTGCGATAGCTGGAACATCGTCTACGGCGAATTGTTTAAACGCTGTAAACACACGGGCGCAAATAGTGGTCGCAAACGACGATTGTAAAGAGCCAAGACAATGGGCGAAATTTTGTAAATAAACTGTGAAGTAATGAGTTTTGCAGTTAACACTGTATCAGGTTTAATATCCAAGCCTAGTTTTATTTTTTATTTTATTTTTATTAGGGAACAGTAAACAGTTACATACTAAATTTATTATCTACATAAAGTTAAATTTACAAAATATTACAAAATATATATAATCATGCAACCCACTACGCTATCCACAGATTAAATGTGTGTTTGTTATTATAAAGTTGCCACTAGAATGCTATAAACTATTTTAGTAACATTTTAACATAGAAATTAATAATTTTTAATACATAAGATTTAAACACATTATGTATAGAGAGAAGGAAAGAAAAGAAAAAAAAAAACAAACGTTAGAGAAAAAAAAACACACACAAAAGGTCACCTTAAAAAGAAATTATGAAGGTGCTCCGTGCTCAGCCAACACTGTTTTTAAAGTATTCTTATACCTATACATTATCAGTAAATATGTCAGTTTTTGACTCAAACAAAGTGTTATGGGACTTAGCCATGCGATGAATAGGTGAGCGTTGTCCAGAACATACATACTTCAAGTTTATACCACTTATAATTGTACGAATGAACTTTTAGAGCACTTTAATGCTTAGTCTGATCATTAATGACAATGTTTATTGCAAAATAATAGTGTATCAAAGCACAGAATAACAGCTGACGAGCACTTTTATTTCACACAGAAATTCACTTAATTAAAGGTTGAGAACGATTAAAGTCAAACAGAATAATTAATTTCACCACTCTCTATATCGTTAGAAAGAGTTTTGCACTTGTATTATACGTTTTACTAATATTAAATAATTAAACTATGCAGAGCGACGTATAAAGTAAACAGTCCAGTTGCGCCCTCTAGTGGCAACTAGGTGTCTAGTTGAGGCACATCATCATCGTCATCTCGGCCTCTCATAGTAGTTTTTGCCATAATCCTCGCTTGGCAGACGGGTCGGTGAGCGCAGTTGGTTTGGCTTCAATCGATTCCAACGTTGTTGCCCAAACCGTTTTTCAAAGCGAGGGAAAAGTTGAAAAAACATTATTCAACACCCGTTTTTGCCGTAAATAATGCTAAAAGCCTACATGGATCAAAAAAGTAATTACTGCAAATGTGTTTATTGGGCGGTTGCTAAGCCAATGTTTGAAATTATTTGATTTCATATAAAATACATCTAAAACTTCACGAAACTTAATAAATATCGTTACTTTAATTCTCCACGTACAGCGTACGTACGTGATTTTGCTCCGTATGTATTGTAATAGATTTAACGCTTACCCTGCAACAGCCAAGCTCTAGGTAACCAGATTACTGGTTAACTGCAGGGTGGGGTGGCAACTGTCTCTTGGCACAAGCTGAGAATAATATGCCCTATCAGTCTTATGATTCTAGTCTCTGTCTATCCCATAACCAATAGAGACGAGTATCTGTGCAATATCAATGAAGTATTTATACAATATCAATAAATAGAAACGTATATTTGGTGAGTGTGTTGTTTCTTTGTTTCTAGTATGTGTTAGTGGCCAACACTGGTGTCAGTTTTTTTTAAGCTCTTTAAAGGCAACTAACAAAGCTTAATGCTATCAATGATGACAGCCAGAAGCAATGGCTAAACTTGTCTTAAAAACCACGTTGAAGTGTGTTGTAAGAGAGTTAACGTCTACCTACACTGCTGCAGCTAGCCTGTAGGTAATCAGGTAATCCTATTACCGGATTACTGTAGGGCGGCAACAGCCTCTTGGCGTGAGAATTTGTTACTAAATCATTGAACATAATTTGAAGGACAAAAGTATAGACTAGCTTCTCTAGACTTCTATCCGGAAATGCGTCTACATGAATCTCTCGCGAATTTTACCCCAAAATCAAAAGTATACATTATGTTAACTCAGTTTTACCCAATTCCTTGGCGTTGATTTTTCTGTGATGATAATCAGACAACGTACATCTTCTCTCTTGCCCAATATGCTAAACCAATACACAAAAGGCGACATATACTCAGCGTTGTAGTTTGTACGTGTACTCACTCTCTGGAAGTATACAAATTAATTGAACACAAATAGACACGACAAGAAAAAGAACAATAATATACTTAGGAGATCGAGACATGATTGATTAACAGAGAATATCTATCATGATAAAGCTATAATGCGCTTTTACACACATATTCATTTTTTTGACCAAAACGCGTTTTAACATGTACACCTTGATAAAATGTATAGGTATGTTGTTGAAAACGCGCATTTCTTGAGCGATTATATTGTAAATCTCAAAGACTTCTATCTTAATGATTAGAAGTCTGTAAGAAATAAAAAAATAATTGAGCTGGCCAAACCATTAGTTGTGAACTCGTATTGTTAGATACTTCAACCTGAAAAGGATCCTTCACGTCACAGGCGGTCAAAATAAAACTGATACACACTTTTACTTTCATAATATGCAAACGAACAGCAAAATATAAACAAAAAGCAAAATATGTGGGTATAAACCAAAGTCGAGACATTTTGACATAGATAGTCTGAGAACATAAGGTACTCAAGACACTTAAGAGTATACATACTAAGTGTGTATGAACTAAAACCGAAACAAATGCTTCTATTTAATTTATTTAAACTATAATAAATCGTGCAAATTTAGTTGACCGTAAAATGAAAGTAAAATTATGAAAATAACATACTAAAAAAGTTTTATTTAGTCGCTAGCATTGTGTTAAAAGCCTGTCGAGCTGTCACCGGCCATATTTACAGACAACCCACTGTAACTTTAGCTTTGTAAGTGACTTTGGCCAAAGTCACCTTGTAATAATAAGAACACCAGACGCCTATGATTATTATATTAATTTTTAGTATTTCAGCGAATTCAAAACAGCGCACGTTTTTGTTGTTTAAATTAAATGAAATATTTTACTTTTACTATTTTGTTTTGACAAAATTTTAAAGGACTAACCAAAAATATAATTATTGTAACGGCATTTTTTAAATATTATTTTGTAAGCTTTTAATGAATGTAAATAATTGAATTATGATATCGATAAAATCTTTAAGTGAAATATAAATATTACAACAACTTACATTGGGAATCAAACAAGCGTCGATGAATCAATAAACCTTTTTAAGAACTCTTCCTACGGGACCAATTCTGGAAACTTTAAATTCCCATATCCGTCAGTTATCCCCATTCTTTTAATTCTTTAAATTCTTTAAATCCTTTAAATTTTTATAATTATGTATAACATACCTATGTTTGCCTTTGTATACTCACATATTTATCCATAGCAATCAACACACATGTAAACATCCTTTGGCCATATTTGTATACACATATAGTATGTATATTAATGAAACTGTTACGCTGTTTGTTTATCAATAAATGAAAATGAAAATGAAAAAATAAACTCTGAAGTAATTCGAAATTTTTATTGAATAATGATCAATTTATATGCTAATTTTAAATGTCAAAAAAACGAAATTTCAAATTTACGATCTTAGTCGCTACGTAAGGAAATTTCAATTTACACGTAGTATATCCCTTGAGACTGGAAAGACCTGATGATGATGATGATGATGATGATATCCCTTGTGTTTATGAGGATAATAAACAAAAAAATACACGGACAACTATTTAAAACAGATTCTTCGTCTTTTGAAGGTTTTCCTTGATGTATTCTCAATATTGCTATAATCAACTGTAAATCATCATCATCATCATCCGAGTGTATTTCCGGTTATGTAATAAACTGTATACATCAGGCGTCTATTCTGATCTCCGCAAACAAGCGTTCGCATTCAGACTGCATTTGAAATTCAAATGCTGACACTGTGTTCCAACCTCTCTCAAGTTAAAACATATTTCTTTCTATTTTCCGTTTTTCTTGTATGCCGGAATATCAGACGCAATATTTAATAACACACGGACAAATATTGATAGTTTTTTAATGAATTAAAACAGATTTTTCTTTTTCTCAACATATTTCCTTCCTTAACTTTGGTTTGTCAAGAATGATATTCCTTTGCCTACATACATATTCTAATTTTAATGGAATGTACCTAAAATATAAAATAATGTAAGTGTATCTAAAGTATGGCAATAAGTGGCTTTTTATTTGTTTATTTACTTATTATATAATGAAT
This sequence comes from Rhodophaea formosa, assembly GCA_963082605.1. Taxonomy (NCBI): domain Eukaryota; kingdom Metazoa; phylum Arthropoda; class Insecta; order Lepidoptera; family Pyralidae; genus Rhodophaea; species Rhodophaea formosa. The sequence continues at coordinate 20,062,142 of OY720208.1, read as the reverse complement.
GGTACATCATCATCCGAGCAAATTTCTGGTTACATAATGAACTGTATACATCAAGCGTCTATTTTGATCTCTGATTGATGGATTTGGTTTAATTTCAAATATTTGTATACATTATAAATACCGTGTAAATCTGTAACCTTGCCAAATTCTCGATTATGACCTACATACGTCTAATGATTATACGTTTTCCGAAGAAAGAGGGTTTAAAAAAATAATTGCTTGCCCTATACAAAACTACTAATCAGCTGATTGAGTTAGAATTAAGAGTCAATTTTTTTTATTTATTTCAACCTACGTTCGAGAATATGGCAAGGTTATAGAGTTACACGGTGTATTTTATTCAAATAAGAACTAGAACTGTGCATATTAGGTGTCTATGGCGATCTCCACAAACAAGCGGCCGCATTCAGAGCGCATTTGAAATTCAAATGCTGACACTGTGTTTCGACCATTCTCAAGTAAGTACTTAATGTACATAATTTCAGCGGTAGTGACATTAAATGCGCAATAAAATAAGTGAAAACTACTGATATAAAAAGATGCAGTGCAATACGGAAAATTTTATTCCCGAAACTATTCTTGCTATTATCAAATGTAGTGGAAAATTTTTGGCTTCTTTATGATCGTAGATAAAATATTTTAATAAATAACATATAACTAAAAATAATATGTGCCACTATATGTCCGTTCGGGAGTATGGCAAAACTGCTAATTAGCTAGCTGATTGATGAAGTATGAGAAGTCCAATTTTTTTTTTCATTTATTTCGACCTATGTTCCTTGAGTTAAGGAGAGCGGTATGATCAGTACGATCGAGACTATGGAAAGGTTTACACGATGTGTTTAAGAACTACAACTCAGCGTGCATATTAGGCGTCTATTGAGATCTCTTCAAACAAACGACCGCATTCAGACCGCATTTGAAATTCAAATGCTGACACTGTGTTCCGACCATTCTCAAGAAGTACTTTATGTACATAATTTCATTGAAAGTGACATCTACTAAATACCCTATAACATAAGTTAAGTGAAAACTACTGATTTAAAAAAATGAAGTGCAGCAAAATTTATTCCTGAAAATATTTTTGCTACTATCAAATGTCTCTATGCTGTAGAAAAGTTTTGGCTTCTTTATGCTCATAGATAATTATATTTTATGATTTATCTAGAGACTATCGTGGATCTTTTTATTGCTTTCAGATATAAAAATACCAGTTTGCTTTTTGTCAGATATATAAATTTCTAGTTTTGGTATTCTGGAAATTTCATGGATTTGGTCTACTTTCAAATATATGTATAGATAGTAAATACCGTGTAAATCTATAACCCTGCCAAATTCTCGAACATACCTCTATTGATTATACCTTATCCGAGGAAAGAGGGTTTAAAAAATAATTGCGTGCCCCATATAAAACTCAATTCAATTTGTTTATTGCATTTCATATCGTAATTATTACATCAGTTCTTAATATACACTGCACTGTAATTATAGTATAGGTACAATATGAACCCTGTCGGGCATCGCAAAAGTTAAGTTGAAACGACAAACGGGTTTTATAAGCTTGTTAATATTAAAATAATAGAAAATAAACTTCTAATCAGTTGATTGATTTAAAATGAAGAGTCCATTTTTTTACTTATTTCTACCTATGTTCCTTGTAAAAGTTGAACAGTATTATCAGAAAAGTTACGTTCGAGAATATCGGAAAGTTACAAATGTGTTTTAGACCAAATAAGAACTAGAACTATGCGTGCATATTAGGCGTTTATTGCCATCTCCACAAACAAGCGGCCGCATTCAGACCGCATTTGAAATTCAAATGCTGACACTGTGTTCTACACATTTCGAAGCAAAGATATATTTCTAACCCCTGACGCAAAAAGAGAGGGGTGTTTTAAGCTTAACGTGTCTGTCTGTGTATCTGTCTGTGGTATTACCGATTAGAACCGATTTTCATTTAGTCTTTTTTTTTGTCATAGATAATTTTATCCCGAGTGTTGTTTGCTATGTTTCATGAAAATCTGTTCAGTCGTTTGAAGATCATCAGTTCCTTTTTAGTTGATGAGGGGATTTGACTAACTTCCTTATGTTCAATAGATTCGAAATTTGGTACCGTGTTACTTTTTTTAATTTTACTTATTATGTAGTAACGTTTACTAGATATGGTAACTGACAGTGTTGCTCTGTCAAATAATGTACCATATTTTAGTTTTGACCAATCCCAACTAATATTATAAATGCGAAAGTGAGTTTGTTTGTTTGTTACGCTTTCACGCCGTATCTACTGAACTGATTATCATGAAATTTTGCATACACATAGGTTAGGGTACCGAGAAGGACATAGGCTATATATTACGCGGGCGAAGCCGCGGGTAACAGCTAGTGTAACATAAACCTCGTTTCATATTATTTGCAAGACAAAGTCTATATAAAGGGAAAACCTGACTTACTGACTCATAATGAACGCAAAACCAAAACTACTGCAGCTAGAAACTTGAAATTTGTTATGGGGGTTTCATTTATGATGTGAGTGAACACTAAGAAAAACAAATAGCAATTCAATTAGAATACAACCCCTGAAAGGGTGAAAGTTTTACGCGGACGAAGTTGCAGGAAAATTGCTAGTTACGCATAAATGGCACGAATTTTTCATGATATTTTACGTAGACAAGCTGTTATGTTTAAATCTGTACAATTTTTTTTTATTTTTAAACGATTTTGCTTTAAACACAAACTCATATAAGTACCTTCAATATGTATTAAAATTTAAACTTTTTAGCTATCACGGTTAATGAGATGCAACTTAGTGACACACAGACACACGGACGGACAGTGAAGGCATAGTAATAGGGTCTCGTTTTTACCCTTTACATACGAAACTCTAAAAGTGACAGTGTCACGAATTCAATAGTCGATATTAGTTCGATAGTCGAATTCAATATTCGTGATATATTTTTAGAAAGTAATTTTAAATATAAATATATTTAAAATTACTTTCTAAAAATATATTTAATACTAATTCTCTAATCTTGCAAAAATTAAAAAATAAAACTAACTTATATGAACTAAAAACTAACAATTAAACCTACCTAAAAATATATCACAAATATTGAATTCGAATTTCAATTTGAAATGTAGCACTGAGCGTGGCGCGTGTGATTGGAGCGTTCACGTCAACCGCAAAGCCGATTGGTTGTGCTTATCACAACGGCCAACCACAGCACGGCGGTTTTTAAATACTTTGAACACGAAAAAGTCTTTATTTTATTTTTTCTAGTATAGTTTTTGACAAACTCGTAATCAAGTTTTCGAAAGGGGTGATTTTGATAATAATTATTTTTAAATTGGTTTTAGGGATATTTGTTTCAAAATAATTTTGACACACAGATCTCTACATCTGATCAGACACAAAAATACAATTGTGGCTCAATCAGCAAAAGATTCCATTTTCAAAACCTGCCCGGCCTGATTATGTAATGCAGATCAATCTGAACCACGCACGGTCTAGATTACTACCTGTTTCCAGCGAAGAAAAACAAAAAAAAAAGAAATTTATAAATATAAAAAAATTTAGAGGAAATTTTACATCCAATTATTTAACAGTTTATTTACTTACATGGATTTAATTAAAAAGTATGCTTGCTTACATATATTTACAACCATACTCCTTAATGTATTATTCACATTTGTTTAATATGTTTTGTTTATATAAAAGTTATTTTTGGTTATATATAATCCGTTTACTTTAAGATAAGCATATAAGTTCTTAATATGAATGTAAAAATTTGAGATACTCTGTTTTTTTTTTTCTTAATTTTATGTTTTTTTCTATGGTTACACTTATTTCGGGGAAGACGCTGCGCTCCACGACACAGGGAATCCTAGTGTGGAGTTCAGTACCTTTACTTTAGAAATACTAAGACTTGTACCTACTGGTACCCCAAAGCACAGACTATGTGGTCTAGTTTGGGAAATTTGTGTAATAACCTAAAATACATTTTATTAACTTTGTAAGTGCTTAATCATAAGGGAACATTAATTGTACTAAGTGTCAAAATAAACGATTTTTATTTATTATTATTTATTTTAAATGGAACAGTTTCAAGAAAGCTTCTCATTATGTACCTGTAAGCATTTTCCAGGAACGGTGTTCAAATCTTCAATTCTACGATAACGTATGTCGTAACATCCATGGTGATAATACATCGTCCTAGAATACAGTTTTTAAACAGACAATTTGTACATATCTGTAATTGTTTTTATAAAAAGGCTGGAGAGCTTGTAAAGGGTTAACAATATTAATTCCATTAGTTTTAGTCGAATTTCTTATTAAGTTATTAAGTATATCGGTACTTAACGAAATCCATTACTGTGCATAGCTTAAAATGCACTTGACTATTTGCTAAGTGAATGAAAGTTGTTCATGATTCTGAGATGAAAACAAACTAGACATTATTTTAATGATCACCAATTTGTTACCTATTTCACACAAACTACAAAAAGAAAAACAATTATATTTTAAATATTTTTTATTTATACATAATTTTGTCTCGCAATGGAATTCAAATATGATTTGAAGAGAAATAAACAATGTAGCAATAATCCTCGTTGTTTGAAAAATACAGAAAAATTTTCTGTCCCGCCAAATACAAGTGCATGAGTGTAAGTGGACGAGCGTCAACAAAACCTAAACGGTCGCCACTTCTCCGAGACTTGTAAAGTTGATCAAGTTTTACTCTAGCAAGGTGGGTATATATTGACTGTTGATATGGTAACATTTAAAAGCTTTTTAGAGATGAAACGATACTGCGATTTCTATTTTTTTGTCCTAGTAATTTTCAAGGAAAGCACCAACTTGGTGACGCATTTAGCTCTTTAAACGAATCTTTGTAAAGTTTTTATGATTATGTGAATGGTAGTTGCTACCTTCAGTTGATTACTTCACTTAAATGCTGACATCCTCAATATATGTGGCATATAATATATGTAGAATGATTGATATGACTCTTATTTCTAAGCTTTGTCTATGTAGTTACAAGACACAGCTTAGAAATAAGAGTCAATACAACAAAAAAGGAACAATTCTCGTAGTTTGAAAAATACAGAAAATATTCCGTCCCGCCAAAATACAAGTGCATGAGCGTAAGTGGACGAGCGTCAACATCAGAATTTCAGATTCGGTCGCCGCTTGTTATTGTTCTCTAAACGGTCGCCACTTCTCCGAGACTTGTAAAGTTGATCAAGTTTTACTCTAGCAAGGTGGGTTTATATTGACTGTTGATATGGTAACATTTAAGCTTTTGAGAGATGAAACGATACTGCGATTTCTATTTTTTTGTCCTAGTAATTTTTTCAAGGAAAGCACCAACTTGGTGACGCATTTAGCTCTTTAAACGAATCTTTGTAAAGTTTTTATGATTATGTGAATGGTAGTTGCTACCTTCAGTTGATTACTTCACTTAAATGCTGACATCCTCAATATATGTGGCATATAATATATGTAGAATGATTGATATGACTCTTATTTCTAAGCTTTGTCTATGTAGTTACAAGACACAGCTTAGAAATAAGAGTCAATACAACAAAAAAGGAACAATTCTCGTAGTTTGAAAAATACAGAAAATATTCCGTCCCGCCAAAATACAAGTGCATGAGCGTAAGTGGACGAGCGTCAACATCAGAATTTCAGATTCGGTCGCCGCTTGTTATTGTTCTCTAAACGGTCGCCACTTCTCCGAGACTTGTAAAGTTGATCAAGTTTTACTCTAGCAAGGTGGGTTTATATTGACTGTTGATATGGTAACATTTAAGCTTTTGAGAGATGAAACGATACTGCGATTTCTATTTTTTTGCCCTAGTAATTTTTTCAAGGAAAGCACCAACTTGGTGACGCATTTAGCTCTTTAAACGAATCTTTGTAAAGTTTTTATGATTATGTGAATGGTAGTTGCTACCTTCAGTTGATTACTTCACTTAAATGCTGACATCCTCAATATATGCGGCATATAATATATGTAGAATGATTGATATGACTCTTATTTCTAAGCTTTGTCTATGTAGTTACAAGACAAAGCTTAGAAATAAGAGTCAATACAACAAAAAAGGAACAATTCTCGTAGTTTGAAAAATACAGCAAATATTCCGTCCCACCAAAATACAAGTGCATGAGCGTAAGTGGACGAGCGTCAACATCAGAATTTCAGATTCGGTCGCCGCTTGTTATTGTTCTCTAAACGGTCGCCACTTCTCCGAGACTTGTAAAGTTGATCAAGTTTTACTCTAGCAAGGTGGGTTTATATTGACTGTTGATATGGTAACATTTAAGCTTTTGAGAGATGAAACGATACTGCGATTTCTATTTTTTTGCCCTAGTAATTTTTTCAAGGAAAGCACCAACTTGGTGACGCATTTAGCTCTTTAAACGAATCTTTGTAAAGTTTTTATGATTAGGTGAATGGTAGTTGCTACCTTCAGTTGATTACTTCACTTAAATGCTGACATCCTCAATATATGCGGCATATAATATATGTAGAATGATTGATATGACTCTTATTTCTAAGCTTTATCTATGTAGTTACAAGACAAAGCTTAGAAATAAGAGTCAATACAACAAAAAAGGAACAATTCTCGTAGTTTGAAAAATACATAAAATATTCCGTCCCGCCAAAATACAAGTGCATGAGCGTAAGTGGACGAGCGTCAACATCAGAATTTCAGATTCGGTCGCCGCTTGTTATTGTTCTCTAAACAGCCACCACTTCTCCGAGACTTGTAAAGTTGATCAAGCTTTACTCTAGCAAGGTGGGTTTATATTGACTGTTGATATGGTAACATTTAAAAGCTTTTTAGAGATGAAACGATACTGCGATTTCTATTTTTTTGTCCTAGTAATTTTTTCAAGGAAAGCACCAACTTGGTGACGCATTTAGCTCTTTAAACGAATCTTTGTAAAGTTTTTATGATTATGTGAATGGTAGTTGCTACCTTCAGTTGATTACTTCACTTAATTGCTGACATCCTCAATATATGCGGCATATAATATATGTAGAATGATTGATATGACTCTTATTTCTAAGCTTTGTCTATGTAGTTACAAGACACAGCTTAGAAATAAGAGTCAATACAACAAAAAAGGAACAATTCTCGTAGTTTGAAAAATACAGAAAATATTCCGTCCCGCCAAAATACAAGTGCATGAGCGTAAGTGGACGAGCGTCAACATCAGAATTTCAGATTCGGTCGCCGCTTGTTATTGTTCTCTAAACGGTCGCCACTTCTCCGAGACTTGTAATACTTTCAGCTGACACAGGTTTTTAAACTAAAAATCAAGTTTTATTTTAGCTAGGTGACTTTATATTGACTGCTTAGGATACGACAATAGCAAAGCGCTTTAAAGATTAAACGGCTACGTGATTCCTCTTTTTAGGGTTCCATAGTAAACTAGAACCCTTATAGTTTCGCCATGTCTGTCTGTTTGTCTGTCCGTCCTCGGTTTTACTCAGAGACTATAAGTACTAGAAAGCTGAAATTTGGTATGGATATGTATATTAATCATGGCAAAAAATTGGTAAAAGAAAATCTTGAAAAAAAAGCTCCCATACAATTAAAGAGGGAGTAATATTTTTTTTTCTATACAAACCCATCGTGTTGGGTATTGTTAGATAGGTCTTAAAAAATATTGTGAGGTTGAGAGCACCATTTTCCGATTTAGGGATCCGTTTCCGAAATATTTGGTTTTAAAGTGCAAAGTTGTCATTCGCAACTACGGAACCCTACACTGCGCGGGGCCCGATACGCACATGACCGGTTTTTTTTAGATTCAGCGTTTGCTATATTCATCCGTATAGTAGTTTTTTCGAGTAAATCCCTTCTCGGCAATGCATTGAGTTCTTAATCTTATCCTTAAACTAACCAGTTTTAGTATGGTACTCGGTACTTTTAGTCGATTGCGTTACTACTAAGCCAACATAATCAAGACGTGCGTAGTATGTATGTAGATGTAAACAGTATGTACTAAATGCTCTGTCTGCATAGTTACAAAGATCGAAGTCAATTTTCGACATAGGCCTACCCAAAGGATTTCCATCAAGGAGGCGAACGAGAGCGCTGCTGCCCATCGCCGTTTTTAAGCGAAGGAAGGGTAGGAGTTTTTGGACTGGGGAACAGGACAAAGGTATGAGCAATGCTACTTGCTCAGGTAGCCGGGCGCGCTCTCGATACCACACATGCAACCACCGGACAAGACGTTAAAGATGACATCCTGACTACCACAAAGTCAGTATCATAACAAAACCATCAGGACCAAACATGGTGTTACATTTTGCCTTGTCACCAATAGTGTAGTATAGATCCGATATTATACTGCTTTTATTCTAAAACAGCAAAATGTATTGAGATAAAAGTCATTCAGTTCAAAACCGCAGGTTTATTTAGAATATGATTTAAACAATATTTTTTTTCCATCAGGCTAAAATTTGTAAACAGCAGCGGAAATATCCTTATTTTCAAGGTCAACGAATAAAAACATCATAGCAAAATGGAAACAATACGGTTCGTGATAAAACGATTTGATTTGATATTTTTCATCAAAGAAAGCCAGTTTGTGTACCCCTACAATCTCGATTTATAATAACAAGCTGAAAGCTCAAACGAAAACACCATTCCCGATACCCTCAAAATTGGATAAGCATTCACTGAATATGCGTCGAAAATTCTGTTCCATTACACTTTCCATACACGATTTCATATTATGAAAAAAAAAGAGAACAATCAAGAAAAAATGAGACAAGTTCCGTGAAAGTTCAAAAAGCCCCGCTTTGATGTGTCGAAGATAAAATTTCATATGCAAAATAAAATTAGAGGGAGGGAACGTATACGCTAAGCGTAGCGTGTCGCGGGTAATAAGCGTGCAAAAGAGATGGCACTTTGAAGACGAGTTGCTACTTCTGCAACTCGAATGAAATTCGATTTATCTTTTTTTTGTACAAACAACTATGCAATTTAATCACAAAACAAAAGGTAGTGCGTCAGTGGTTTAAAAGCAAAACTCATATGGAATATTCAAATTTGGATAAAAGTATATCTTTTTGAACGTCTTTTTTTAAATTTGCATATCCCTAAACTATTAGCGTTTTGGAGAGACCACTGCTGAGAATAAATACGCTTAATGAAACTCAGTCGAGCGAAAGTTCCCGGGTCCAACTCATAATGCAAAGCATCTTGAAATACAGTCATTGTTTCTCGTAGTGCTTTTAGTGTAAGCAGAACTCAAGGTTAAATAGCCACTCGTAAAACGGTGGGCTTGGAAAACCAAGGATCGATTTGACACAGATGGCTTACTCGTCAGCATCATCTATTTGTTATAACTTCTAAATTTTAATCCATTTTCCAAAATTACTTGTATGATTTGTAAGAAAAAGTTGGTTGCTGCAATTTAACTCAGGTCAGTTGATGCCGTTAATTCTTTCCATATTTTTTTATGTTGGATGAGATTGAAAAATTCATTGTGTGCAGTTGACGTTGCAAACTTGAATGTTAACGGTCACGTGTACGTCTTACGAATTTACAATCTGACGAATCTGTCGGCCACGTGACCTGTTGCGGGTTTAACATTCCTATTTTCCTTATCACAAAAATGCACAGTGCCACCAAAGAAGTTTTCACTTCACTTCAACGGAGTCGCAGTGAGATATCGTTCCGTAGTACCAATACTTTAGGCGCCCACCGAAATGACGAGGATTTTTGTGACAATTTCTCGTGAACTTGTGTATTTGGAGAAATGAAGCCGGTGATGTTTTTGGCAGTAAGAAGTTTTCGTAATTTTATTTACAAAGGAGGAAGTGCTTTTTTTTAGTATTACTTCGTCATCTTCTCCTATATTTGTACCATTTTCAATTTTTGTATAAAAAATTGTAACAGGGCGATTAAACTTAGTGAAAAAAAAAAAATTGATTTTCATTTTAAAAAGTTGAAAATAATTGAATAATTGCTGGAACATATAAAATGACATAGGTACATACATTAAATTCTGTTACGGTGCATTGAAGTCTGGTGTGCTCTTTGCAGTCCTAGTAACAGGAACAAACCATACAAATTAAGAGCCGCACTGTATGTTGCGAACTTGTGTCGCCGGTTACTTCTATACTAACTCAACGATACTATATTTTACAATAGATTCTTATATAGATAAATATGCCAGACTCAAGCCAATTAAAAATGGGATCGAACCAGGGATCCCTCATGTCGCAAGCGCCACAATGGCTGTAGAATCAAGTGCAAGTATTTGTTTGCGTAAGGATTCAAACTTGCTCTCGTATATCGTAGGCTATACGCCTCGAAAAAAGCGCCATGAAAGGCTAAGATGAAGAAGGCAGATTTTTAAACGTACTTACATATTATGTCCACAAACAACATTGAATACAAAAACACAATATCACTCGTTAGAACTAAGCAATATGTTCTTCCACAACACAATACGTTTTTTACGCATCCTCTTACAACTGAATTCTGACGATTCACTCTCGATCATTAATCAAAACTATTTTCTTTTCGAGTCTCTTTCTACGAATGTTAATGTGAATAGTCATCTTTCCTTATTTTCAAGCGGACAGATTAGAAATCGGAAATAAGAAATCGAATGAAGTACAAGTATTTGTTTGCGTACGGATTTGAACCCGATTGCCCTCCTAAATCAGGCACGCGAGTTGATTACAGCGCTACCAAAGGCTGGGATGGGACAGGGATATTTTCTAACAAAGTATGTGTATGTAAGTAACATAGCCGTTAGTCCGGCTGTCATCATTGTTGGCAGTCGTTAAGCTATGTCAGATGCCTTGACGCAGCTTGAAAAATCTAATACCAGTGTTGGCCACTTACACACTCAAAAAACAAACAAAATATACATATATAATTCATAATTACAATATCACTCGTCAGAGCGAAGCAATATGTTCTTCCACAACACAATACGTTTTTTACGCATCCTCTTACAACTGAATTCTGACGAATCATTCTCCATCATTAATCAAAACTATTTTCTTTTCGAGTCTCTTTCTACGAATGTTTATTTGAATAAAAATAAGTATTTTATCTTAACTTATCTTCAATGGGGCCCATTAGAAATCGGAAGCCCGTCTAATTTTCGGATTATTTCGAACTTACCCCATACCTATCACCTTCACGGTGATTCCTGAAGAAAAACAGCATGAGCTTCAGAATATCACCTGGTGCGACGTGCCTCTAGTCATTCAGATCAGGATAAGCTGATAATTATTTATATAAACAGGACTTAGCACGAACCTTATAATTATTTGAATCCGCTGGCGTTTTAATAGGGTTACACCAATCGCAGCGAGAGCCAAGGCAGTCCCGTTGCGTCCACGATGGGTGTAACCCCTTTGAAACGTCAGTAGAAACAAATATATATAATGTTCATGCTAAGTCTTGTTTATATAAATAATCATGTGTTCAAAGCGCACAAGTTTAAAAAAGAACAGGATAAGCCGATCCAAAGAGGTCAAAATGCTTACCAGCTAACGAGTCAAATTTTATCTCATTGTCTCCTTCAGTTTCCCACAATAGTGAGCTTTTTTTCGACCTAGTAGTAGATACCAAGTTTGCGGAGTACATGATACTGTATAGAAACTTAGTTAGTAAGCAGATGATAAGTGATTTGGCAGTTCTTTTTCTTCTTTCGTGTGTGGTAGTAGATAGCTTACGTGGCACAAGTCTGTTGGGACCTTTTCCATTATTATATTTATAAAGCACCTTATTTTGCCCGCGGCACTGCTCGCAATATATGTATTATTATCATTACCAATGAAATTTTAATTTTTTAAATTCAATTTTAATAGAAAGAAATGATTTTCTACATATTTCAGAAAACAGTCATGAAAAATCCTAATGATTGTTTCAGGAGTTGGAGCGTGAATACGTAACAAATGAAAAAAAAATCAACATCTATTTCACGATAATGTCATTAATGAGGTTATTTGGAGGGAAAGTTTGGGCTCTTTTTAGGGTTCCGTAGTAAACAAGGAACCCTTATAGTTTCGCCATGTCTGTCTGTCTGTCTGTCTGTCCATCCGCAGTTTTACTCAGAGACTATAAGTACTAGAAAGCTGTAATTTGGCATGGGTATGTATATTAATCATGGCAAAAAAGTGGTAGATAAAAATCTTGAAGAAAAAATTTTTTTAGGGTAGCTCCCATATAAGTAAAGTGAGGGAGTAATTTTTTTCTCTACTTATCCATCAGGTGGGGTATCGTTAAATAGGTCTTTAAAAAATATTGTGAGCCCTACATGCTCAAGACCCGACACGCACTTGGCCGGTTTTTTTTGTGAATTACTAAAAGAAATTGCTTAATCATTATAACCTTCAAACATAACTGAAGTTCGCGGAACGGAGCTCATTGGACGGACAAGACGATTTATCTTAATTTTAATCAAAATGATTGGATTATGATATTGGGATTTTGCTAGTTTAGTAACTTACATTTTACAAACAAAGCATTGCCACTAGATTTTCCAGTTTCGCTCGAGTGGCGATAGATTGATACACATGGAAGCAGCTCTTTTTTGTGACGTGAAGCGAGCAAGCGGGTCGCCTGATGGTAAGTTATCTCCGCTGCCCATAGACAATTACATACATACATACATACATACTATCACGTCTTTTTCCGTTGCGGAGTAGTCAGAGCCCAGACAATACAAACAATATAAAATTATAATATAATATAATATTATAGACAATTACAATGCTAAATTTTACTTTGGGTGGGCCTCCGGCTCTCTCGTTCACTGAACGAAGCATACAAGTCGTAAAGCGGTGGAGTAGTAACTCAAAAGTGGATTTTCTATGGAGTGCGGTACTTCCTCGAACGAAAAGCTCTACGACACTCGTTATTAATTCCCGATACGAAACATTTTCAAACAGCGATTTAAATACTCAATAAACATCACATGGCCCTATAAATTAACGGTATGAGCCGAATTTTGAGTTCCAAACCCATTAGTATGCATGAACCGTCGAATTTTGATCGGGCCGCCGCCTTATCCCGTATTTATTTCCCTGAAAATTCATGAATCCCTCGCACGTTGTGGAATTATGACGTATAAACAGTTTTACGGCTGTGTGAGAGTTGATTCACTTCGGATTTTACATAAAAACTCAATTCTGCGAAGCTGTTACCTTGCGGTTGCTCGTAATATACTGGCAGTTGGGGCTGCGTCTTTTTTCATGGACTTGCCGGTTTATCTTGCTTTTACTATTGAGAGATAAAATGACTTGAAGTATCGTGTAGTTTGAGGAAATTATATGTAGGACAAACCAATTTTTTTGAATCTTTTATTTAGATAGTATAAAACAAAGTCGCTGCTCGCTGTCCGAACGCTTATTGCTTGTAAACTACCAAACAAGTTTTAATGCGGCTTTTACTAAATGGAAATCAGTGGAAAGTCAGGGCAGATAGTTATAATTATAAATATGTCATTCAAAATAGTATTTTTTTTCCGTCGATTCATACCTTATCTCCTTCTATTGTGTCGATGGTTTGAAAAAACCCTGACGCCATTATACATATGTATCATTATGTTGTGGAGAATGGTTTGCATTTGGTGTAACTTGGAGGCAATAAGGGGTATGAGAAAAACATAAGTGTGATAATTATTAATTATTGATAGAGAGTTGTAATACACCTCACTACCTCAGTCTGTAGGCGATTAGGGCAGTTCCGAGTCACCTAAGAAAGATTGTAGCCTGGAGGCAGAGTCTTAGTAGAAAAATGATACGACATGAAATTTGACGGAGCGTCTGATATTTTTGAAGTGAGAACTTCTTTAACGGCGCTGTGCTCTTTTTGTAATGGGGAAAAAATGTTGAGTTCACGACAGGTCACGTGACCGACAGATTCGTCAGGTTGAATATTCGTAAAACAGTGCAGGGCACTTGCACGAATGTGCGAGTGTGCGAGTGTGCTTGTACTCGTATTACCAGCGTGCTACGCACATCCATGGAACACGTTGTTTTTTTTTTGTGCTGTGATCGCCAGCCTATGACTGGAGTACGAACTAATAGTCTGTGTTAAACCAAAACCAAAGAATTTTACGCGAAAAACCATGCCAAGAACAACACTATGCCAAAACTTTATTTCAAGCAAACTAGTGTACAGGTTTCTCATACTGTTTTCCTTCATTGGAAGAACGTAAATAAAGAGACATTTACACTTCAAAAACCAATCCATTCCATTGCCGGAAACCTTTCTGTTTCCTTATTCGCAATTCATAATCAAAACAGTCGAAGGACATCCGCACTACGATTGAATTCGTGCACTTATAGAATTCTTTTTAGTACGACCCAGCCACCCGTATACCCTGCAAATGAAAATGTAGTCCATTCAACCGTTTAGCCAATTACCAGCTCCCATCTACATTCACTGTGATCTCTACGGACATAGTAATAAAGGTGATATTATATCCTTTTGGTACCCGCTAAGTTTGTAGAATAAAATTTCAGTAACGCATCTGAAATTCAGATGGCGCTTTTTTATTTCAGGCCAGTTTGGGCAAGCGCCAATGTTGTGGTTCAGTTTGTTTTCAGTTAATTTGGAGATTGGATTTATCGTTCTTGACTAAATTTACTGGAGGCTAGAGCGAATAAAAAGTAAAAAGAACTTGAAGGATTTTTAGGGTTGGCAAAAATAAAATTTTAGAGGCCGCTTTTTAGGTCGATGGCTGAAGGCAAATTTAGATTGGAAAATAAAGGAAAATGTAGAAGTTTCGTTCACTGGGGTTTATTTAAAAAGTTACAAAACCCTTTTAGCCGATTTTTTTAAATAACATTATTCGTTGATGAATATAATTTATTATTGAGAACAAAATGCTAATAAATTATCTGATTATTATTATATTATATTTGTCGAGCTCCGTGGCGCAGCGGTCATCACGCCTGCCTGCGACACGGATGGTCCCGGGTTCGATCCCCGGTCAGGTCAAGATGGAAAACGATATTTTTCAGATTGACCTGGGCCTTGGATGTTTATCTATATATGTATATATGTTATAAAATATTCTATCGTTGAGTTAGTATCCCATAACACAAGTCTTTCATAAGAACTTACTTTAGGGCTAGCTCAAACTGTGTGATTTGTCCGTATATATTTATTTATTTATTTATTATTATTTGTTACAGGTAAGCTGTATTGGACATAGTTTTATAAAAAAGGTAAGAATATTTTTCAGAAAAACTTCCTCAAGCAAGAAAAATAAGATTCATAATAACAATTATGTGTATAATTGATATTGATTGATAGCTAATGAATTTATTACTTGGTAAAAGAAAGCACTGAAAAGTAAGGTCTGATATAGGGACAAATCACACAAGTTTACAAGTGACAGTAAGTTGTAAACTTGTGACGTAGGACTAGGACATTAACTCAACGACACTATATTTCGCCGTGTGGTTCCCGGCAGAGTAGAATAGGACCGCTCCAAGTCATCCCGTGGATGTCGTAAAAGGCGACTAAGGAAACACAAGCTAAACAAAGCTTGATAACATCAAAGAGACCTCTCCAACCCGTCTGGCCAGCGTGGAGGGTGTAGGCCTAATCCTCTGACTACTCAGGCTAGTATATGGCTCTGGTAGTACTGAGAGGGTCGTGCTCCTGCAGTGGAGACTAGAAAGACCTGATGATGATGATGATGACTATATTTTAAAATAGATACTTATACAAAATGAACATCCAAGACACTGGACCTTATTATACCGGGGATTGAACCTGGGATCACTCGTGTCGTAGGCTGGAGTATTAACTACTGCTCCACGTAGGCCGTTGCTGATCTTGTAAAATATTATCAACGATACCAGCTATTTGGACCAGACACCTGATAACCATAAGTTTATACATTTCGTTTACGACAGTAGTATACGGTAACGTTTTTATAACCGTCATAGTTTACTATACTTTGTCCACCATGAGTACGATATACGAGTAGTTTTCGAATCTCGTAATCGAAAACGACTCAAGATTGAATGTAAACGAATACGATCCTGTGTTTACAGGAACATTTTCTGTGGTATCAGCACCATGAGTTACAAAAGTGACTTTCGTTTTCTATCGAGTAAGACAATAGTTTACTATTACGAGCCATTGAATGGCTTACTTTAGATCGAATCGTTTACTACTGACCTAATATCATAAGTACATTTAATACGTACTTTACATATAAACTATATGTAAAGTGCATAAGAACTTAGTAGTAGAGTAAATTGATATAAAAATACCTATATAGGTGTATGAACATAATCAGCATCATCTTATCATAGCAGCCACAAGAAGTCCACTACTGGATAAAGATAAAAAAATACATAATTGTAATTTATTTTTTTCAAAGCATTCTTAACGACTTTAAAGATAATAAAAATAAGTACCGTCTCAAAACTTTTTACGGTTCAAATTTAACAACAAACTAAGTTTAGGAGTTGACAATTTACTTACAAATGCAAATTAAGTACACTTGAAAATAATTGAGTTTTTAAACATTAACAGTTAAAATTAATGAAAAAAATTTATAAAGTTTTTATTTCATCGGTTTACTCGAAATCCTACTCTCAAATATCTGCAGTTTTATGCAGTATGTTAATAAAACTCTGTTTGAACCATATCAGGGCAACTCAGCCCTTCAATATGAAAAATTTTCGTATGGAACTCATCCTGGAAATACAGCTCATGTAGGCATTCATTCAATCATCATCAGTTCTTTTTTAGTCTCCATTGCAGGAGCGCGACCCTCTCTGTACTACTAGAGCCATATATTAGCCAAAGCAGTCAAAGGATTTTGCCTACAGGCATTCATTAAGACAGTATTTTCCGAAATTCACTATCTAATATGAAACGTGTGTAATTAATGCGAACGTAGCCATGGAAAAAAGCTGGTTCTATAATCTTTATCAACAATCAAAACTTTAACCAATTTAAATACTATTAGTTAAATCATTAAATTATATACAACAAATAAATTACCTAGTCAGAATACCAAAACAAGGCCAAAAATTAAATTACACTCAATGTCAATTATAAATGTAATTTAACTTATATGTTAGTTCGCAAATAATTAAACATCCAGTAAACTCGTTGTGAACATAAATCATATAAAACATGAATTACGAAAACATTTTAACATCAACATGTTTAACAAGAGCAAAAGGCACTTTATTTTTGAGCTATATTTTTTACGTTGCAAGATTGTGGGGACCTTTTTAGCCTAACGAAGTTTTTATCCAATCTTTTTACAAGCCACACCTTCACCCAATTCTGCTGCCAGGGTTTTTTGCAAGGAGAATTGATACCTTTATGAATAGAGCAGACATTGTTTCTTGATGCCGTGTGGTTCCCGGCAGAATACAATACAATACCATACAAAAATTCTTTATTGCGCCATATAAAAGATACAATCTCTTCCAGGCGACCTATTAAGAACTGGAAAAAAGATAGAATAGATTGACTAGTGGCGCGGTAGAATAGGACCACTCCAATCTCCTCGTGGATGTCGTAGAAGTCGACTTAGGAAACACAAGCTAAACAAAAGTTATAAACATCAAACAACGTCTGGCAAGCGTGGAGATTATAGGCCAAATCCTCTGACTGCTCTTGCTAATATATAGTCCTCGTAGTACAAAGGGTCATGCTCCTATTATAATATTAGGTCGGGGAGAAAGTAATTTCGTATTTTGTATGAAGATTTTATCCGTCCATACAAAAGAGGTGTAACTTTGACATCAAAATTCTCAAACACAAAACGCTTAAACCAACTTTGTGCTATTCTTACTGGGACTGCGGTATGTTCATAAATACCAAAATTTACTTTATGCGTATTTTACATAATTTCTTTATATTTTAATTAACTTTGTAAAATGTTAATTTTTTTTCATCCTTCTGATACATTTTTAATAAACAAAGAAACGGTTAAAAAATTAAGGGAAAATATTTTGTATATTTCTATATAATTTTTGAAAATTGTACCTTTCAGATAGTAACTAATTCAGCCAGATACATACAATATTACCAAAGATATTTGATTACAACTTTACACATAAAAATACGAAATTACTTTTTCCCCGACCTAATATTATAACAGTATAGTGTGTTGATTTGGATATCTTGATTACTATTGGGAAAATGCATACACTGGCACAAAAATAGGCAAGTATTAGGCATTTAGTTATGAGTATAGGGTAAAGAAATTTGTTCGTCATGACTGCTCTATGCTTACACAAAATCTCTTAGGTATTATGCCTTAATATTTGAAGAATGGTAAAGCTGTTTGGCGGTTAGCGCGCAAGAAAATATCACGTTTAAGACGTGAAATTGGTTTCTTGAGTCAAAACATGCCGTTTTTTGCTGTGTTTATCGTATAATGTTTCTCAAATTTTAACCAAATATCAAAACAGTTGGAGGTTTGCTTTTGGGTTGTGTATGTTTTTACTTAGAGAAATAATGAAAACCTGCTGTATACTGGGCCACATAAAAAAGTATTCTATCTTAATACTATGGTACTATTAAACGAGTATTATAAGTGGTATACAACTCTTCTGTGTGACCCACTGTACATCGACCAAATCGAGTATTTTTGCAATACGTTACGTGAGTGTAGTAGTAGTACGAGTGACCTGTTTTGAGGGTTCCGTACCAAAAGGGTAAAAACGGAACCCTATTACTGGGACTTTGATGTTCGTCTGTATTTCTATCCTAGGCTATATCATAGACCGTGAAAACTAGATAACTTTTCAGTGATAATCTATTCCTGTTATCGCAATAACATACATGAGCTTTAACCCAGCAGTGGGACGCAAAAAAGGCTTCATAGGCGGTATTGTTAGAATAAAATAGATTAAAATTCTTTAATACTAAACCTCGCTATCAGACAAACAGGTGCTTCTTATTCAACAAAGCAAAAACTATTTCTCAAACTTAATACCAAAAGCATCGACAAATCTCCCCGCGCTCTCGAGCAATTTCTTTCCAAATGCCATATCGCCATCGACATCAAAGAAATATTCGAGTACAAAATCGACGCCTGCAAAGCGTAGATTACGAAATACGGGTGGTGTGAGTAGATCTTTTTACAGGCCACTGCTTTTGGAATTCGTAGTGGCCACGTGTGATTCTATTCGTTATATTAAATGGTTTGGGAATTTCGGATGTTGGGCAATATAATTCAAGATATTTTTAACAAAAAAATCAAAAACCGCCTTCAACCCTATCAACTTTTTTTAATAAGCATAAGAAAAAAATGGAAATAAGTGTGATCCAAACGGCATACCTGTAAACATTTTTTTGGTTTTTGTGTATTTCTTCAAAAAGCGCTCGACACATTTCGATACAAATTTAATGGGACCATCTGTAAAGTATTACCTATCGAACAAAGAATTTCTTAAATCGGTCCAGGCGTCTTCGAAAAATCGGGTAACATACATAAAAACAATAAAGATTACGACGAATTGTAAACCTCCTCCTTTTTTGAAGTCGGTTAAAAAGTGAATTAGGCTGTTAAAATTTTATTTGGATATTGAAATTGGTTTTTCATCTCAACTACCTTATTGGCATTGTTGTCATTGTATGTAAGCAAAGTGGGCTAGATTGTCGCTATTAAGACCACGGGCTATAAGATTCCATACAAATTCCATTAATCCCGAGAGCGCGTAAAGTATTCTTTTTTTTAATTTAATAGAATTAATAAAAAGTGATTTAGCCAGTAAAAATTTGGCTGGTAATACTCTTGTCATACCCCTGGTGTTGCAGTTGTCCATGGGCAGCGGTGATCGATCACTTACCATCAGGCGACCCATTTGCTCGTTCGCCGTCTAATGTCATTAAAAAAAATCACGTATTGCACTTCGGGAGTGCCGGTAGAAGTTAAAACTTAAATACTATAACTTAAAATTTATATAACTAACACAAACACGCGCATATTTGTGCAAGCGCCCTGCACCGTCTTACGAATTTTCAATTTGAGGGTCACGTGATCTGTCGCGAGTTTAACGTGTTTAAAGTGGCGCTTTGCAGTTTTTGTGAAGGGAAAACACCCTTCACAAAAACTGCAAAGCGCCACTAAAGAATTTTTCACTTCAAAAAATATCTGGGGTAAGTACAAAATAACCCGAATGTTAGGCTCCATTGAAGATACGATAATCAGTTACGTTACAGATAGCTCGGTATAATAATGTTGGTAAATAACGTCAGCAACATGAACCAAAACGTGTTTCTGAATAAGGATTATCAAATGTTGAAGTTATGGCTTATCAGACAGCTTGGTCAGACTATATTGAAGTTATGATTTACTTTGATGGACGACCCTTGTTACTATTTAACACGTGTTTAAGGATTTTAGTATTCTAATCTAAAATCAACAATTATATCAACATTTGTGTTATAGGCTGACTATTCCTGGGTCCAAATAATAATAATAAAATTAAACGGTTAGTTAGACAATCAAAAAATATTAGACACGCATATTTCCTTTCGTCAATCAAACAATTAATTTCGAAGATAAAGCACGTCAATGTTCATGAGTGGGAGCTTTTGACATCACAGTTTAATAAAAAATTTACTGACCAGTGACGTCACACGGAATTATAACGGACTATATCTTTGTCATTTTTTGTTTGATTGACAAAAGGAAAAACACGTGTCAAATGTTTTTAGATAATCTAAACTAACAGGGGAGTTTGTGGTGGGAAGTCAAGGGGTGCAGTTGGGGTCTACCTTGGACGATTTTGCAAATTGATTTTGGTAGACTTTATAATATGAAATTGGTGTAGTTTGGTTTTATAAATGCTCGTGCCCGTGAACAATTTGTGAAATAGTTAAAGTGGACTGTTATATGGACTCGTATAGACTTGTCAGCATAACCTCCCGACCACGAGGCATCAAAGAACATACGCCATCTTTGATGCTACTTGTTACAACTTTACCGTACAACACCGATACTTAGTATCTCAATTTACTGGACATTGGCAGAATCACTGAAATCTCGGTGGAAGCCATTTTATAAAAAAGAAGAAGAAGAACTAACAGACTACCTATATTTTTAAGGAAACTAACCCATTGTATCTCTTATACAGAAGTTTGCATAGGTTTTAAGTTTAAATCGTTAAATTCATACGCATAATATCAAGACTTTATCCCTTGCGAGGCAGACAGAGGTAACTTTTTGAAACGAATTTGAGCGATTGAAAAAATCAAAAAGTTTTCACTGGGTCTTATTAGGAAATCTTGAAAAGACAGACTAATGAGAAAGTCCTTTCAATGCACCATATTTATTTACTTTGATGAAAAACATTATAACCGAATACAGATTTTAATTTGTGAACAACTGACCTTAACTGTCAAAATGTAAATTATATGAATAAACAGCCGCTAAAAAAGACACTTCCATACCAAAACATGCTTATGCACACTCGATACCTCTTGAACAGAGCCGCGGCGATAGGGTTTTAAATATTTAAATCATGCCCTGTCAAGTGCTGGCCGAATAACTGAAATTTTATTCATAGCCAGCTTTTTTCAAAGCAATTTTCGTGTTCGCTACAAATTAGTAGTCAATTCACAACACCTTTTCGTGAGTTCGTTAGAGAGCCGCCTCTTACGCCTTTTCATTTTTTGCAGCGCGTGACAAAAATACTCATTCAGGTGCTGTGGTAATTATGTGCACTCAGCGTTAGTAATTTCCTCGCTATTCAATTCATTTTTCTTTGGCAGTCTAGTGCTTACTTTCGTTGTGCCTTTTAACAGTTGTATCAGATTTTTCAAGGAAACTAAATGCTTCACTAATTTTATGTTGTAGATACGTTGATGCATTTGAATACTGAAATTTGTATTTTTAATAAAACTCGGTAGAATGTGTTGTTTTTAGAATTATGCTTAGTTTTTCTTAAAGATAAATATAATAATTATGTTGCGTACTACTTTTAAATAATAGTTAAACAGGCCGCCTGGAGCCAGTATTTTTAGAGTTTATGCAAATTAAGTAATCCCTAACGCTGCTAAACTACGAATTGCACTAGTACCATTGTTGCCTACTAACTAACACGACAAAGAAGAAAACAGTAAGATATCCGTCCTCTTATTTAGAAATTTTTAATTACAGGCATATATTATATACATAGGATTTTAAATCATGCCCTGTTAAATACTGGCCAAATAACTGAAATTTTATTCATAGCCAGCTTTTTCAAAGCAATTTTCGTGTTCGCTACAAATTAGTAGTCAATTTACATCGCCTTCCCGTGAGTTCGTTAGAGAACTGCCTTTCACGCCTTTTTATTTTTTGCAGCGCGTGACAAAAATACTCATTCAGGTTCCGAGGTGATTATGTGCACTCTGCGTTATAAATTTATTCGGTAAACAGAAATATGTTGCGTATTATTTTTGAAAAATGTCTATAGGGGCCACCAGGAGCAGGCATTTTTAGAGTTTGAGCAAGTCGACTAGTCCTTAACACCGGTACACTACGAATGTCACCGACACTAATTGTCGGCCATTAACATAAATGACTAAGAAAAAAACGGCAAGATATCCTTTGTCACATATTTTAAGTTTTTGAATACAAAAAACATTGGATTTTAAAATATTTTAATCATGCCCTGTCAAGTGCTGGCCGAATAACTGAAAATTTATTCATAGTCAGCTTTTTTCAAAGCAATTTTCGTGTTCGCTACAAATTAGTAGTCAATTTACATCGCCTTCCCGTGACTTCGTTAGAGAACTGCCTTTCACGCCTTTTTATTTTTTGCAGCGCGTGACAAAAATACACATTCAGGTGTTGAAGTGATTATGAGCACACTTCGTTTATTAATTTTCAGTTTTCTGTTTTATTTTTGTTGCACTGTGTAACTTATTTAAGTAAGTCTCAGCTTTAACTTAGCTTGAGATAATGTGCGTACTGGAAAGTTTTATAATTTGAAATGACTGATATGACTGACTGACTCGCAGTTATCAGTTTGTTTACTCAAACTAAAAACAATGAATCATTCCAGTGAGTGACAAATATTTTTGTCAAATAGCTCGCGCTTAGTCACTTCTGTGTTTTCTTGTTTCAAACTTGTCAGGCTTTACGATGTCTGTTTTTGATAAATTTGTTTAAAATGTCTCTTTATTGAATTTTTTTTTAAAGTGAAAACTTCTTTTTGTGCTTTGGGAATTTTTAAGATGAGAAAAAACTTTTGATATCGCGCGAAAAACCGACACCTCTTAATATATATTTAAAAGTATGAAACTCTATCAGCATCATTAATATATATTTAAAAGTATGTAACTCTATCAGCATCATTAATATATATTTAAAAGTATGTAACTCGCCGTGTGGTTCCCGGCAGAGTAGAATAGGACCACTCCAAGTCATCTCATGGATGTCGTAAAAGGCGACTAAGGAAACACAAGCTAAACAAAGCTTATTAACATCAAAGAGACCTCTCCAACCCGTCTGGCCAGCGTGGAGAGTGTAGGCCAAATCCTCTGACTACTCAGGCTAGTATATAGCTCTGGTAGTACAGAGAGGGTCGTGCTCCTGCAGTGGAGACTAGAAAGACCTGATGATGATGATGATGATGAACTCTATCAGCATTCTCTTTTTCATAGATCTATCGTGACCTGTCCCACTACGATAATGATTGATATCCCTATGTAACACTTACATTATTCACACATATACCTACAAGAAAAAAAGGCATTCATAAAATAGGGCACCATGTCTTACAGGGACTACAACCTTGATATTTTCTCAAGCCTCCATAAAATATGTCACCGGACACGAGACAGCCCATTCAAAAATCCCCATTATTTCTTGACAGTTGAACAGCCCTGCCGATTTATAGCTCGGGTAAGTTGGGTATGAACCCGGGACCTCGTAAGGGACCATTTATTACCTTTTATGGGTTTGTCTAGTCTCTAGTGATCTTGAAAATTTAAGGCTTGATGACTGGTACATCGTTTGTGAATAATGTTTTATTGATAGGTTTCGTATTGAATGGATTTTTGAGAGCCAATTAAGATGACTAATAGGTGAATTGAAATGAGCTTGAAAATTTTAAGTTCATACATAATACAAACTTTCAGTAATAGATTATTTCTTGCTATTTATTTTTGCACCTTTATGCTTATTTGAATAAATTTGTTTTGAAATCATGATACCTATTACAGCAAATATAAATACAAGACAGAATGTTAGGCCTCTTAACATATGTGGTACAAATTAATCAAACATAGAATACATCACAAATATTGTGTTCTAGAAACACAATTTTGTGAAGGAGCTTACAAACACAAAGTTAACAAACTCACAAATATTTAGGTAATACTTGTATGTAATTTGAAGAATACTTTAAAGACATAAATTATATTTTAATACGTTTAGGACAAAACTAATAAAGATAGTATGGCTCCCCAAGACAAAACAAATGCCATGTCGCAAGAGAAATATCACATTTTAATCAAATATTTGAAACACAAAATGTGATAAGCGAATTTCAAACCGCTTGTCATCAAACATAACAATAGATAGGTGAATTTTATTAAGGCAATTATTGCATTGTGACAACTCCTAAAATTCCTTAAACGGAACGACATCATTTCCGTTGATTCCTTTGCAATGAATTTAAAGTTAAGCCGTTAATTGGATAATTAAATTTGGACATTGGAGATGCCATTTGTAAATTTTAATCTCAATGGGAAGCTAAACTTGTGTTTTTAAGAATAGAAGTGCGAATTATTTGTAGACAAGGAGTTGTCCCTTCTTAATTTAACTCTTTGGCGCCAAATATTAAAGTACTAGATACGTCATCGCTGCGGCTTCTAAGTGCCCAATTTTTGACAAGTCATTTCCCCATTCCCCAATTTTATTGAAGAAAAGATACAAAATTATAAGGCCGCTTCCGATCGCCTACTGAAAATTCATAGCCATTTTGCCTTTTCTATCCTAAAACACTGTAAAACTAATAATTATATTAACTGAAAATAAAACTTGTAGCTAAACTAAAAAGGCATGCAACTTAATTAATTTAAATATTTTAAAACCAGCAGCATAATATTTACTTTTCAAAACAATCCCTGAATCTGAAAAAATCGTCATACAAAACCTGCTGTCATCTGCTTTTCGAAGCTTTAGATGTAGAAATATTAGAAAAATAGGAACGTACAAATAACCGTGTTTGTATCACAAATTTCATAAAAAATTCTGAACATAAAATGTAATCAACGCATTCCAAATCAGTTTATCGTTATTAAACATAGCAAAGAGACAGGTAAATTTAATAATGACAATCATTTCATTGCTAAATACTCGTAACACAGAAACACGTCATTTCCTTTGATTCCTTTGCAATTACAAATTACAGCCGTAAATTGTGTAATTAAATTTGAACGTATACGTCACTTTCAGATTACAATTTCCGTGAATGGATAAAGAAAATATTTATTTTTAAACAAGGATAATTCGGTAAATATTCATGTTTTAAACTCTCTTTATCATGAAGGATTCGAAGATGCTAACTTCTGACAACTTCTGCGCACTGTAATAGTACTGTTTACTTTAAAAAATAATATTTACGTAAAACAAAATTGTTAATTAACTGAGAAGGCGTGCAAGTTGATTAATTTATTTTAAAACCAGCAGCATATGTGCTTTCAAAAACAATCCCTGAATTAGGAAGAGATATCAAGCTAAATCCAAAATAATTTAAGTTTTTATAAGAAAATACCATACACGAGTATTATCCTTGATGTACTAGAATTCACATAAATCCGCCCTTTTATATTTATATCAAAGACGTAATATTCATAAAGTAAAGAAACTGCCATAGCAAATACCAGAATGAAGACATACCTCAGAGACATACAAATGCTCAGAAATTGACACTGACGGTGTCATTTTATGTTTACATTTTACAGATTTTATTATTTATATAAAATCTGCACGATAATAACGATAAGCACGATTAAATGTTTCAATAGACGCGGATGTCATCCCCTACAAGGGATGAATATGCCACTCCTTTAAACAGCAGTGATGAAGACTCTCCTGCACGGCTGCCTCCGCCGACACAGCCTGTGCGGCGTAGTAGGCAGCCACCAACAACACCGAATACGTCCAACAGCACCAGATCGCCGCCACCACAGTTCGAACCACATTTAAGGAAATATTTTGTTACACCCAATATTCATAGTGATTATCTGAAATGTGCCCAGTGTTCCGACGGTCGACTGTTCAAAGGGCGTCGTGGCCTCAACATACACATATCTAAATTACATAAATCTTTAACACCCGCTGCGACTCTTTTAGATCCTCCGCCATCCAGTCCTTCACAACCCAAAATTACCTTTGAACAGTACCTTAGTAATCTACATACCCACGTCCCGATCGTTAAGAGAATACCCAGAGGAGCTAGAGTGTCATTAGCCAGGTCGTTGTCTATTGCCTTACAAAATTGCATCAAAAATCAATCAGACAGTAATCCCCAAGCGTGGCAGGACCTTTTAACTTTTTCATACAATCATTTTCACGCTCCTAAGGACAGTAAAAAATCATTAACAAGTATATTAAAAGAAAATTGTACCTCTAATCACCAGCACGACACTCTCCTCTCAATCAACACTAAAATAAGATGTTTTAATATAATCAAATCAGTAGAAAATAAGGTAATGGACGGCGACCTGCGAAATGCAGCAAGAATTCTTTTTTCGGATGATACCCTAGCTCCTAAC
This sequence comes from Rhodophaea formosa, assembly GCA_963082605.1. Taxonomy (NCBI): domain Eukaryota; kingdom Metazoa; phylum Arthropoda; class Insecta; order Lepidoptera; family Pyralidae; genus Rhodophaea; species Rhodophaea formosa. The sequence continues at coordinate 20,035,388 of OY720208.1, read as the reverse complement.
AACTCTGATACGCTGGAAAGCTTGCGTGATAAACACCCCACGGCCATCACAACCTTCTCGCCTCCAATTCCTTCTTCTCATCATTTGGCCCTCGAAATTAAAGTTGATGACACCAGGGACGCCATTATGTCGTTCCCTAATGGATCCGCCGGTGGCATTGACGGACTCACGCCTCAGCATCTTAAAGATTTAACTAGCGCGTCCGCCGGTGACGCTGGTGGAGCATTATTGAACGACATAACAAAATTTTGTAACTTTCTTTTTTCAGGAACCATAACCGAAAATTTTAGGAAATTATTTTTTGGGGCGCGCCTTTGCACTTTTAACAAAAAGGATGGAGGCATTCGCCCCATTGCAGTTGGAAGCACTCTCCGCAGGCTGGCGTCAAAGATAGCCTGCAGAAAGAATTCCACTGCACTACGGACTTTGTTTGAACCAACGCAATTAGGATTTGGCAGTCGTGGAGGTTGTGAAGCAGTAGTACATTCGGTTCGTACTTTTTTAACACATGACAACGAAGCGGATGTATTGCTCAAAATTGATGTTAAAAATGCATTTAACAGCATCGATAGGTCAACCCTGTTGAATGAGGCCTCTATCCACACTCCCAATATCTACAACTACATTTGGCAATCGTACAGTTCTCCTACAGAATTATTTTTAACGATAAAATTATCTCATCAGAAGTAGGCGTTCAACAGGGTGACCCTCTAGGACCAGCACTTTTTAGTTTAGGGATACACCCCATAGTTGCCAACTTAAATTCAAAATTAAATGCATGGTTCCTAGATGACGCTTGTTTAGGAGGAAAAGTGGATACGGTCAAAAATGACCTTATCAGAGTCCTAAATAATTTCAGGAAAATAAATTTAGATCTAAATTTGAACAAATGTGAGCTCTACGTTTCGACCAAATTTGATGAAAATGATCGGAATTCTATTATACAAAATTTCCAAAATATTGCACCCGGTATTAAAATTTTAGAAAAAGAAACTCTTTTCCTCTTAGGGGCGCCTTTACTCGAGGAAAGCGTTAGGCCTCTTTTAGATGTTAAAACTGCAACACTTTCGAAAAATATTCACAGACTGGGCCTTCTAAATTCCCATACCGCATATACCATATTAAAGTATTGCCTTTTCGTCCCTAAATTTACTTATATCTTAAGAGCATGCCCAGTCTGGAAACACATATATCTTTTGGAAAACTTAGATGCCACCCTAAAGAACGCATTAGAAAAAATTCTAAATTTAAACCTCGAGGGAAATTCTTGGATTCAAGCTTCTTTACCGATTAAATTTGGTGGCATCGGAGTAAGGAAAATTACTAGTGTAGCTCTTCCGGCGTTTCTTTCTTCGGTGCACAGTGTGTCTAATTTGTGTGCTAGAATATTGAAAATGCCTTCCCCCGAGATACACTGTGCAAAGGACGCAATCGAAGCCTGGAAGACTCTTTGTCCCAATGAAAACATCCCGGAGGCACCAACTCGTCAAAAACTTTGGGATGATTCAGTGGTACAAAGAGATCGTGATATTCTGGTTCAAAATTCTATCAGTGATTCTGACCGCGCAAGGCTTTTAGCAGTATCAGAACGCGAATCTGGTCTTTGGCTACACGCTCTTCCATCAGTCAATCTAGGAACACTTTTCGACAATGGCAGTTTCCGGATCGCTATCGGTCTGAGGTTAGGTGCTGCCATTGTCGAACATCATCAGTGTCCATGTGGCAGCGACGTTGACAGGCGAGGGCTCCATGGACTGCACTGCCAACGCAGTGCAGGCAGGCTCTCTCGCCACGGCTCCCTCAATGATATTATCAAGAGGGCGCTTGCCACCATCGATATCCCTAGTGTGTTAGAACCTCCGGGGATAGCACGCGATGATGGCAAGCGTCCCGACGGCCTAACACTAGTCCCCTGGAAGCGGGGGAGGGCCCTCGTGTGGGATGCTACTTGTGTCGACACGATGGCCCCTTCTCGCCTGGGGGGGACAGTCCTAAGGGCCGGGGCCGCGGCGGAGGCTGCAGAAGACGCCAAGCGGCGCAAGTATGCCTCGCTTTCGAGTGACTACATATTTGTTCCGCTTGGCGTTGAAACGTTTGGTCCATGGGGCCCTGGTACAAAAAAGTTTTTCAAAGTTTTAGCGCCTAAGCTTGTCGACGCTGCAGGTGACGGAAAGGCTGGCTCTTACCTCGGACAAAGGATTGCAATCGCCATCCAACGAGGTAATGCAGCCAGCGTTCTAGGCACTTTGCCACACGGACAAAATTTAATATTAGATTTTTAATTTTATTTTGTATAATTAAGTAGGTATAGTTATAATATTTTATTGTATTTTTTTTTTAATTTTTAGTTTAGTTAGTAATTTATGTTATAAAAATAATTAGTTGATAGTTAGAATAATATTTATCATATGTATTTTCATATTGTATGTAAATTTAAATAAAAGCTAATACAGGAACATAGATAAAAAAAAAAAAGCTAAATCCGCTTTCTGAAGTCTTGGTAATATCGGGAAAATAATAGTAACGTGCAAATAAACAAACATAACAAATTTCATAGAATATTTTGAACATAAAATGTAATCAACGCATTCCAAATCAGTTTGTTGTTAATAAACATAGCAAAGAGACAGGTAAATTTAATAATGACAATAATTTCATTGCTAAATACTCGTAACACAGAAACAAATTATTTCCTTTGATTCCTTTGCAATATACAAGTTACAGCCGAAAATGGTGTAATTAAATTTGTACGTTGGTATACGTCACTTTCAAATTACAATTTCCGCGAATGGATAAAGCGGATATTTATTTTTAAGGGCGGCCAACCCGTCTATCTTTTCATACAAACGCTCGTACGTGATTACGGCGGTGTAACAAATCTTTCTTTCAAGATTTTCCACTAATATGTATCTTGTGCACTATATCTAGGTTTCTATCAAAACGAAAAATCAAAATTTGGAGAAACAACTTCAGTATTAGCCTCCAAAAATCCGCTTTTTTGCACAAATTTTATGTGAACTCTGGGCGTTTATAATGTACTCATTAAGTGTAACAGTAAAGAAAATATTTATTTAGAAACCTTGCAAATGTAATAGAGATTCTAGATATACAAGGTTTTTTTCATAAATTTGTAAGGCTTACCAATAAACACGTATTTCTTGAAACAAGTTTAATACAATTTCCGCACACTATTTTTCGTTCAATGTCTTCGCGTACTCACTAGCTTGTTTCCATGTGGCAGTAAGAGGTGAGCGGGAGACGAAGGCAAGGGGCTCTTTTCGCTTTGCCTCTTTATCTGACATTGCGCTGGACGGAACAAGGTTTTCAACCATGCTCGCGTTGACGATAGTCGGTCGGGGAAGGGCCACCTTAAGACATAAATTCAGAAAATGTTCAAGTTTCAAACTCTCTACAGCGTGAAAAATTCAAAGATTGACACTTCTGAAATCTTTTGCTCACTGTGTTACCGCTTTTTACCTGACTGAACCACCCACAAGAACGGTAATGATTTACATGCGGTATATATGCATTAATGTAAGTATGTCTGTTCCATTTTGGCCTCCTGTAGCCAAAAAGGCTTAATCTTTCTAAAGTAGGAGGTGTCATTAAATTCGTATTGTTCACCGAAATATAATTTAAAAAGAATTTTTAATTTACTCATTCATGCAAATCTATTGCAAAAGACCACATCTTTCCCTACTGACACACAAAAAGAAGTCTTAAAACCTTAGAATTCACAGAGGATCAGAGAAATTTTAAATGTAAGGACAGTATACCTACATAACTCCCAAGAGTGTTGACTCCTTAAGCCCCGTGACAAAGAAAGTTACGAGTAACCCTCTTCGATTAGGAATTTTCGCAAATTTTATAGCGGATTAGGGGCTCGATAGGGCCACAGGGATCCGAGGCCAAGATGGATCTTGAAAAGATGCCGGTTTTATAGTACCAAGGCTCTTGGTGCCTCTTAGCGATCTGCAGAATTGTGATAGATAAAATGTGTGAAAAATTACAGTACCTTAAAATACTTCTTTGCAGATTTGCTTTTACATAGACACAGGCATAAAATTAGACTGCCTATTCAAGCTCAACCAACTGATCCCAAATGTTTTATGGGTGGTATTTTTTTAAATGTAATTTTGTGTAACATATCATCATCATCATGATCATCAGGTTTTTATAGACTCCACTGCAGGAGCATGACCCTCTCTGTACTACCAGAGCAGTCAGAGGATTTGGCTTACACTCTCCACGCTGGCCAGACGGGTTGAAGAGGTATCTGATGTTTATAAGCTTTGTTTAGCTTGTGTTACCTAAGTCGACTACGACATCCACTGAAAGAGTTGGAGTGTAACATATATTAAAACGAAATATTAGGACGTTCAGATTCAAGCGGTGTGGAGAAACGTCCGTTTTATTAGTTGTATAAATTTTCTTTCCTACTTTAATCAAGACCAAGACGTTTCAACGTTTCTAATATAACGCGAACAAAAGTCATAAAAAGGCATATGAGAATTTTTCATAGCTCCAATATCATAAATGTTAATTTTTATCCAAAAGATAAGTATTCAAAAGAAATATTCAAGTTTTCTAAAGGTAACTAAGTAAGTGTTTTTGTTTTTTATATGTGTAAGTAACCAAATCTGTATTTTTATGCAGCCTAAAGGCAAGGCTAACGGACTAGACAGTGGCAAAGACCATTAGACCTAGCTTTTAAAACAAAACAAGGAATTAAGTTGCATTAAATTTTGAATCCATGAATATAAGAAGTGATGAAAAGAAATTTAGTTTTACAGTTTTTTTTTTTATTCATTTAAGAACTGTATTAAAAATCTTTAAACAATTATATATCCAGATTTTCTTGAGCTCCTGACATTATACCGAATCACTCTTGCTTGATCTATAAACCTCTCAAATCTTCATAGCATTCTTGAATGCCAAGCGCGCAAAGGAACATTTTTATTTTCTAAATTCGGGTTTTGACTGATATCATTCCTAAAAACCCATGGTAGTAGAATTCACCATTAAAAAATAAATAATCTGTTTTATCTATAAGTGAAATTCCGTAAGTTGTAATCTGCAAGTGACGTCTACCTTCAACGTTCGAATTTAATTACCCAATTTACGGCTGTTACTTGAAATTTATTGCAGAGGAATCAACGGAAATGACGTCGTTTCGTTAAACAAATATCTTTTTTATGCAATTATTGCCATAATGAAATTTACTTGTGTTTTTGCTTTATTGATGTTTACCAATTAATTTAAAATACACGTAAATTTCATAGTCACTAGCACTACATATTATAAAATAAAGTACTCCGCTGCGTCGGTCTGTCTGTTCATAATAAACTCAAAAACTTTTGCACGGATTTTTATGTGGTTTTCACCAATAGATACGGCGATTTATGAGGAAGATTTATAGATATAATTCATTTTTCTTGTTTTTTTTTTGTACCTGGGCGCAGATGAGGATGGCTGCTAGTATAATATGCGTTCCCCCTCGGCTCCACTCGAGATAGATCGACCTCTCAAAGTACCATGCACCATGTATGGAAAACTAGCATTTGCCTATGTGGATTCACTTGCGGTTAAGAAGATCCTCGGTAAAAATCTTTGAAATAAATGTGCCTGACTACAATATTAATTTTAAGGTGAAAACTTGGCAAATAATTAAATTTCCAAACTAACTATCAATCGTTTTTTAATCCCGTTAAGGGATGATTTTATGAATATAAACTCATTCAAATAAATTTAGTTATTCCGGCGGTAACCAGCTTGCAAAATAAATATGTTATATTTGTGACTTGTAATCCCTATTTGAACCATTTGAGGGATAATTTTTCAATTAGATTACATAATTAACAAAGATAATAAATACCGACTTTCATTTCAGCAAAGACTTGAAAACTAATGAAATTTTCATATCAATTACGTCCATGTTTCTACTCGTTTAAGGGATGAACTTAGAAAATATATAATAAGTTTTCTTATTTATTTTTGATAAGCTAACAGTACTAAATTTAACGTTTCCACCTTGAAAACTCCCAGAATTTTATACAAACTTGATTTCCCTATTTCGGCTGTGCGTTGATATGTCCATCACTAAACAATTTTTCCTTTCAAATATATACATTTTTAATCGATCAGTGCAGTATTTGAACTGTAAAAGCTTATCAAACAAACTCTATTTAGCAATTTTAATATTATTTAGAATATAGCAAATTACATTGAGTTAATTGTATATTGTATTCTGAATATTTCATGAAGTATAAATTATGAGTTTAGGTTTATTTGTATATGAAGTTAAACTTTCAATTAATATTTTCTAATTGATTATCTATACTTATATTAATAAGGAGATTTTATTGTTTTGTTGTTTGTTTGCATTGACTAGGCTCTTAAACAACAGCAGACTAATTTTCAAACATTTTTTACTGTTAGAAAGCTAATTCAATTGCGGATGTCATAGGCTAAAATTAAAGCGGATGAAATCGCTGGAAAATTGCTTGTGTGTTATTAAACACCATAGACACACATATGCCTAACTAACATACAAAAACTTAATATTAAACTTTACTTATATTACAAACCTGAAGAGTTTGTTTGTTTGTTTGACTAAACGCGCTAATCTCAGAAATTACTGGACCGATTTAAAAAATTCTTTGACCGTTGGATACGTTATCACTTATCTCCTAAGTATATAAAGTTTTGTAGGTCGTTGTTGTTTGAAACTGAAGGCTGGTAGCGTTGCCAAGTTGGATAGCAATGATGTGGTATTCTATCTCAAAGAGAAATTAGATTTTGACCAAATTATTGGCTTATTTACTAAAATTTATGATATAAATAAATACTTGTGCACTGTCGCTAGTTGTTTAACAGAACAGCCTCATCACAAAGCAGTTTCATTCTCTCATTTGCCTAAAACAGTCCACATAAAAGCTGTAACAATGAAATAAAAAACATGTCATTCCCTTTTAATGTTTCACAAAAATACAGCCGGAGTTTGTGGTAGGAAGTCAAGGGGTGCAGTTGGGGTTGGCTTAAGATGATTTTGCAAATCAAATTGATTTTAGTGGGCTTTGATGTAGTTTGGTGTTATAAATGCTCTTGCTCAGGAGTAATTTCTGAGACTGTTATAGGGACTCCTATAGATTTGTCACCAGAAGCTTCCACGAGGCAACCAAAGAACCTAAGCCATCTTTGATGCTACTTGATAAAACTTTACCGTACGCCGAGAATTTATAATAAAATACCCAGGCAATTTAGAGAAATGAATATAAACAAATTTAAAAGACACTTTAAAATGTTTCTAACTGACAAATGTTATTATAGAATTGACGATTTTCTGAATGATAGATTTTAATTTAATTTTATCCAGTATTTACTTGTTTTAACTTTGGAATTTTATGTATATTAATGTTTTTACTCTTGACTTGACTTTGTTATCAATTACTATAACTTGAATGAAAATTTGCACACTTGACGGTAAAACATGTTGAACTATAAATGTATTTATCCCTATATGATGTACACATGTTTATGCAAATAAATTTATCTTATCTTACAACACCGACACTAAGTATCTCATTATACTGGACATTGACAGAATCACTGAAATCTCGGTGGAAGCCATAATATAAAATAGCAGAAAAAGTTTGCCGGACTTGATACCTAAATGATGCCGCTGCTTATTCCAGTACACCCTCATTCCAAAGCAGTTTCGTTCTATAATTTACCTAAAACAGTCCACATAAAAGCGTTCTTAAACGCACTGCTGTAACAATGAAATAAAAAACATGTCACTTCCTTTTAATGTTTCACAAAAACACAGCAATAAAAAGTAAAAGAACATAACAAATACTTGCAATAAAAGTGATGGACCGCCATATTATATCTGTTTGCGGAGTTAATGGTGTAATGCGGCAAACAAATAATTTTAAGTAATGGTGGGGAGCGGTCGTCGTTTTGAACTTAAATGTTGGTGAGGAATCCTAAGGTATCTTGGAATGACAATAATGAGAACCTCTTAATATAAATAAGAATACTTTCGTTGGTTGTCTGTTTGTTTTTCGTATGTGTAAGTGGCCAACACTGGTGTCAGATTTTTCAAGCTGCCTTAAGGCATCTGACATAGCTTAACGACTGCCATCAACGATGACAGCCGGGACCAACGGCTTAACGTGCCTTCCGAAGCACGGAGGAGCTCAAGATATTTTTATGCCACTTGCGGTCACCCATCCAAGTAGGGACTGCACCAGGGGTTGCTTAACATATGTAAGCGCTCATAGAGCTCACACCCACTGGACCATCGGGCTCTTCCACTTTCGTTGGTCATCATAATATGTTTTATACGTACATAAATACATATTTTCAAGCAACTACCAAGCAGTCCAGGCCATTTTCGGTGCCTTATAACTTCGTTATGGATAAAACTTTAAGTTAGAATTTCCAATTACAAGCAGGCATTGTATAAACACAATATATCTCAAATTTTATTCAATTCGACCCAGTAGTTTAAGACTTATAACTAGTCAAGTCAACAGCCTCCGTGGTCCAGTGGTTAAAGCGTTTGCCTTGTTGACCCGGGGGTCGTGGGTTCGATTCCCGCGGGAAGCATACTTTGTTAAGTTGTTTCCAGGTTGGGTAGGACATTGCAGGCATTAATCATCTGATTGTCTGATAAGAAAGATGATTCCGTGCTTCGAAAAGGCACGCAAAGCCGGTGGTCCTGGCTGCCATCTGGTAGTCGTTAAAGGAACCACGTCAGAGGCCGAGAGGCGGTTCCGAAAAACTCTGACACCAGGGTGTGCATGGTTGACTGACCGTGTCACCTACACGAAATGATGATGATGACCAGTCAATTTCTTAATTTTGTCACTCACTGACTGACCTATCATCAGAACTCTAAGGCGCTTTTAACAGAGAAAGAAGCTTCAAATTTAATACAATTAGTGTTTAGTGTAAGCATCAAGGAAAAACTAAAAAAAATTGCATTTTCGGTCTAGTTTTCTAGATACACCAACTGCATAAATAACTTTGTTACATTTGCGGTTACATTTGGTATTCAAGAAGAAGAAGGTACTGAAAGTAGAACTTTCTACAAAAAGAAATTAGATTTTATTTTAATTCAGGAGTTTTATTTTTTAAACAATGCAACTTTTTATAATCACCTATCTGTTTCTCTTTGCTTTTAATAAACAAACGAAAGAAACAACTTAAGCAAAAACCGAACATGCTTTCAAACATTAACCAACGAACACAGTAATGAAACAATCAACATGCCGTAAGCAAAACACTAATTAAATAAACCGTGTATGAATGAAAAAACCGGCCAAGTGTGAGTTGAATCCACGCACGAGGGTGCCGTACTAAAAGTAATTTTGTTTAGATCTAACAATAAATTTGCAGATTTTGGAGACTTTATTCTTAATTGTACCGGCAAGCGCAGCGTCGGACACCCACCGACCAGGAGGTCGGACGACCTGACCAAGGTTGCAGGGAAAGGCTGGATGCAGGCCGCTTCTAACCGGTCATTTTGGAAATCCTTAGGAGAGGCCTATGTCCAGCAGTGGACTTCTCTTGCAGCTGAAATGATGATGACGATGATTCTTTAACACCAAATTTCTTGAATCTAGGTCAACGGATGTAACCAAGTAGGTTTCGACTCCCTAGCTAGTCAAAGTAAATTTGGGAAACATGCAACATATAGAGCCGTTTTTTTTATTGTATTCTTCTTACCACAGCTTTAAAGGAAGTGTTCCTACGCCATTTATAAAAAAAAATTATAACAATAAATAAATAGAAAAATCACAAAAATTGAGCTAGTCCTACAGTAAATTGTGAACTTATGTCGTAGGATATTCACTCAATATTTTATAAAAGATACAGATACATTCATAATTAGACATCCAAATCGAAATCCAGTTTTCAGATCAGTTTCAATCATGACCTGGCCAAGATCCGGAACTACTACGGAACCCTGAAAACCTCATTTCTTCTTCTATTTTATATTATGGCTTCCACCGAAATTTCAGTGATTCTGCCAATGTCCAGTATAATGAAATACTAAGTATCGGTGTTGTACGGTAAAGTTTTTCCAAGTAGCATCAAAGATGGCGTATGTTCTTTGACGCCTCGTGGCAGCTTGGGGCGGCAAATCTATACGAGTCTTTTTTAACTTACTCTACTTTAACTATTTCAAAAATTGTTCATGAGCACGAGCATTTATAACACCAAACTACACCAATTTCATATTATAAAGTCCACTAAAATCAATTTGCAAAATTGTCTAAGGCAAACTTCAACTGTACCCCTTGACTTCCCACCACAAACCTCGAAAACCTCATTTGCTTGTATCCTTTTTTTTGAAGCATAAAAGCAATATACACTAGCTGTCAGAGCATAAGCTTCGGAAATATCTATTTGACTTCCTAATAACAAATTAATAATAAACTCACGCCTATAAAAAAGGATCTCTTTAGACAAAAAAACAGACAACAAACAACGAAATGGACCCATAGCGGTTTATTTTTACCTTTAGGTACGGAACCCTGAAAACCTCATTTGCTTGTATCCTTTGTTTTGAAGTAGCAAAGCAATATACACTAGCTGTCAGAGCATAAGCTTCGGGGATATCCACTCGACTTCCTAATAACATTTTAATAATAAACTCGCGCGCCTCGCAACAAAGAGGAAAGTTCATATGTGACGGTGTTAGTTATAAGCGGACAGCGTTCCCTGGAATTAATTGAAGAATATCGAATAATCCGTTTTTCTGTCTTCAATAAAAAAAGGAAACGGAGACATGACAACGATTTTGAAAACTTTATTTGCTTGTTTTATCTTTATTTTGTATCGAAGAGTATATTTGTGAAACGAAAGTTATAATTCGAATTATATAAGCATATAAAGTTATTTATCTTTCGTTTAAATATTATTCAGATACTTTTATAATAAAATTTATATTTTACACGTAAAATACAATTCTTTTAATAAGAATGATTTAATGTAATCGATTTAATTATCTATAACAAAAACGGGCCAAGTGTGAGTCAAACTCGCGCAATGAAGGTTCCGTACAATATGCTTCGTGAACACACACACAATGTGCAAAAATGTTTTATTCAATTGACTAGCGCTATCTAGTGGTGTTTTAGTGAACTATTTCCCTAGATGAACTTATTATAGTGAGTTTACCACTTAATTTTCAACTGATAGACTTCTTATTATTTTTCCTGTAATCTTCAAGGAATTAACTATATTTTGTAATTTTTTCAAAATTTCAAGGGGGCATCAGGGGGGGGGATGGTCAATTTTTGCCTTCTTTCGTGAATAAAATCAAAAGTATTGATTTCACCCGAACATAAAAAAAAATATTTTTGGGATCCTCATAGTGATCCCTTTCATTTGATATATGACACTGTAAGGTTTACAAAACTTTCTTTTAAAATTTTTTAATTGGACCCCTGAAAATTACCCTTATTTCAAAAAAAAAATCTTTATTTACTTTGCACATCCGTGTTTGGGTCATAGGATTACACCATCTTACCAAATTTCACCTAATTTGGTTCAGTAGATTCGGAGAAAATCGGCTGTGACAGACGGACAGACGGACGGACAGACAGACGCACGAGTAATCCTATAAGGGTTCCGTTTTTTCAATTTTTATACGGAACCCTAAAAAAATATATAGCCTCTAATAAGTACACACGCAACTTTTTGACAAACCGGCAAGTAAGTCGCCGATGCTATCACGATAAACTCGGGCTGTACATAGTTTAAAAAAAAGAAAACAACAGTGAATACATTAGCATTAACAATCCTACAAAATACTTGTGCTACATTTTTATATAGAAGATTTACATCCAAAAACCTGTCACTTGTACCAAACACGGAGTCTGGAAAAAAGGCAAAAGGGAGATTTATAGTGGATTTTCACAGCTACAAATCAAGTGAACCTGTCTGAATTTGTAAAAATTGCACAAATTACGAGCTTCCACTACCGCCCTCTACCGTATCATAATTGTTTTATGTAACGCGCGCGTAATGAACATTGCTTATTCATAAGACGAATGCAATTTCGCACTTATCTCCCACGTTGCCACATTTATCATACACGGTTGCTTCGGAACGAATAAAAATACTGAATGTGGCTTCACTTCACTTCTTGCAAAGGTAAAAATTGATGTAGATAATGAACGAACTGATTACGGCCAAAAACGGCTGTTTTAGGCGGTAATTAATCAGTGGTTCTCTAAAATGTGCTAGTGAGATTGGGGTTATGTTTACTTTAATGGAATTAGCATTATTGCAACAATAACAAACCACGACATTTTCATTGTAACATTCAGACTTTTTTCAGTTTCAGGTAAATAAGGTGTATGATATTAAATCAACCTTTTACTCAATTGACAATTGCAATGAAGTTTTAAAATAAATAAAAAATTGCAACAATTTCTAAGTGAAAATTCCCCATATCTGTTCGTGATATAAATCTTCTATAAATAGAAAGTGCAGCATAAGAAATTGACTTCAATTAACACACATACTGACCTCTAAGTAATATAAAAGCTCCGTGGCGCAGCGGTCAACACGCCCCGGTCAGGTCAAGATGAAAAATGACCTTTTTCAGATTTTCCTGGGTCTTGGATGTTTATCTATATATGTATTTGTTATACAATATAGTATCGTTGAGTAAGTATCCCATAACACAAGTCTTACTTAAGAACTTACTTTGGGGCTAGCTCAATCTGTGTGATTTGTCCGTATATATTTATATTTATTTATTTATTTATAAAAAATATGCATTTCCTCACTCGATACATAAAAATCGTTTTAATTGAAATACATGTGGTTACTTGAAATATTTGTCACACAATCTCATCGCAAATTGGTAAACTGGTAAATCTCTTAGCAATTCTTCGTAATTCATTTGTCTCAAGAACTAAAACTCGATAGACACTTGATATTGGAGCCGAGATAATCTGCTCTCCGCCGCGTCTATCGGTAAATAAGTCGCGCCACCAGTGTGCGTGATTAACGAATGCTTAGGTTGGCTTTGAGCCGGAGCTGCCTAGGTAGAGTAAGTAGAAAGTTTTATTAGATATAGAACAGGTGGTTAAAATTTTTATTTTATTTATTTATTTATTTAATAACCATATTCTATTTTTACAGGTGTATACCCAATACAATAGAAAGGCATAACTTAATAATTATTTACATCATAACTTATTATATTATAGGCAACCTTTGTAAATTCACACAGAGAACACTGGAAGATGTCTATCCTGTCCGCGATCAAGTTAAGAGTGTGTATAGCGCGTGCCAGCGGAGACTTGTTCATCAAGTTGGTCCGGCCATGAGGTACCACCAAAAGGCGCGGCTGCTTTCGGCGCTCCACGTATCCATTCGGAACATAGAACTGCACTATTTTAAGCACTTTCATATTATTTGTTACACCACGAATCAACTTAAAAATATATGACACCATGCTAAGCTCCCTTCTCACCCGTAGCTCAACATACCCCACCATACCCAACACGAATAAAGTGGGGTACATCAGAGGGTAAAAAGGATACACTCCGTATTGCCTCCAATAAAGATATCTCACAAACTTGTTCTGTATCTTTTCCAACATAACGCTATATTTCATCTCGTGCGGATTCCACACTTGTGCGTTGCATTCGAGATGACTTCTAACTAATGAATTATATAATATATTAATTACGTGCGTATTTGTGAAACCAGCAGCCCTGCGCAGAATAAAACCCAGATTTCTATATGCTATTTTGGAAATGTGTAATATGTGCTCCTGGAAACCCAGCTGTGATGTCATGCGAACTCCCAAGTCTTTCACTTCTGTGACCCTTACTAATGATGTATCACCGATCTTATAGCTGTACTGTATCGGGTTATGCGCCTTTGTAAATGAAATGGTCTGACATTTCGAGACATTGAAATCCAGCTTGTTTTCATTGCTCCATGCTACCACTCTGTCAATATCATCTTGCAGGCGCTTACAGTCTGTAGCTGATCTGATTGGAAAAGACAGTTTCAGATCATCCGCAAATAGCAAGCATGATGCATCTACCACCACATCAACTAGGTCATTGATCATTACCAGGAACTCGAGGGGACCTAAGTTACTGCCTTGGCTTACCCCAGAATAGACGAAATATGGTTCGGAGTGGTGACCGTCATAATCTACATATTGTTGCCTGTCTCTCATATAGTTCGCGAAGAAGCTAAGCAAGTGGGGAGTGCAACCTACGGCAGCTAGCTTCCCCAGCAAGATATCATTATCGACAACATCGAATGCTCTTCGATAGTCGAAATAGGCCGTGTCTACTTGTCCTCCGCTGTCTATTACTGGTACCAGTTCCGTCATGTAGTTGAGCAAGTTGCTTGTGGTGCTTCGTCCAGGCCGGAAGCCGTGCTGAGCATCAGATAATTGACATTGTATCTGCCTAAACAAACTTTGCTGTATTGCCGATTCAAAAACTTTCGCTGGAGTTGACAAAACTGCTACTGGACGAAACTAATCCACCCTCTGCCCTTTACCACCTTTGGGAACGGGTACTACCCGAGATGTTTTCCACCCTTCTGGAAAAACTGCTGACTGTAAACTCAGGTTGTAGATATGTAGAAGGGGCTTAGCTAGTACCATTCTACAGTCCCTATATACATAGGAGGGTATACCATCGGGTCCGGCCGAACGCTTTGGCTTGAGTCTGGCGAGCGCTCGCATTACCTCATCAAACCGTAGTTGGTCTAAATGTACTCTTGCTGATGGATTTGCACTCCCGGTCTCGGTTATAGCTGCCGCCACTTTTAGTTCAGGCCTATCCGAACTATAGACCGAGTGAAAATATTCCGCAAACTCTTTGGCACATTGTTCTCCTACTAGTCCTTCCCCGTTTTTAGGGTTCCGTAGTAAACTAGGAACCCTTATAGTTTCGCCATGTCTGTCTGTCTGTCTGTCTGTCTGTCTGTCTGTCTGTCTGTCTGTCTGTCTGTCTGTCTGTCTGTCTGTCCGTCCGCGGTTTTACTCAGAGACCATAAGTACTAGAAAGCTGTAATTTGGTATGAGTATGTATATTAATCATGGCAAAAAAGTCGTAGAAAAAAAACTTGAAAAAAAATTTTTTTTTGGGTATCTCCCATACAAGTAAAGTGCGGGAGTCATTTTTTTTTCTCTACTTACCCATCTTGTGGGGTATCGTTAAAAAGGTCTTTGAAAAATATTGTGAGGTTGAGAACACCATTTTTCGATTTAGGGATCCGTTTCCGAAATATTTGGTTTTAAAGTGCAAATTTTTGTTAGAGGTACGTGTCCCCCCCCTCTATCTCCTAAACGGTTATATATAGATACGTGAAAAAAATTACAGCAGTAGTATATATACTGAAGTTGAAAGGAAAACTATCAGAGCTAAGTACTAAGTACAAACTAAAAAGTTATAGGCAACCAACTTATAAAATGTACTGGAAAATGTAAAATTTCATACAATCTTTATTGTTAGATGTTTTTGGTCGTTAAACTGTGAGGTGCGAGTGTAAACAGTGTGTACTCAAAGTTGTCATTCGCAACTACGGAACCCTATACTGCGCGTGGCCCGACACGCACTTGGCCGGTTTTTTTATTTAATATTTTTTGTGCACTTACATTACCCCGTTTTGACCTAATATAATTCCAGAACGCTTTTGGATCTTCCGACAAATGGTTCTGGATACGCTCTTGGTATTGATTTTCCGCAAGAATGACCATACGCTTAACTTTTGCACGACAGAGCGAAAAGGCCTCATAATCTTGTTTCGATCTGCTAGCCTTGTACCGCTTATGCAGAAACGCCTTATGTTTTATTTCATTAATGATTTCTCCGTTATACCATTCTGGATAATTGTACTTAGAGTTATGCCCGGATTTTTTTTTCTTTGGTACACATTGGTTAACAACTTTATACAAATTATTGTAAAAAAAAATTACACATTCGTTTACATTTGCTAAACTGTAGATAGGAGCCCAGTCTATTTCTGCTATTAAAGAATATAATGACGAAAAATCAGCTCTATTAAAATTCCATTCATTAATTAATTCTTCTTTATTGGTACTTACTTGCTTAGGCTGCCACGTACCGGTCCAGGACACAGATATTTCCAGAGGCGGGTGCTGAGCATCCACCGTCAACACCATTGACTCCTTCGCTGCACTCACGCACACACACTCATCCTATGAACTTAACACTAAATCCAATTTACGGTTATTACAGTTAGCTCTGTTATTATTCTGTGTGAACCCACAATAGGTTAAAAGACACTCATAGTAGTTTCGTATACTATCAGAACAAGAATACAGATTGAAATCACCCAGTACTATTAATTTACCATATTTAACACTAATTTGTTCTAATATTCTAAATAATATTAAATATTCACTTTCTATGCCGTGCGGGGGGATGTAAACAACACAACACAAAAATAAGAATCTCTCGCGCAGGTATAGTTTAGCACAAACTAACTCGAACGAGCGTTCATCAATGTTTACGTCGCTGGGGATATGTACTTGTTGCAGTTGGAATCGTTGTGCGGCCACTAGAAACGCGCCGCCCTGCTTACGGCCGTCCGCCCGGTCGCAACGTAATATGTTATATCCTTGTGGAATTATCTCCAAATCCTTAATTGAATTATTACAGCCGGTTTCCGTGATTGCGAATAGATCAGCATTTGATGATGCCACACCGCTGAAAAATTCTTTTAGTTTTGTTCGGAGTCCTCTCACATTTTGATAAACAATATCAATCTGTTGGCCAATTTTTTTTATGTGCAGTTCTTTCGTTGTTATGATTTTTGGTGTTGTTTTCGAAACCACACCCACTCGCAGAATTCAACGTTTACTGGCCAGACTTCCGCCTGGTTCAGTTTCTTGTACTTGCTCTCGGGCACTCCAATAACGAAAGACGCATAATCTCGTTCTGTTTTATGCTTAATTTTTTCAATTTTACATGAAATTTCCACTCCGCAGACGTTTTTCACATGCTTCTCTAAAGCTTCTATTTCAGTTTCTTTTTTCAACCGCCATACATGTAAATATTTTTTACGTTCCGTGCCTTGTATGTCCACTGGGCTCGTACTTCCTCCTTTTTGCACTTCCTTGCCAGGATATCTATTTTTCTTCTTCTTCACCTCGGTCCATCCGCTTTCGTTGTCAACTTTAACTTCTTCCGATGCAGTGTTAATAAGAGGGGTCGATGTTGTTGAATTATTGGCTAATTTCGTTGTTGGTTTCCCTCCAGGTACTTCCACCGGGTTTGTGGCCACACACGCACTTGTAGATGCCACTACTACCCCCGATTGATTTTGTGACACGGCCTTGGCGAATGATAACGGTGCCTTGTTTGCCGCAGGTGGAGGAGAGCAATTCGATTTATTGTTGTTAGTATTCCTGTCTTTAAGGCACTTCTCGAGGTATTCGTTTCTCTGCTTAAGTACTTTTATTTCATCTTCCAAAACTGTGATTCTGTCAATTTTTTTACACACCACCGACATCTCTTTACGTAATTCCTGCATATCTGTCTCCGTCTTAGAATACTTTTCTAGCATCAAATCATACACTCTTAGTTGCTTATCAAAACGGCTTTCCATCGCAGCTCGTAAATCGCGCACTTCCTCCAATACCCTAGTGTCGGTGTCCAGTAAAGACGTATCACCGTGTAATCGATTCCCGCGCTCGATGTTTATGTAACTACTCGGCGTAAAAGTCTTGTTCATCACAACCCCACGAACTGGAGTATCAGTATTTCCACTCTTCGGATTAGAGCACACACACTCCGGGCAATTCCATTGCTCCTTGTACTCTTCAGAAAAATCTTGAAAGGCCTGTGGTGTTATATTCAAGCACTTCAAGTGGTACAATTTCTTACATTTCTCCTTAGAGCACTCCATGAATTGAATGTCGTAGATTGCAGCATCGCAGCCGCTGCACTTCGTCTCCGTCATATCAGTTTTTCGCTCCGTAGCAATTTAATATTGATTTATTTCGCTTAGCAATCCGCAAACACGTCAATTCCATTATGAACTAGAGATATTACATTTAAATCTCAAAAAATTGCTTAATATTAGCAAAAAACAAATCTTATTAATCTTTCAACATATACCTACATAGATAATCATATACAGACAGAATCTTTGAGATATATAAATGGATACAGAAGATTTTACCTAATACCAACAAATCACTCTTAAAATCTGACCAAATAGTTTTTTTAATTTGGGGTTTTTCCTTCACCACCTAGAGATCTAAGATAAGGCGAGATAACCCAGAAAAATCTACGGACGAATATACAAACTTATATTATTATTCAATTATGAAAACTGCATGTTTAGAAGCTTGTAAAGGCAGACTAGCATAATTAGTTTTAACCTTATATATATTTGTCTGAAGAATTAGAAACTCGATAGACACTCGATATTAAAGCTGTTCGCCGCGTCTATCGGTAAATAAGTTGCGCCACCAAGATTTTAACTTTCTCTCGGATTTCGTGCGTGATTAACGAACGATTAGGGTGTGTTTTCTTTCATTGGAGATGTACTTGAGAGTAATACATGATATTTACGTGCTACTTTGTCGGGATTGCCGACTATAGTTTCGCCGCACGCCACCACGAGGAGCCAGCGAGCAGCGCTGCGTGCGGCGCGCCACGAAAACGCAGTAAGGGTCCGGGATACTTCGGCGTCGCGCATCCCGAACTCGCCTTGAAAATGAACTCCTGATGAGTCCAAAACTATAGTCGGCAATCCCGACAAAGTAGCACGTGAGTGACCCGTTTTTAAATATAATGTACTTGAGAGGTTGATGAAATCAAGTCTAATTGGACGAGTCGCATAAAATTATCAGCAACTAGATAGCAATCTACCTCGTCTTTCCACTATAAATATTAATGATATATTTAGAAGTACAAGAATTAGACGGGTTAGTTTCATAGCAATTCTTTGTTCATTTATCTGTCTCAAGAATTAAAACTTGAGCTCTCCGACGCGTCTATCAGTAAATAAGTCGCGCCACCAAGATTCAACTTTCTCTAGTACATACCTCTATAGAAATGGTTCTTAACATACATACATATTATCACGCCTCTTTCCCATAGAAGTAGAGTATGGATACTAATAATAATAATGGATAATGGTACTTAAACATGTTTAAAAGGAACATAATTATATAAAACCTAGGCAACTTTTCTTTTCTTAATTTGTCAGAAGGCTGAGAAACTCGATAGACACTTGATATTAGAGCCAAGATAATCTGCTCACCGCCATCTATCGGTAAATATGTTGCGCCACCAGGATTTCACCTTTCTCTAGGATTCCGTGCGTGATTAACAAACACTTAGGATGGCTTTGCGGTGGAGCTGTACTTGAGGAATAGATTGCAATAACTAGAAAATCGATTAAATCAAATCTTGATAATGTACGAATGGTAATTACTTTTTAAGAACAATAGGTATATTATGTTTTGATTTGACATAATCTTACATCTTTGGATAAAGATTTAAGATTACCTAATGTACCTGAGAATAATATCAAGCTGATTGCTCGTTTCTAGCAAGTCTTGCCTGGTAACAATTATATTACCAACAACAAAAACAGGCTTTTCAAATATTTTGTTGTTGCATCAGCATCTCCTGAAGCTAGTATTGATCTTTTGAAAGAAGGAACAACCTGATGAATACTGCTCAATGACGTTAAATCCTTTTGCATTGTTAAAAAAAACGCACATATTTATCTTTTTTTGTATCCTAAAATCGTACATACATATCATCATGTCTTTCTAACTTGCGGTGTAGACAGAGTCCAGATCTACAAAACCTAAAGGCCACGTTTAACATGTTGGTAGGCTTGTAGGTGGAAAACGAAATCAAATTATTGATGGGTTGCTAGCCGCATCGCCTATTGACATGATTTCTGAAGCCCTTTCACTCGATCAGCTTTTACGATCTGCGCGGGCAGAGAAGCAGTTGGTACATTCTTTTTTTTTTATCTCCTACACCAGCGTGGACGGGTTATACCTAAAGAAGTTAGTGACAAAATGTCCATGACAAAAGAAGGCATTTTAAAGAAATGTTTTATTTTAAAGGAGAATAATATAACGAACAAACAAAATTTTGGACGTTTGACTAAATCACTAAGTGAGAGACTAGAAATGTCGAGAGGAAGACTTTGGGCAAAACCCTGAATATAACAAAACAATTTTGCCACCGACGGTAGGTTAGATTCCATTTCTCGGTACTTGCAATTAGTCGCTCACTTTGTATTTTCGTTAAACTAATTCATTATTATTTACACTTAAAATTAAAATTTATAATCACTCGTTTTTATAATACCCTACTTTAAATAATTAAAACAAAAGTTGCACAGAATTATTCATTGAAACTTTACAAATAAATCGAAAAATACTGCCACATTTGGCTGTTTATTGGTACGACAACTGTGAAAAGCAATCACAACTCATTTTCTGATCAATCAGTCATATTGTTTATCATCTGTGAATGATATGACCCAATGTGTGGAATTAATTCTCATTTATATGATACTGGCACGCATATTTTTGCTGTCAATCACAAAATACGTTCATGCAGTAAATATTTCGGTGAACATAACTTTAACTATTTACTATCAGTATTTTTACTTAGCCATGAATGACCATTACATAACATAAGCTACTTAATATAAGGTAGGTGTAAAAGAATTTTTGAGTGTGTAATAAGTGGTTATAAAAAATCTTCTAAGAAATATATAAAAAGGTACAAAACCCTTTTTGCCATTTTTTTTATTGTATTGTCAATTTAAAATTAATCAAAAAACCCAAGAAACGTATAGGTTTGAAAGATTATTTACAAAAAATGAAATAAAGAAAACTTTTGTGTACATGGACTTTGTTATACTGCTGTTAAAATAGCACTAAGTCAGTATAACCAGAGAACTTCGATGTTAAGTAACAGTGCTTGACTTTTCTTGATAAAAACTTCATACAATTTACGAAAATAGTTTTTACCTGACCTAATATAAAACCATGTTCGTGCCAATCATTTGAACCCGTAATACGGAACCACACTGGTACTGCCTTGCGAATGCAGAGGGTTACTTCGAGACCTTCGTCATCGTTCTTTTGTAACAATGCCGAACCCTCATTTTTCCATCTACTCACGTCAAAAGTCGGTTTATAGAGACTAAAGTGCTCTCTGTTGCAAATCCATCGTTGCAACGTAAAACTCTTTAAGATCTAGAAATTATCCTGCAACTTCGTCCGCGTAAAACTTCACCCTCCTGTTTCACTCCTTCCTTCCAAATCCTTTCTTAGTGCTCAGTAACATCAAGAAAGTAACCCTGTAAGTTTCAAATTCGAGTTCCTAGGTATAATAAATTTGGCTGTGCATTGAAAGGTATACATGTCAGTGAGTCAGGTTTTTAAAGTCTCAACTGTAGGAGCACGACACGACCCTTTTTGTACTATCAGAGCTATAATTAGCCAGAGCAGTCAGAAGATTTTGCCTACACTCTCCACGCGGGCCCGATGGGTTGGAGAGGTCTCTTTGATTGTTATAAGGTTTGTTTACGTTGTGTTTCCTAAGACGCCTTCTACGACATCCAAGGGCAGACTGGGATTGGTCCTTTTCTCTCTCCGGGGAAACACACGGCCAATGATAGTTTCCGTAACAGACCAAAGCAATTCAGTGAATCCGACGAAAATAAAACATTATTAAAGACGGGTTTCTATAATGAATTTTCTACTATAAGTTGGAATATAATTCTTCTTCTTTTTCTTCCTCGCCTTTTCCCTATTTGGGGTTGGCTCTGTATGTCGAGTCTCTCCATATTTTTTTTCTATCTTTTAACATATCAATATTTACCCCGCATTTTCTCATATCCGATCATTCTACCCACGTCTTTTTTGGCTTCCCACGTCCCCTACATTCCTTATTTCTAATTCACTCTCCACGCTGGCCAGACGGGTTGGAGAGGTCTTTTTGATGTTTGTAAGCTTTGTTTAGCTTGTGTTTCCTAAGTCGCCTTTTACGACATCCAAGGGAAGACTTGGAGAGGTCCTACTCTACTCTGCCGGGAACCACACGGCTAGCTAACTAATTTAACTTACTTTATTATATTGAAAAGATAAAATCAGCAGTAACTGAAAAGGGCCGGAAGGGATATAGGAGAGAAAAGTTCTAAGTGCTAAGCAATCAAAGCCTTTGGAGATAGTAAGAACACGAGTAATTTACTGGTAATGAAATTAAACTTTCTTTTTTTCCTCTCAAGTAAAACAGAAGTTTTCCAATTAACTGAACTTGATTGTTTGTCTATTTTACAGCCGATTAGATAAGTTGAGAAGACGTTACCTGCTCTTGTGTTAAAGTAACTTTAGCGAGTAAAGTAGAAAAATAAACTAAATTTTTGTAAGGGATTCTTTTAAAAATATATAGATGTGGAAAGCGATAGCACTGCAATTATTATTATTTACGAGTACCATAACTAATTGAAATTATTACCAGACATCATCATCAGGTCTTTGTTAGTCTCCACTACAGGAGCACGACCCTCTCTGTACTACCAGAGCCATACATTAGCCAGAGCAGTCAAAGGATTTGACCTACACTCTCCACGCTGGCCAGACGGATTGGAGAGGTCTCTTTGATATTAATAAGCTTTGTTTAGCTTGTGTTTCCTAAGTCGCCTTCTATGACATCCACGGGTAGACTCGGAGTGGTCCTATTCTACTCTGCCGGGAACCACACGGCTTACATGACAATGTAAGTTCAAGTCCACATATTAGTTCTAAGTAGGTATGACGTACATTGTAAATTGACGTCATTTGGAGAAAATGCGCCGTGCAGTTGGTTGCCGCTTCTTCTGCACTCCGCTTTGAAAGCGGTGTAAATAAAGCTTCAAGTAAATTTTGACGTCAACAACAATATAACGTTTTAAACAAATTGTAATAAAAATTGACGTTCCCTAAATGATATTCACAATTCTTAAGATGAATAAAATTTTTGACTATTGATTGTAGTATCGGAAGACAAAGCTTGTTATACGCTATGTGAATAATTACGAATAGTTCTGTGTGCTGAAACTCGCGAGTCTTATCACAGCAAACACATAATGAAACTTTGTGACAAATCTGTCATTATGAAAAATCATTTGACAAAAAAAATCATGGCTATTGAATATTTTTACAAAATTTCATGACATTCGGTTGAAAAAGGCAACCGGTAGAGGAGCTGGAAAACAGAATCAAATAAAAAACCGGCCAAGTGCGTGTCGGGCCACGCGCAGTGTAGGGTTCCGTAGTTGCGAATGACAACTTTGAGTTCACACTGTTCACACTCGCACCTCACAGTTTATCGACCAAAAACATCTAACAATGAAAATAGTATGAAATTTTTCAGTTTATACTCGTAAGTTGGTTGCCTATAACTTTTTAGTTTGTACTTAGTACTCAGCTCTGATAGTTTTCCTTTAAATTTCAGTATATATACTACTGCTGTAATTTTTTTCACGTATCTATATATAACCGTTTAGCTGATAGAGGGGGGGGGGACACTTACCTCTAACAAAAATTCGCACTTTAAAACCAAAAATTTCGGAAACGGATCCCTAAATCGGAAAATGGTGTTCTCAACCTCACAATATTTTTAAAGACCTATTTAACGATACACTACACGATGGGTAAATAGAGAAAAAAAAATTACTCCCCCACTTTACTTGTATGGGAGCTAACCTAAAAAAAATTTTTTTCAAGTTTTTATTCTACCACTTTTTTGCCATGATTAATATACATACCCATACCAAATTACAGCTTTCTAGTACTTATAGTCTCTGCGTAAAACCGCGGACGGACAGACAGACAGACAGACATGGCGAAACTATAAGGGTTCCTTGTTTACTACGGAACCCTAAAAAATGAAAACTAATATTTGATATTTACATGCAAAAGTTATACCTACTCGTATGTTTTTTTTTTCAAATTCCATCCAGCATTTGTCTATATATTGACGGGCTTAGTCACCCCTTTAAGGTTCGGACAGAGTTTTACTAACAAACTATAAAGGGGTTTCCGGGGGCAAAAAATTACCCACGAGCAAAATAAATGCTCTGTCTCAAAAATAGCGCTTTTGAACATAGATTTAAAAAAAATCGTCTCGTTTTGAAGATCTCACGCTGTACTAGAACCTCTGGCGGCTAACTCCTCAGCTAAAGTTTTCATAAAAACAACAGATAAGCACTTACCACCCTAGTACTGGCCAGAAAGGATAAAATTAAATGCAAAATATACTCTTTGTTCTATTTTCAAAAGCATCTATATTTTATTGCTCGCTGGTATTGTTCTTGGGATTAGACGCAGTTACGGGTATCTGGCAGCTGCAACACTGCAGCGCTTGCCTCAAGCGCTGTTAACTGACGCCGACTTTGTGCTGTAAACCGATTAAGAGCTGCAAGCTAGCTGCGATTAAAGTTTAATTTATGATTCAATATTTAATATCAGCACAGATTTTGAGATATAAGTTAAAATTAAAATATTTTGTAAAATAATTAGTCAATATTATTAAATATGTGTTATTTTCAACTTGACAAAAAACCGGCCAAGTGCGTGTCGGGCCACGCGCAGTGTAGGGTTCCGTAGTTGCGAATGACAACTTTGAGTTCACACTGTTCACACTCGCACCTTACAGTTTAACAACCAAAACATCTAACAATGAAAATTGTATGAAATTTTACATTTTCGAGTACATTTTATAAGTTGGTTGCCTATAACTTTTTAGTTTGTACTTAGTACTCAGCTCTGATAGTTTTCCTTTCAACTTCAGTATATATACAACTGCTGTAATTTTTTTCACATATCCATATATAAGCGTTTAGCAGATAGAGAACCCCCTTCTCCAAAGTGCCAAATTTTTGTTAGAGGTAACTGTCCCCCGACAGTTACCTCTAACAAAAATTTGCACTTTAAAACCAAATATTTCTGAAACGGATCCCTAATTTGAAAAATGGTGTTCCCAACCTCACAATATTTTTCAAAGACCTATTTAACAATACCCAACACGATGGGTTTGTATAGAAAAAGAAATATTACTCCCTCTTTATTTGTATGGGAGCTAACCTAAAAAAATTTTTTTTCCAGATTTTTTTCTACCACTTTTTGCCATTATAGATATACATACCCATACCAAATTACAGCTTTCTAGTACTTATAGTCTCTGAGTAAAACCGCGGACGGACAGACAGACAGACAGACATGGCGAAACTATAAGGGATCCGAGTTTACTACGGAATCCTAAAAAAGTGCGTGAAATATATAAGGATGAATCAAGATAAATAGATATAGGATCACACAAATTGAGCTAGCCCCATAGTAATTTGTGAACTTGTGCCGTTTTAAAATAGATAATTTTAAAGATAAATATCCAAATTCATCTTTACCTAACCGGGAATCGAACTCGGGGCTACAGGTGTTGTAGTTTTTAAGACTGCGCAACGAAGGTTTTCGAATTATCCTAAATGAGTTCCCTTTTTCGTGACGGAATTCTAGAAAAAAAATATCAATGCATTTAAACAAATAGTATAGGTATGTTCACATTCTCTTTTTAATTCCATCTGGCCAGCGCTATACTGGGTTGTAAATACGAATTATCAGTGGTTGAACTTTTATTCAAAGTTGGTGTTATTTTTATTTTAAAAGAGTGCTTTTTACTAGAAGATATCTTTGCTTCTTACTTGCAACGATGTGAGGGAAAAATAGAACAACTTCCTTCAATCTCATATCAAAAATGGTATCGAAAATTTTAATATTTAATTTCAGATTAGGAATATTATTGTTGAAGTTATATTATTGTTGACATGGGCAGCTGTTATTGTAGAAATAACTAGATAGATCCGTGACTTCATCCGTTCTTATTAGGGGTTGAGTATACCAAATGAAAAAACGGGAGCCTTTTACTGAGACTTCGATGTGCGTCCATCTATCCGTCTGTCACTAGGCTGTATCTCATGAACCGTCAACAGGACAATTGAATTTTTTACCGGTGATGTATTTTTGTTGCAGCTATCAACAGAAAACAAAAAAAAAAAACATACAAAAAACAGAATAAAACAAACCTATAATGGGTTTGTTTTACTCTGTTTTTTTTTAAGTGTTGGTCTCGGATAGAGCTAACATGTTTTTCGGTAGTTTGTTCGTCAAATGTGAGTAATTTATGCCTAAAGCAGCACGGAAGGCTCGTTATAAGCTTTAGTTGTCTTGACCTAGTTAGAGATTAATCTGTATCAGTAATCTTTGGATACATTAAAAATAAATGAAATTATAATTCTTCCGTATATAGACTGTCAACTCCATACAAAAATATTGGACCAAATCAAAGCCTGCTAGAAGGTACGCGTTCGTAGTTAGATGACGGTGCTGCAGTTGTTTTTTTGTTTGACACTAGAGAGGTCAATCCGCGTTAACCTAACTTGTTAAACTGAGATATAATTTATAAATATCATGGCAAAAATGTATTAAATTTTGATAAAGTACTTGAATAATCCTTTTATTTTCTCATAATTTGGTAGGTACTAAGTTGTGACGCAACTAATGGTGCAATCTATATGCAATTGTAAATAAATAAATAGGGACAAATCACACAGATTGAGCAAGCCCCAAAGTAAGTTCGAGACTTGTGTTATGGGATACTAACTCAACGATACTATGTTTTATAATAGATACTTATATAGATAAACATCCAAGATCCAGGTCAATCTGAAAAAGATCATTTTCCATCTTGACCTGACCGGGGATCGAACCCGGGACCTTCCGTGTCGCAGGCAGGCGTGTTGACCGCTGCGCCACGGAGCTCGTCGATTGTCATACAAAATCGTGCAAATTAGAGTTTGAAAGAAGGGGAAAAACAACTTTAATAGCATTAGTGCTACTAGAGGTGCTATCTTTATACATTAGTTTAAAAAAATCGTACAAGCTAGAGGAGGGAAAAACAAGTTTAATAGCATAAGTATAAATAATAAATTAAATAGGTACGTAATCGCCAATGACATCCTCAATTACGCAATAAGTACTTCAACTGTCATTACGAGGCTCCAGACTCTCCACCCTTTTCATCAATCTGTCGATACCCTTGACTCGGCGAGTCTATTGACGTTTTCGGTGACAACGACAAGTGAGGAGTTTTATGGAACGTCATGTCTACTGCAATATTATGATTCCAAAAAAGCCAAGTGCGTGTCGGGCCACGCGCACTACAGGGTTCTGTAGTTGCGAATGACAATGTTGAGTTCACATTGTTCACACTCGCACCTCACATTTTAATGATCAAAACATCTAACAATGAAAATTGTATAGAATTTTACATATTTAAGTACCTATAACCTTATATATATACCTATACCTATTTGCCTATAACTAGGGAATTTACAGGTACTCGCTCTCTTTATAACACTCATGTAAGAAGTAGACTGGAAAGTGGAGCTGTTACATGAAACCCACACGAACACAAATACAAATACATGGTTGAAATAATCCAAAATAAGTTTATAAGGTTCTTGTACCTAGTACGGAGTATACCCTTATTTTCCATTAATGTATCCTACGGCTTTTGTATTGGGAATGGTGGGTTTGGAAGTAAGAAGAAATATAGCATTATTAAAGTACATTTTTAAAGTCTGAGTCGGTATTAATAGTAATGCTCTAAAAAAATTGACACTGTCAGTATTGGATGAGTACATATTTAAAAGGCATGAACTTCTCTTGTTTGAGAAGCCGTCTTCGCGCACTAACTTATATAAATTTGCTCCTGTGCCGAGAGCCTTGAGTTTATTTAATGCTCTAAGCCCTGATATAGATATATTTAATGTTTCGTTGGCGAAAGTCACAAACGAGGCACTATTAAAAGTACCTCGGATATTAAATGAACTTTTATAATTAACTGTAATGATTTGGCATAGCATAGTCGCATTAGAATAAGCCTTTAAGACTCACTATTGTATGAAATAAATAACTTTTTAGTTTGTACTTAGTACCTACTCAGCTCTAATAGTTTTCCTTTAAACTTCAGTACATATACTACTACTGTAATTTTTTTTCACGTTTCCATATAATATAACCGTTTAGCAGATAGAGTGGGGGGGGGGGGGGACACTTACCTCTAACAAAAATTTGCACTTTAAAAACAAATATTTCGGAAACGGATCCGTAAATCCAAAAATATTGATTTCAACCTCACAAAATTTTTAAAGACCTATTTAACAATACCTTACACGACGGGTTTGTATAGAAAAAAAAAATACTCCCTCTTTACTTGAATAGGAGCTAACCTAAAATATTTTTTTCTATATTTTTTTTATTACCACTTTTTTGGCATGATTAATATACAGTCATACCCATACCAAATTACAGCGTTCTAGTACTTATAGTCTCTGAGTAAAACCGCGACGGACAGACATGGCGAAACTATAAGGGTTCCTTGTTTACTACGGAAGTCAAAGGGTGTAGTTGGGGTTTACCTTCGATGATTTTGCCTGATTTTTGATTGATTTTAGTAGACTTTATAATATGAAATTGGTGAGGTTTGTAAATGAAAGCATGTATAAGACATACATGCTTTTGCTCATTGTTTGTTTGTTTTTCGTGTGTGTAAGTGGCCAACACTGGTGTCAGATTTTACTCATAAACAATTTTCGAGATAATTAAAGAGGACTGTTATATGGACTAGTAAAACTTTGTCACCAAAAAAGACCTTAGTAATATTTGATTGCTACTTGTTAAAATTGTATACCGTACAACACTGATACGTTGTATCTTATGGAACTGCACATTGGCAGAACCACGGGTGCCTCGGTAGAAGCCATAACATAAAACAGTAGAAGAAATAGGAATAAAGATTATTATTTTTTATTACGAGCTCCGTGGCGCAGCGGTCAACAGGCCTGCCTGTGACACGGAGGTCCCGGGTTCGATCCCCGGTCAGGTCAAGATGGAAAATGATCTTTTTCAGATTGACCTGGGTCTTGGATGTTTATCTATATATGTAGGTATCTATTATAAAATATAGTATCGTTGAGTTAGTATCCCATAACACAAGTCTCGAACTTACTTTGGGGCTTACTCATAGATATCAGAATATTTACTGGCTTACTCAATCTGTGTGATTTGTCCGTATATATTTATTTATTATTATTATTTATACAGTATGTTATTTTAATGATAATGTAGGTGCTTGTGTTTTGTTCATATGCTGCAATCTATACATACATATCTGTATTTCAAAGTACAGTTAACAAGGGCTTTGTCTTACTAAATTATGTTCGTACAACAGCCATCAAAGCCGAGTTAGTCCCTAGGCGTTTGGTCTCGTTATAATTAGTCTCCATTTCCGACGAGTCACTTAGGGGACTAAGTTGTGTAATGTGTAGTGAATGGATTTAATACAGGCTATTTGTGTACTGCGAAATGCTCAAGTTGCTTGTCTGGCGGTTATATATTTTGTGATGTTTAGGGTCTTTCAAATGACTTATAACACCAGTTTGCCGCAAAGATCAGACTTCAATAAATATACAATACAATATGAATTGGCCCAGATAAATTTGATCCTTTACAAATTGCATATAGTTCATTATAGAATAGTTTTTACGACATGCCTATATGTCTCACCAGTGAAATGATGTTGAATAAATTCATCAATTGCCTGTCTGGTCTCACTGCCTCATTTTTCACATTTTGATTAATAATACCATTGTCAAGATAGTGCGTAAAACTAAGCATATTTTTAATGGATTAAGTATTGAGATATTACTTTATAAGTGATAAAGTCATGACCTAAATATCCCAGAAAAGCAATGAAACAGCAAACCAGAAAATATCGAAACAGCATCGAGTTATTTTATTTTTAAAATGGCAGCTCCGAGGCATTCAATATGATTTATTGTGTCCGATAACATTAAGTTCAAACGCTAATATCATTTGGCGCGCCAATAAAATTCTATTACTTCTTAAATTTAATGGAATCGAGTTTACTGACAATCGATGTTTGCCTTCTAATATTTTAAAGTGGACATGAAATGAACGTCATTTGTATCGATTCCCAAGTACATACCAATAATAGGTCTTTTTGGGACGTACCTATACACTTATAGTAGAACTAGTAATCCAGTGTCTTAGTCCGCGTAAGCTTTAGCCAATGTCATCCGCAGACAAATTAGCTTTCTATAAATAAGTTTTAAAAATCGGTCAAACCAACAATCCATCCTTGGTCTATATTATATTAGTACTAGCTGTTACCCGCGGCTTCACCCACGTAATATATAGCCTATTTCCTTCTCGGTACCCTAACCTATGTGTATGCAAATATTCATGATGATCGGTTCAGTAGATACGGCGTGAAAGCGAAACAAACAAACAAACTCACTTTCGCATTTATAATATTAGTTGGGATACATACACACATTTAACGCTTAAATGCGCATTCTAGGTTTAAGAAAAACTTATTTACAATACAATCCTAACAAAAAATTCGATAAAAAGCAAGATATAAGAAATAAATATTTTTAATATTTATGCTAACATATATACGAACCCTGAAAACATAGAACTACCTTTTTGCATAGTCGTGTAGTATAATAAGTAGGGCTGTAGACGTCCGGATAAACTTCTTGTCATAGATATTCTTCTTCTTCTTGTTCTTTCTACAGCTCTTAACTATAAACTCATATTTATTAGATAAATACAAATGATTTTCTTTTAGTAGATAATTGTGGTATAGAAGACAAACTCTCCTGAAATTATTCTTCAGCTGCTGTCGTGTCGCTCAGTTTTAGAGCAAGTAATATACAATTAAATACACTGCATCTAGAAGCTTCAAGTTTAATCAGTCATAGAACTATAATTAAAAAAGTGTAGCACACAGAATTTTTTCATTTTAATTTGATTTATAACACAACTTTATCCGCAGGCAGACCTCAAAATAATAAGGGGTCAGGTAAAACATGTAACATATAAAAATCGAGCATCAAGAACAAACTTACTTCAGCAAATTCTGAAATCGCTCGTACATTTTTCTTTCAACTGCCAATTATTTCCCGACATGGGAGGTCATCTCAGAAGACCCGTGTTCACAAAGCTCCTAAACCCCCCATTATCAATACCCACTCAAACCCTTGAGTCGTTCGGTCTCGATATTGCATGCCGATGCAAAAACTCCCTGATATTTTATTGTTATGACTCCGATTGCTGGCTTTGATGTCGAGGAAAAAATTTGAAGATTTATAGGAAGAATTCGTCAATCTATATGGAAATGCGTACGTGTTATGTTAGACCTAAACGAAACGTATTAAAACATTTACTTAACATTTTTACCTACTTTGATGATTGTTACGCTTTACAAAAACTATCGCCCACCGCCCAAAACATAGCCCACCGGATTAGCAAGCTGAAGTGGCAGTGGGCTGGCCATATTAGCCGCAGAACCGATAACCGTTGGGGCAAACGAGTTCTTGAGTGGAGACCACGTCTGGGCAAACGTAGTGTAGGACGTCCTCAGGTACGGTGGAGTGATGATTTGCGCAAGATAGCTGGTAGAAGCTGGATGCGAGCAGCCGAAGATAGATCTCGATGGCGTGCAATTGGGGAGGCCTATGTCCAACAGTGGACGAGTATAGGCTGATGATGACGAAAACTATCGCAGTAGTATAATACTATAAGAACAAATTACTTCACTATCGCGGTTCTACTAACGGCACTATCACTACATATTTTAAAACAAAGTCCTCCGCTGCATCTGTCTGATTAACTCAAAAACGACTGCACAGATTTTCATGTAATTTTCACCAATAGATAGAGTGATTCATGAGGAAGCTGGGGAAATCTGCTAGTCTAATACTTCAATTTAAATGTAATTGAGTATATATTTTATAATACTTTGCAAAAGTCTGTTTGTTATGTAGGCTACTAAAATACTAGCACAGAAAAAAGCAACCTCGTCAAAATACTAACACTATTGCGAAAGTTAAGGTGTTTGCATAAAATTTAAATCAATGACAGTTGTTATTCTTTATAGCTTAAATAACATACAAAACACAAATCATCGCTAACACAAAGGTTTTTTAAGTTGAACCCGCACTAAAGGAAAAAAATGTAAATCACCTTGAGAAAACGATACAAAATCAGTTAATTCAGGTTTAAATTTCTATTTAAACATGTATTTAGTTAAATCCTGTAATTTTAGAGCTAAAAATAGTACTAAACTGCTTTTTTCTAAATTTCCAACAGAAAACGGGCACAACGACACGATTAGAAATCTAAACAAAATAGCTCAATTTTAAACTTTAAATTTTATGAAAATAGAATCTATTTTCGTGGGTCAATATTTAACAATAAATATCTCCCAATCCCCAGCTATATTCTGAATTATGTTTTAGTATTTTGCGTTCAATATTACGTGCTCCAAGGTGGTTTCATTTTGTTCCATTTAGAGATAAGTCTTTACATTGCCAGACTCAGACGCTTCAACGGTTTTGCTGGATCTTGAACTGAAGACATTTTATTTTAAGAGAGCAAATGTGAGACTAGCATTGTTATACTTTTTATCTCTAATTTGCTCTATTTTCTTTTTTAACCTTTAAACCTTCGTATTGATGCATTTGTATTTCATGCTCCAAAAATAGTAGTATTATTTATAAGCACATAGTAGTCATTACTTAAAATACTTTTTCCTTAGGGAGATCATCCTATCAACTTATCGTTTTTTGCGACAATTTCAGCAGATACAGGCACTAATCAGTCTGAGGTAGGTAAGGTGTATGATCTTTCACCTGTAATTTAAACAATAAAAGACAGTGTTATTGAAAATCCTTCAACGGTGTAAATCGGGATCTTTCACAATGACGCGATTGGAAATCCAAACAAAATCGCTCAATTTTAAACTCTGAATTCTATAAAGATAGAATTTATTTTTCAACTTCAATATTTAACAATAAATATCTCCCAATTCTCAGCTATATTCTGAATTATGTTTTAGTATTGTGCATGCAATATTACGTGTTCCAAAGTGGTTTTATAATGTTGCATTTAGAGATAAGTCTTTACATTGCCAGACTCAGACGCTTCAACGGTTTTGCTGGATCTTGAACTAAAGACATTTTATTTTGAGCAAATTTGAGACTAGCATTTTTTTACTTTTTTATCTCCAATTTGCTCTGTTTTCTTTTTTTATCAATATCTTGGGATTACATTACCTTAAGTTTAAAGCTTCGTATTGATGCATTTGTATTTCATGCTCCAAAAATAGTAGTATTATTTATAAGCACATACTAGTCATTACTAAAAATACTTTTTCCTAAGGGAGATCATCCTATCAACTTATCGTTTTGTGCAACAGTTTTAGCTGATACAGGTACTAATAAGGATTAAAAAGGTAAGGTAAGGTAGTATTGCTAAAATTAGAGGTAAAGGATTGTACCTTTACCTCTAATTTTAGCAATAGTTACATAAGACAGTGTTATTGAAAATCCTTCAACAGTGAAAAGCGGGATCTTTCGCAATGACGCGACTAGAAATCCAAACAAAATAGCTCAATTTTAAACTCCGAATTCTATTTAAAAGATAGAATTTATTTTTCAACGTCAATATTTAACAGTAAATATCTCCCAATTCCCAGCTATATTCTGAATTATGTTTTAGTATTTTGCGTTCAATATTACGTGTTCCAAGGTGGTTTCATATTGTTCCATTTAGAGATAAGTCTTTACATTGCCAGACTCAGACGCTTCAACGGCTTTGTTGGATCTTGAGATGTAGACGTTTTATTTTCAGAGTGCAAATTTTCTCTTGTTGTCTACAATTTAGTCTAAGTTTTCTTATTTCATCAATATCTTGAAAGTAAGAAAGATTTAGTCTAAACCTT
Organism: Rhodophaea formosa; assembly: GCA_963082605.1. Taxonomy (NCBI): domain Eukaryota; kingdom Metazoa; phylum Arthropoda; class Insecta; order Lepidoptera; family Pyralidae; genus Rhodophaea; species Rhodophaea formosa. The sequence continues at coordinate 20,001,462 of OY720208.1, read as the reverse complement.
CATTTTGGAGCATTTGCATTTCATACCACAAAAATAATAATATGATTTAGTTAATACTACTAATTACTTTAAACATTTTTCTACGGGAGATCAACCAATTAATCGTTTTGTGCGACAATTTCAGCAGAAACAGGCACTAATCAGGCTGAGGTAGGTAAGGTATGATCTTTCACCTCTAATTTTTAGAAATACTCGTAAAAGACAGTGTTATTGGAAATCCTTCAACAGCGAAAATCGAGATCTTTCACAATGACACGATTGGAAATCCAAACTAAATTGCTCAATTTCAAACCCTGAATTCTATAATCTATTTTTCAACGTCAATATTTAAGAGCGTATACTAGCAGCATTTTTTCAATATGGTTTCCATACAAATGTATTTCTCTGTTTTCTCGCTGAAAACTGATTCTAGAGCCACAATTCTTTTTTCATAAAATCTAGTACTAAAATAGGGATGCCCCTATTTTTTATATTTTTCAAAAAAACTGTTTTTGTATATTTTTTCTTTCTTTTAAACAGCTTTTTAGAAAAAAAATAAAACATAGGGACATACCTATTTTTAGTAATAGATTGTATGTAAAGAGAATTGTGCCTCTAGAAGCAGTTTTCAGCGAGAAAATAGAGAAATACATTTGTATGGAAAACGCACTGCTAGTATACCCTCTTAACAATAAATATCTCCCACTCCCCATTTATATTCTGAATTATGTCTTAGTATTTTGCGTTGAATATCACGTGATCCAAGATGGTTTTATATTGTTCCATTTAGAGATAAGTCTTTACATTGCCAGGATCTTGAAATGTAGACGTATTATTTTTAGAGCGCAAATTTGAAATAGCAAATTTTCTTTTGTTATCTCCAATTTAGTTTCAGTTGTCTTATTTCATCAATATCTTTTGAATAAACAATGTTTAGTTTGATCTTTCATTTTAAAGCATTTGTATTTCATGCTCCAAAAAGAATAATAATATTTATGAATACTATTCATTACTTGAAAACGCTTTTCCCAACGGAGATCTATGAACAAATCTGTTTGGGCGATATTTACAGTCGAATTACTTTCGTTTGGTGACTAAAAATACAACAGTATATAGCGTTTACAAAATTTATATGGGTTTAATTTTGCATTCACAATGCTATTTTACCTTATTTACCGACTTCAAAAAAAGAAAGAGGTTCACAATTCATCGTAATCTTCATATTTTTTTTATGTATTTCTAAGACGCCTAGACCGATTTAAGAAATTCTTGTTTCGTTTGATAGGCAATACTTCACAGATGGTCCCATAATTTTTTTATTGAAATGTGTCGAACACTTTTTGATAAAATACACAAAAACCAAAACAAAATATAAACAGTAAAGCCGTTTGGTTTACACTAATTTACATTTTTTTTCAGTGTTTTTTGTTAAAAATATTTTAAATTATTTACTAAATAAAGAAAATAAAATAAATAATAAATAAAGAAAATTGTTGTACGAGTTCTTTATAATATGTTATTTAGCGATAAATACTGTATTGTACCATCAGAAACAAACATACAATCGATAGAAAAACAAAATCATACATACCTACATAAGAAAAGAAAAGCAATGATAGTAGATTGTTATACAAGGGTTGGAAGTGTAGTTGAGTGTGTAAATTATGATTGACGAGCTCCATGGCGCAGCGGTCAACACGCCGCGGCCTATGATACGGATGGTCCCGGGTTCGATCCCCGGTCAGGTCAAGATGAAATATGATCTTTTTTAGATTGACCTGGGTCTTGGATGTTTATCTATATATTTATTTGTTATAAAATATAGTATCGTCGAGTTAGTATCCCATAACACAAGTCTTTCTTTAGAACTTACTTTGGGGCTAGCTCAATCTGTGTGATTTGTCCGTATTTATTTATTTATTTATAAGCTTTGAAATATTGAGTTCGCAATTATTTTTAAGCCTTTTACCTCCGACAGACCATTTTATAATAATATTCCTCTTAGTAAACTTAGTAAAGGCTGTCCGTTATTTTTCTAACATTATTAAACTGCCTTCCTCTTTCAACTTCAAAGACCGTCGACGTTCAAATTTAAAATTCCCGACTAGTTTCAGATTTGATCATGAAATCAAAGAGTTGAACTGAAAACAATGTAAATCAACGTCAACTCAACCGGCTTTGAAAGTTTTCGTATAAATCTTTGAAATTTTTGGCTCGCTCGCGTCGCCCGTTTAAACGGTTATGACAATGTTGCCATTATTTCTCCTTTATGAACCCGTATGTGAATGGGAGGAACATTTTGTCCTAAAGTTTTAATACCACGAATACTGATTTTATTACTCGTCTTTCGATCTACTTAAATATTTATACCTTTTCGAACTTATTACACGCATCTCGATCATTTTGCGTGCCTTAACCAGATTTATCGATGTGACTAGAAAATAAACTGGCTTCATCATCATCATCTTCTGGATGATTTTCGTTATCAATAAATTTTGTAGGCGTTAGTTTTGCATAGTTCTCATACATACAAATTGTCACGTCTTTTCTTTGCAGGGTAGACAGAGCCTAGGTTTTTTAAGACCTAAAGCCCCGTTTAGCATGGTGGTGGGTATGTAGCTGGAAAACGGAATCATAACAGTGATGGGTTGCTAGTGTAACAGACGTCGTCTTATACAGAATTTTCTTTCAAATATTTTTATTAAATACCATGCTTAAAAACATTAACCTACTTGTACCTTTTCTAGGAAGGGGCGTTTACTAGTAAAAATAAAGAACAGTTATGTCTGCGAGTACGCATCAAACATAATAACCAATCGGAGTGGTTTCTTTTACAAAATTCGGGTATTAGGGGTGTGGTTTGAAAATCGGCAAATGCAGAGATTAAAGAAGGCTCGGGAGACGGGATTAGGCAGCGCGCGCGCACGGTTGTTGACGTTGACAAATTATTATTAGAAAAATATACGGATTAGACCAGTCGCAAGTACTATATTCGGTATTAATATTAATCCTTGCGTAAAATTCACTATAAATAAAGTGTCTCGTGAGACAGGGGCGAACTATCATCACTGCGCTGTGAAGAATCGGTAATCCATAATTATAACAACTACATACAAAGGTCGTATAAACATTTTCTTTATTATTTCTTGTATATTCTATTTGTACTACTATAACTTATTTTATATATATACTTGCATGAGAATTTAATAATACAGGAGACATTTAAAGGCGAGGTTGTAAGTCCAGTCGACGTTGTATAGTGGGATTTATGTGTCGCTGAATGTATTTATCTAATATGTTTGTAGTTCCTATTAATGTTTTGGTATTTTGGTAGTGAAAATTTCCGCTGTAATACTAGGATTTATAAAGGCGTTCGATAGGGACGTACATTCACCAATCTGTTACTCTAACATTTGTAAATTAATTAGTCAATGTTTTCTTATATTTTAGTAATTAATACTAATGTTATACTGATAGACTGGACCTACCTAAAATCTGAATAATATCCTCATTACTTTAGAGCATCTGGTGATTTTTGTAGACCTGTACGGTAATTAATACCGTCTCTATTCTACAGTAAATTGAGGCATATTTGCTTTGTGATAAACAACTCAACGCCACATCCTGCGTCTAGCTTGGGTATAACCCACACCATACTATACTTTAGGGAAATTTTGTCGGAGGAATGTGGTATTGAGTTTTAGTATGATAGCAGTAATCATTAACAGTTTAAATTCTCTATGATGCATTGACACAGTCTTATAATATCGGGTTCGCCCGCGCCGTGGGAATCAGATGGAAGACGCCATCCTAGGGAAATTCATGTTGATGGCATCATGGAAAATGGTAACGGGTGAATAGTTACTTTAATAAATAGTGAGATGATCTAGAGAGGTCACCAGCGTCAGACTCAGGCATAGTAAAATAAAGTCGTCTGCAGACGAAGTAGGATAGGTTATAGGGTCTAGGGCTTAGGTTCTACGGTCGGCTCTAAAAGGTCGTAAGGACACTGATAGTCAGGTGCGCGTGGAACATCTGCACCCTCCAATTCTGCCTTGGAACTGACTATAGTGAGGACGGGTTGCTAGGTTGGATGGGAGACCCGGATGTATTCATTTTTTATAGGAATTCTACAGGTCTTATGGCCTGCCCTCAATAAATTCTCTAAGGCGGAGTCCAGCAGCTCGATTGGTCATTATGTCTAACTTTAAGTTAAGATATTATATATTTTATTTTCTTTACTTTCACTTTCTTTTTCTATGACCTGTTAAAACCTAAAATACTACTATTATATGAATATAAACTTGCGGTATAAACCTGTTTCATGCGTGAACGTGAATCGGGACGTCCTCGTGACGACGGCGGCGTAGGCGAGGCGACAATAAACGCGGCGTCAAATCATCGGGCGAATATTCTGAGAAACGCGAATTAACATCGTGGAGCGACGACATCAACAGCAGTTCTAAGCTAAGTGATAGTTTTAATCAAGCCTTATATTTTATGCTCAATTTATTGTATTGAACTATCAATTAACTCTTCTGTAACTTTCATATACGTATCACAACGTACGGGTCCTTTTAGATAAATAGACGATCACATTTTCTGGCCATGCGGACGATTATATTTTGAAACTTAGTTTTCCATGAGGTTTAGTGGGGTATAGGGTGGTAGGAAAATTAAGATAGGGGTAGGAAGTTTACACTAGCCGCATCGCCTATTGCCATGATTCCTTAGATTTACGCCTAATCCCTCGATGGGTTTAAATGATGCACACGGGAAGAGAAGAATCTGGTACATTCTATGATTTTTCTTACTTCCACGCTGGTCTGGGCAGCGTGGAAGTTATAACATAATAGACAAATGTCAACTTATTCTACCTGTTCTATTTATTATTTCCTACATAAATAAATAAATAAATATATAGGGACATATCACACAAATTGAGCTAGCCCCACAGTAAGTTGTGAACTTGTGTCGCAGGATACTAACTCAACGATACTTATATTTTATAATATATACTTATATAGATAAACATTCAAGACCCAGGTCAATATGAAAAAGATCTTTTTCCATCTTGACCTGACCGGGGATCGAACCCGGGACCCCCGTGTCGCAGGCTAGCGTGTTGACCGCTGCGCCACGGAGCTCGACGACATCATTCCATAGTCGATGTTAACTAGTTTTGCAGCTGTTACATCGAGCTCTCCCAAGCGCGTAGTTTTAATATGAACCGTGAGCAATGCTTTGATGGATCGCAAACAATGTGATGCACTTTGTCATCCAAGCATTTTTTTTAATAGGAGATATTACTAAAAACTGTGCCGCCAGAGTGCGCCACTAGCACATACAGTAAAAAAGGTTTGACACTGACAAGTATGTACATGTCAGTGTCAAAGTCGCAATTAATTTGTGAAATTAAACATTATTCTTTTATTAATTTGATTTTAAAATCCTATAAGTATTAAAATATAGAAATGCAATTATGCTGCGTATTCGGATGTAAAATAAAGGCAATTTATTGCAAGTCACCAGCTGTGATGCGTCAAAGCCCGGAGTCCGCTATTATGGCAGCAGTCATGCTGTGATATGATTTGGCAAAAGTTTTTACGGTCGGCTGCCTGCTTAATTCCAAGATCGTGGACTAATTCACGTATCTCAGATAATGAATTACAAGTATTTGCAGTGGACAACATGTTGTTTTTCATAAATCACTACCCCTTCTCGTTCATCACATCAAAATCCATCAGAAACTTTGTTGACTTCATATTTTTTGTACCAGATAATCCTAACTCTTATCCAAATCTTAATCCAGATCCTAACTGCGAAATTTATGTATAAATGCGAAAGTGAGTTTGTTTGTTTGTTACGCTTTCACGCCCTATCTACTGAACCGATCATCATGACATTTTGCATACACATTGTTTGGAGTACTGAAAAGAACTCGTTTGCCTTTAATTCCGGAGAAAAGCACTCATCCCGAGGGATCGACACCAACGCGAACAGAGCTGCAGTTGGAAGCTAGTATCTTCTAATTATATGATTCAATAATCCATTATGTAATAATCCTATACAAATCACGATAATTACCGCTCATAAGACATAAAAATCCGTCATAATCCTTATTAACCAATGTATAATGTACTAATAGGCTTTATTAAGGCTAATACGACCACAGAATAAATAATAAAATAATATGAGGATTTTCCGCCATATTCAGGTTTACCTTTGAGATGTGCGTAATTCGGTAAAACCCGAGACTGTGATATAAAATATCAAATAGAATAAGGCTTAGTGCCTATGCTTTTTTTTTTGATGTATCTGTACCCAGATTAGGAAGATGGGGCTTACAAGTTTCCGGGATATTTGTCTTTATCATGACATTAGTTTGCAAATAGACATATTACATCTTCATCATTTTTAGGGCTTTTAAGTTGTTTAGAAACAGACATGTAATTGTATGTTAACATTATTTTACTCAAACGTCTCTTTGAAAAAAATATAACTGAATAATATACACTAGAATTAGTGTTCAGATTTTTTAGGTGTACATAATTCACCTAAACTCAAATCGCGGAAACTGTGATGTAAAATATCAAATAGAATATTAAGACTTTAGAGCCCTTGCTTCTTTTTTGATGTATCTGTACCCAAATTAGGAAGATGGGGTTTATGAGATCACTTTGCCCTTTTATCAATGGTATTACATTAGGTTATCAACTAAACCAAGGTACCACTAGTGTTCAGAATTAAGGAGTGAATAAATTTGCTTAAATTTGAACTGCAAAACTGTCATATGAAATACTATCAAATAGAATATTAAGGCTTTAGAGCCCTTGCTTCTTTTTTGATGTATCTGTACCCAAATTAGGAAGATGGGGTTTATGAGATCACTTTGTCCTTTTATCTATGGTATAACATTAAGTTATCAACTGAACAGATGCATGGTACCACTAGTGTTCAGATTTAAGGAGTGAATCAATTAGCTTAAATTTGAACTGCAAAACTGTCATATAGAATACTATCAAATAGAATATTAAGGCTAGGTGCCCTTTCAGGGTTCCGTACAAAAATTAAAAACGGAACCCTTATAGGATCACTTGTGCGTCTGTCTGTCCGTCCGTCCGTCTGTCACAGTCGATTTTCTCCGAATCTACTGAACTATTTGGTAAGATGGTGTAAACCTATGACCCAAATACGAATGTGCAAAGTAAATATATTTTTTCTTTAAATAAGGGTCAGTTTAGGGGGTCCAAATAGAAAATGTTAAAAAAAAAGTTTTGCAAATCTTACCGTGTTATATATCAAATGAAAGGGCTTATTATGAGGATCTCAAAAATATTTTTTTTGTTCGGTAAAAATCAATACTTTTGATTTTATTCACGAAAGAAGGCAAAATTTGACCATTCCCCCCCTCCCCCTGATCTCCAAAACTACTAAGCTTAAAATTTCGAAAAAATTACAATATACAGTTCATTGCTTGAAAATTACAGGAAAAGTAATAAGAATTCTATCATTTGTAAATAAAGTGGTAAACTCACTATAATAAGTTCACCTAGGGAAATAGTTCACTAAAACACCACTTGATAGCGCTAGTCAATTGAATAAAACATTTTTGCACATTGTGTGTGTGTTCACGAAGCATTTAGTACGGAAACTTCATTGCGCGAGTGTGACTCACACTTGGCCGGTTTTTTTTTTGATGTATCAGTACAGATAAGGGGGGTGGGGTTTATGAGAGCACTAAGTCCCTTGCTGTGTCCCCATTTGTCTTTCTTAAATCAGAATGCAACTAGCCTAAAGACCCCTTCGCTCATTTTATCGTTTTTTCGTGTTAGGTAGTTGCCAACAATGTTTATTTTTTTTTAATGTCTGATGTGGATAGGTATATCACAAAATCTTTGACGTTCCTTCCAAAATACATAATTATCAAGTCTTTTTTTAGTCTCCACTGCAGGAACACGCCCCTCTTTGTACTTACCTGAGCAATATATTATTAGCCAGAGCAGTCAGAGGCTTTGCTCTCCAAGTTTGTTACACTGGTAAGAGAGGTCTTATGGTCTACGCTCTGGCCAGAGGGGTTGGAAATGTATTTTTCATGTTTGTGATCTTTGTTTAGCTTGGGTTTCCAAAGTCGCCTTCTACGATCTCCACAGGAAGACTGGGAGTTTCCTATTCTACTCTGCCGAAAACCACACGGCATTACCAGAAATCACACGGCGTACCGGGAAGCTTTTGAAATACATTTTCTTATATGATTTGTTTGTATTCTTCATTCGCATACATGTTTTCCTAGTTGAAGTGTACTAGTTTGATACCGCCGCGCTCCCAAGCGGGAAGTTTGAATATGAATCGCGAGCCACAGTGCATCGCGAATATAACGATGCACTACTAGTCCATAATACATGGAGGTGTAATCGGAAGGCTGATTGCAATCACCATTTGGGAGCTCCTGGGAAATATACCGTCAGTGCTTCGGTCGATATAATTGTAAAACTTTATAACTCTTGGGTAGAAGTTGATAGCAAAAATATGTTACGGCATACCATGAATAGTGTTTCTACCTATAAACATCATAATAGGCATAAAGATAGTCACTTTGTTTAGTTCGTATCTAATGTCTAATCATCATCATGTTCAAATCTTATTCAGTTTCCAATGCAAGAACACGACCTTCTTTACCACCAGAGCCATATATTAGCCAGAGCAGTAAAAGGATTTCGCTTACACTCTCCACGCTGGCCAGACGGTTTGGAGAGGTCTCTTTGATGTTTAAAAGCATAGTATAGCTTATGTTTCATAAGTCATTAAACTTAAATGGATATCCAATCCTTTAATCCATAGTAATACGTAATATTGATACACATACTAAAAAAAAGTTTCTGTTAATAAAACCAGACTGCCTTGTCCCCGGTCAGGTCAAGATAGAAAATGATCTTTTTCAGATTGACCTGAGTCTTGGATGTTTATCTATATAAGTATCTATTATAAAATATAGTATCGTTGAGTTAGTATCCTATAACACAAGTTTCGAACTTATTTTGGGGCTAGCTCAATCTGTGTGATTTGTCCGTCTATATTTATTTATTAATGAACAACCAAAAACATAAACGCATGGTACATCAAAAAATCCTGTTAATAAAACCAGACTGCCTTGCAAAAAAGATGTAAAAAACAGCCAATGTTACTGTTGGAGTACAGTGTTGAAATAGTGTTTTAATTGTGATAAGCGCTAGAGTAATTTTCCACACTCGACCAATTCCCTAACTTAATTATGTAACTGTGATCGCGTTGTCAGCCCATTAATTTTTGATCACTAAACACAAATCAGCTTTGCATTTATTAAATTATTTGTTTCCAACTAATTCGGTCATGGTTACTGGTTGAATTAATTATTCCCAATTACGGATTGTAATTGTCAAAAAGTTATTTAATGGTCCGAGAATAAATTAGTAATAGACTTATTATCCAGATTTGAATTGCGGTGATTAAATTATTACCTTTTTCACTGATAAAGTATTACATGTATATACTTTTAATAAGTGTGTAACCCCTGAATATTCAAATTAATCTCAATTATGGACATTATAAAATTTCAGACAATCTTTGTCTTGCTAGGTTATATAGACAGTGCCAGAATAAAACATGCGAATGTTTTTTTAGTTAAGATGCATCTAAAACGCCTTAGAGTATTCAAAACATCTGGATTATAAAATAATGTAGCAGAGGAATTTGTAACTACTAACAAGTGGATTAAGTCTATAAATCATCATCATTTTCGAGTAGGTGACACGGTCAGTCGACCATGCACACCCTGGTGTCAGAGTTCTGCGGAACCGCCTCTCGGCCTCTGACGTGGTTCCTTTAACGACTACCAGATGGCAGCCGGGACCAACGGCTTAACGTGCCTTCCGAAGCACGGAATCATCTTTCTTATCAGACAATCAGGTGATTCATGCCTGCATTGTCCTAACCAAACTGGAAACAACTTAACAAAGTATGCTTCCCGTGGGAATCGAACCCACAACCCCCGGGTCAGTAAAGCAAACGCCTTAACCAGTGGACCACAGAGGCTGTAAGAAAATAAGACTCCTGCCCTCTCAAAACATGATAAGGCAAATAGAAAAGGTAATTATTATTGTAAAGATTCAAAGATTTTATTCAGAAAATATGCCTGTTCGGGCACGTTTTCACGTCATTTCATAATTTAAATAATTCTAATTTACTTAGAAATATGATTTACTAAGAATTATGTTAATATTATTAATTATTGTTCAAAAGCTACAGACTACTAGCGTTTCGGAACCGACCACTGCAATAATTGTAAGTCTTAATCGTACGTTAATTATCAGTTTCTTTATAACTCCCTTTTGACTAACCCATTAGTATGATTTTTAGGGTTCCGTAGTAAACTAGGAACCTTTATAGTTTCGCCATGTCTGTCTGTCTGTCTGTCTGTCCGTCCGCGGTTTTACTCAGAGACTATAAGTACTAGAAAGCTGTAATTTGGTATGGGTACCTATGTATATTGATCACGCTAAAAAAGTGGAAGAAAAAAATTAAAAAAAAAAATCTTTTTTTAGTGTAGCTCACATACAAGTAAAGAGGGTGTATTTTTTTTTTCTAGGCAAACCCATCATGTTGGGGTTTGTTAAATAGGTCTTTAAAAAATATTGAGAGGTTGAGACCACCATTTTTCGAGTTAGGGATCCGTTTTCGAAATATTTGGTTTTAAAGTGTTAATTTTTGTTAGAGGTAAGCGTCCCCCCCCCCTCTATCTACTAAATGGTTATATATAGATACGTGAAAAAATTACAGCAGTAGTATACATACTGAAGTTGAAAGGAAAACTATCAGAGCTGAGTACTAAGTACAAACTAAAAAGTTATAGGCAACCAACTTATGAAATGTACTCGAAAATGTAAAATTTCTTACAATTTTCATTGTTTGATGTTTTTGCTCGTTAAACTGTGAGGTGCGAGTGAGAACAATGTGAACTCAAAGTTGTCATTTGCAACTACGGAACCCTACACAGCGCGTGGCCCGACACGCACTTGACCGGTTTTTTTTTTGCTAGAACAGTCCTCAGATGTCAACAAAAATACTTTATACTCATACCAAAGTGTTCATGAAATCGATAATTCATGCAGAAATGTCAATATTTTCCCAACTTTTATATTGTATACACGACTGACAAATTTTCAAAAAGTAAGTGCCTATTAGGTCTCTCTAAAACCTTTTAATATAGAAATAAGCGAATTCATTATCCAAAGTTTACAAGTTAATTGAAGTAGAAAAATCTTTTAAGCCTCAGATAACTTGATTATCCTGTAGCTTAGCAACGAAATGAAAAATAATTTTAGCAATCGCCATCAACCGGTCGTATTTAAGGTAAACTTTACATTTCGGCATCCAGCGGCAGTGGCGAAGGTCGCGTGATCCCTGTCATGGCGGTGGGTGACACTACTAGTAACTATGGATTTGTACGGAATGACTTGCAAGTTCGGCGACCAGCGGAAGCGGCAGCTGTCAAGGCTACTTGCAACTTGTGTCGCTCTCGGTGTGCTTCAGATAATAAAATAAACACAAATTGGTGACGATATAAAATACAGGCAAAAAAGAATCAATCAATAGTTTCTGCTTTCATTCTACGGTATCTGACGCAATTTAAAACTATGAGTCGCGGCGACTGTCACCGTCGCGTCGCATTTGCCACCGAAATAAAGCGCTTAAAGCACGATTAGCTCCGTTTACTGGTGACCCGGAACCACCGGGTGGATTCCGAGTGACTACACCCAAGATAGGCCCTTTTGGCAATGCAGCTATCAGCCCATACCGCAAAATATGAGAGTTGCTTATCTCCAAAGGTTTTGCTGTTGTTTCTCAGTTTGGCAGTTCAGGCTATGCATACAAATCGCAGCCCATCTGACATATGAAAGTTTGGTGTCTCTCCAAGCCTGTCAATGCCCAAAGCCAAGGTCCGTCCCTCCTGGGGGCCCTTCGTTGATGTTCGCCTTACAGGTTGAGGGCACCCTGCCCTCACCTCAAAAGTCCAGTGAAGTAGCAAAAGTTCACTAGGAGCTAGTTATACACACTTTGACCTATAGGTTGTAAGGTGCATTAAAAAAAGACTGCCACCATGTTTGACTGACGACTTTAGTTGCGCGAGACCGCCGTCGCCCCGGTCGTCTCAGAAGTGAACCTTTTAAGTGGAACAGATTTCAATTAATTATCCGATACCGCGGAGATTTCTTAGATTTGCGAGTTATTTCGTTTGACTTTAAAATTGAGTTATCCATTCCTTAAATGGTAACATCGATGGGCAAATTCCATTCACTTTTTTCTGATATTTAATACCACCACACTTACAAAGACCAATTTAACCTGAAACCCTTGGATAACATACTGCATTCTTTTAATATTTGTGCCCAGCAAACGTTCGACTTAACCACATAGTACGACAAATGTAACAGCAAATGCATACTATTCTTTAGATACCTAAATTGATGCATTATTTAAAACATTTCTTGACTTCATCTTACTATACTATTATTCTCAAAATGATAAGTAAGTATTTACAAACAGATACCACATATAGTGTGTCAATTGAAATTCGGCATTTCTTTAAAGTAAGGTCTTAATCCATCATCATTACCAATATTTCTTTATGACCAATGCAGTGAGTTAAAACAAAATATGATACTCTACAAATAACCCGGGTGGTTTAACACTTTTGTAAGAAAATGGTGAGTTTTTTGAGTTCCCACATTTAGTACCATAGAAGAAATTGTCCATATTGAGCTGTGACTTGACTTTACTAAGGGAAAGTTGAGGGTAAATTACCATGCTGCATCACATATTGGTTTGCTTTTACAGTTTTGTGAAATACATTTATTTATGAGCCAAAAAGAAGACTAATAAAAAAATCCTTACGCTACATCAATTCCGTAACTATCCATATTCTTCATATTTTCGATTTCCCCGAAATATCACAGATTTATCAAACTCCAGTTTCGGATGTTGGTAATAAGTAAAGCATATACGTCGCCGGAAGTGGATCGTAAGTCACGCCGCGAACCTCGGCAACTTCCGGTGTGGCGACCATTTTGTTTGATCGTTGTTGGTTCTGTTTTAGTTATTGTGGTTTGTAACAGTACGAGTACTTGATTGGTGGATCCATCAATGTTAAATTCCAATCGTATGTACTGTAAGCTTCATTTCATTCATTATTAAACAAAGCTATGCAGTTTGGTTCCCTGCAGAGTAGAATAGGACCACTCCAGCAGGACGATTTGCTAACTCGGTGTACAACGATTTGATTGTCACTTTAGCATCCATTACGGTTTTCATATCTTAAATAAAAATAGTCATTCATACCGAAACCGTAATGAATATTAAAGTTACCATAAAGAGGATGTACACCGTAGCTGTCAAAAGTTAGCAAATAGACTTGCAAGTCTTCCCGTGGATGTCGTTGAAATTTGGGCGAAAAATTATCGTCTGGCTAACTTAGAGAGTGTAGGCCAAATCCTCTGACTGGTTTGGCTAATATATGGCTCTGGTAGTACAGAGAAGGTCATGCTCCTGCAGTGGAGACTAAAAAAAGACGTCATGATGATGAGTTCTTGATTGGCGGCTTTAGTCATCATCATCATCATCATCATCAGGTCTTTTTAATTCTCCACTGCAGGAGCACGACCCTTTCTGATGACCCTTTCTTTTTTTCCCTTTCTTTCTTTCTTTCTTATGCGTTATTTAAGGGTCGTGGTGGCTTTAGTAATCAATGTTAAATGCCAGTTATATGTACTTGTGTCGTGTCATTCATTTCGAAGCAAAACTCAAGTCAAAAAATCCCTACTCACTGTATTTTAAAGTAATCTGTTTCACGTCTAACTTAATAAACCTCTTTATAAATCCAGTTACCCAAAACATTTTCAATACTCGTATTTTTGAAACCGCAGATTATTTTTCACCCTACAAATTTAACCTCCATAATTTTTCAACACGGCATCATCGCTCATTCTAAATAATAGTATGAAATAGGAAGATTTTACCGAAAGCTATAAATTGCGCACCAAAGGACCCTCTTAATAACTTTTTGATAATGATATAGAGGGCTGTTCCTCCCCTTTTTATGTGTGGAAATTTAAATATACTATGAGCGGTAATACCCGTGTAATATGCGTTATTTAATGGTGTTATAAATAAACGTAATGGCGATGAAAGATAAAATTCTGAAAATTTATTGGCTGGTTTATTTGGTTTCAGTTTCCAGTGTGTTAAATGTACAGTGTTGTAACAATTACATACTTTTATAAGTTTATACAGGTTTTTTGAAGAGTTTTAGCGGCGCTAGGTACTTTTTAGATGAGGAAAAATGTTTAACTCGCGACAGGTCACGTGACCGACAGTTCGTCAGATTGAAACGGACACGTGACCTGATCGAAAAGCAACGTTTATATAGTCAGGTTTTCACTAACTCCGGCACTCCGGGAGTGCAACCTGTTGTTTTTTTATCCATTAATAAAGTAATGTGGGAAATCATAACACCGATTCTTAAAGTAACTCCCATCCGCCCCGGTGACCCTGCCCCGGTGACGGGACGGTAGGGAAAAATGTATTCATCGACCCCGGTAGATTGGCCCCATCTACCCATTGACCGGGGTAGATGGTACTTGAGCTGTGCCATGTTACGATCGCTGGAAGGAATATATATGTTTGTGCGTATAAGTAACTAGCGTCTATAATACCTTAATCGAGAATGCTCTAGTTGCGTGGGGTTTAGAAATTATCTTTACTCTGACTATTAAATTCACACTCCGTTTGCCCCAATCACTGGTTGAAATTGATAAATCGTATTAAAATCATCTTGAATCTTTACAGAAATCTAATAATTCTCATTTTCTTTTCCAGGTATGGCTGAAGTTATGAGCGAGATACTTCGTAAGTTGGCAACTTTACACTCTAAGTGTTACGAACTAATGATCGAAAGAGTTCGTAATTGTCACTGATTTGGATCTTGTTAATATATTTAAGCGTTTTAATACGCCTGGATTGACTGAGTATTTATAAGAGTAGTGATATTTTTAAGAAGTTAAAAATTTTTATAAATACACTAATGCTATGTTGATAGCACTACAACAAATTATAAAACAAAGTCCTCCACGGCGTCTGTCTGTATGTTCGCGTTAAACTCAAAAACTACTGCACGGTTTTTCATGTGGTTTTCACTTATAGATAGAGTGATTCATGAGGAGGGTTTATAGGCATAATTCAGATCTAGGCGCAGTCGGGGAGGGCTGCTATTAAAAAAGTAAGAGCATATAATATAAAAAAGAAAGATTAGATTTTTGGTTTGTTTGCATTTAATAGGCTCCAAAACTACTAAACCGATGTTCAAATTTATCTGCGCATAAAATGAACTGTTACTCTCGCGGATGAAATCGCGGGAAATTATTAGTTAGGAAATAAATATAACAAAATAAAAATTATACCTACTTGAAATCGGTATCAACTTTTCTGTGTCAAAACGTCGTCAGCAGTTATACAGTTCTTATTGTCTAGTACACTTATTAAAAATTATTTTTTCTCTTTTATTTCAACATCATCATTATAACGTTGGCCACTTAAAATTTTATTTTGTTTTTCGTGTGTAAATAAACAAAAAAAAAATGAGAAACAAAATTAAACATATTAACATCATGAAAGTCCAACAAGCAAACATATATTTATTCTGCATACGAGCGTCATTAATTACAATAACTATGTGAAACATACTGTAATATTTCACCCATGGAATATATGTAAATGTGCCACATTGAACTCACAAACTTGGCTTGTTCTAGTACACATTATGCCCATAAATCAGATTTATGTAAACCCCTTTTTGGGGTAAAAGGGAGAACATGGCATAACTCGACTGATACGATGAAAAACAACGTTTTTTGTTGTCTAACGGAAGAATATTTTGCGTAAACTTAGTAACCTTGTTTGTTTGAATAATGAATGTTTATTGCTTCGTAATCTGTGTTTTAGCAAACTTTTGAACCGAGTCCAAAATAAGAAGAGGTACCTATATGAGACAGTAATCAATTCGACTGATCTTTTTTGTACATTGGGTTATACTATTTATTAAACATACGAATTTGTCGCATTAAACTTAATTCAAAATCTGTTCAGTAATAAGAAGTTTAATAAAATGATTTTATAACCTAATATTGATATGAATTTATTGATCCTCCAACTCAAATTGTTTTTTTGACTTTTCCTCATTATTTTTTTTCATTTTGAAATACTTTTGTAGGAAAATGTCGAAAAATAATTGATTTCCCAGCATTGGTCCCATAGGAAAAGTTGTACATATGAACGGTCCAAGTCATCCGTTTAAGGGAATTTGGAATTTAAAACAAATAGTACTAGCAAATAACAGATATTCTATTCTATTCAAACCAAGCTTCGATCAATTCCACAGTTAACTGTAGGACTCTACGGTCCTTTGTGACTGGACAGGAAGTCCACTAATGAACACATTCACAGACCACTTGGAGCTGCATGCAACAGGAAGTCTACTTCACTAGAAGCTTTGCCTTCGGAAACTACGACTATAGTTAAATAAATAATGGGGACAAATATAAGGACCGCATAAAATATACATCAAACATAAAAAAAAACAATAACCAAAAAAAAAGAAACCTTAAAATTACAACGGCTCCACTTATTTTAGTCATGATTGCACTTTAAATTGTACTTTGAAACCGAATTAAGTAAATGATCACCAAATCGTACTGAGCAAATAATGCGCGTTTTTTACCCAAAAATCACTATACGATTGCCATAAAATGTTACTCTACTACCAATGATGGTACATGAAGCGACTGCAAAATGTTGCACACCCATGCCCATTCTTCTAAAATAAGAATTAAATAAATATATTAACATACTTAAATGCTTAAATGTTAATTTCAAGTAGTCTAATATTTTTAAGTTTATTTAATTAAAAAAAATATTTTAATTGCACGATTTGTTTGATTCTAAACCTTTTTAAATAAACGCGAAATAGAAATAAACTATCTAGTTGGAACTGGTTCATAACATAACAAACCAACAAACAAAAACACTCAGATTTAAGGCACTGTTTTATCAGACATGGCGCCACAAAGCAATTAATTCATTTAACCCTAAATCATATCAAATGATATAATAGTAATAGATCCCATAAAGCACTAGCAAATTACTTGTGGTAAATATTACTTTATGAAATCGAAGCACTCGCATTATAAATATAAAATAAATAAATAAATATATACGGACAAATCACACAGATTGAGCTAGCCCCAAAGTAAGTTCTTAAGAAATACTTGTGTTATGGGATACTAACTCAACGATACTATATTTTATAACAAATACATATATAGATAAACATCCAAGACCCAGGTCAATCTGAAAAATATCATTTTCCATCTTGACCTGACCGGGGATCGAACCCGGGACCATCCGTGTCACAGGCCGGCGTCTTATCCAAATAACAACTAACATCAGTGTAAGAAAAAGCAACAGAACTGAGTAAAATACGAATGTTTTCTCGACAACTGAAAAACTAGAGTGGCGGAAAAAATTTACAACGCGCACTCGCAACAGATATTTTCATGGCGCGATAAAATCTCCTAAAATTCCGATTCAGCATCCATAACCTTAAATCTCAAGTAATAGAGTTTATTTTGCCATGATTTCCTACGGAATATAGTGGCTATGAAGTGCTTGTTCCATTTATGGTGATAACTAATATGAAAGAATCAAGTTTTTCGCTATATTGTCGATTGGATGGCTTGTTTGTGAAGCGACTCCATTTTTGGAATGGTTTAAGCAGTCAGGATTCTATTTTCGGATGTGTTTTGGAAGTATTGCAATGGAGAAAATGTATGAACGGATCTATGTATCAACATAAAAGATCATGCTCACTTTGAGACACTATTTGAGACATAGTATTATTATATTATTTTGCGTACGGCTAGGGAATGGAACCTCTTGCCACCGGAGGTTTTCCCTGACACGTATAATTTGGGTCTCTTTAAAGCTAGAGTGAATAGGTTTTTAATGAGCCAGCGAGCTCCACCATAGACCACATCTTCACTTAACATCAGGTGAGATTGTGGTCAATCACTGGATCATCATGAAAAAAAAGACATTTATTTGATAAAGAAATTGACAACCTACTGTTATGTTGTTGTCGTAAGCATTGAGAGTGCTTACACACGATAAGTAATCTCGATCGTGGTCTCACTGGGATGGTTGACCACAAGTGGCATAATAATATCTCGAGCCCCTGCATTCTTTGAAAGGCACGTTAAGCCATTAGTCCTGGCTGTCATCATTGTTGAAAATCGTAAAGCCATGTCAGATGCTTTTAAAGCAGCTTGATAAATCTGAGACTAGTCCACTTACACATACGAAAACCAATCAGTCTCAATCAATGTGTGTTGTCCTTACAATCCTGTCTTTATTTTAAATCGATTTCATTTAAATACAAATTATTTCACTTACATAGTAAGGTAACTGACATGATCTGTAGTAATAGTTTACGTTACTACTTTGTTGTACGTAAGTTATAATATTGATTACATTAACCGGATTTTTACTGTTGCATGCATTTGCTCCGCATAGTTAACAAGTCATTTTAGAAGCTGTAAAAATATGGTTACGAAGAGAAAGTGATAAGAAATGTAAGAAAATTATGCAATTTCTTTTTCCTTCATTTCTATTTTTAAAATTCAGCCAAATTTAAATTTTAAAATTTTATGACCCGAAAAGAAAATATGACTTTAGACTGAAAAAATATTATGTCTTATTAATAAGTTAACAATGAGATATTGTAATAAAAATATCCATGCGAGCAGTAGTATAACCAATAAAAGAACAAACATAATAATATTTATGATTCGGTAGTCTGGTATTAAATACCGAATTCATTCTTTTATATTTTTTCACTACTACTGAACGAAAGAAAAACTCATCATCACACACCAGAATTATCCTCATAAATCTGCATAGCTAAACTTTTAATAACAACATCAAAGTAACCGTTTAACCGACTCATAACAAAAGGTCTTGACCTGCAATATTGCCTGCAACTTTGTATAAGATAATCCTGTGTAATTTGCCGTAAAACAGCTGATGTATGAAGACATACAAACTACATTGTAAAACTGTTTATGCGTCGTAAACAAAATTATGTCTTTTGACATACAACGGGCATTATACGGCTATGAAACAATATTTCGTAAATATAAGATACAAAATAGAACTGCTTTTAACCAATTCTGCGTTGCGGACGTATACCTATAAATACATTTATGAGTCAATATATACGGAGACAAAATATACAGAATCTTAATCCCATACAAACGTAGTTTGAATTTAGTTTGACAATAGTTGAGCCAATCTCAACCAAATTTCGTACATACGACCGGATAAGGCATATTGATGTTTATAATCCAATTTCAATTATAAAAACAATACCTATACAAAATTACAGCGAATAGAAGTTTCGTATCGAAAACTTCTACTTATTTTGTATGGGATTTCGGCTTTACGTGGGACTCTTAAGATCCGAACGGTTATCCTTTTGAAAAGAAACACAATGCTAGATTTAAGTATCATATCAAGCATACTAATAGTGAGCATAATTGCGTCCCGCACATGACCTGTAATCATGTGCTAAAAATAAGTATGGTTATTAAATTGTGATACAATGAATACCCTTTATGTATGCTATTTGAGGAATGAAAGGATCATACTCAATAGCATACTCAAAAATTCATCCTCCGTAGTGGAGGTATTAATGGAAAACGATCTTTCACAGACTGTTTTGGGTCTTGAATAGTTATCTTTATAAGTATCTTTTATACAATATAGTATCGTTGAGTAAGTATTCTACGACACAAGTTCACAACTTATTGAGGGGCTAGCTCAATTTCTGTGATTTTCCCTATATATTTATATGTTACCATCAACATCATCATCATCACCATCAGGTCTTTCTAGTCTTCACTGCAGGAGCACGACCCTCTCTGTACTAACAGTATGTATGTTTATATCTGTATGTTACCATTATGAGCTTCTAACAGCCAAATTATCCGTACTTTATAGACTTCGTTCTTGGGTTACTTTACCAAAATGATGTACACTTACCATTCCACGGGCCGTAAAATAATCCAACCTGAAACCCTAGATTATGCGCGGCATCAAAATTAATTTTCCCAACTTATTATTCATGAGTGTTAGTGATAACGATTACCTGGTACAAATTGTCTGCGGTCCTGGGTTCAAATCCGGGATCAAGGACGACTTTAATAAGCTACATCTTTAGATAGTATGATGTAAAACTTAATATAGTACAGATAAGAGTATGGTATAGTAGAATGGGTTGAGTGTTGATTCGTTTTTGGACTGAAGTAGAGCTTAGAATTATTTTGTTTTATTACAAGCTTTTATTTAACTTGCAATGTATGTACGTCTGTCCAGGTGGAATGTTATAACTCAATTTTAAAGCAATTTCCTCAACCGATTGAGTTAAAATTTGGTAAACTTATTAGATGACAATACAATAAAATTGTATCATAGGCGATAGATATTTGACAAGCTCTGTGGCGCAGCGGTCAACACGCCTGCCTGCGACACGGATGGTCCCGGGTTCGATCCCCGGTCAGGTCAAGATAGAAAATTATCTTTTTCAGATGGTCCTGGATCTTGGATGTTTAATTATATATGTATCTATTATAAAATATAGTATTGTTGAGTTATTATCCCATAATACAAGTCTCGAACTTACTTTGGGGCTAGCTCAATCTGTGTGATTTGTCCGTATTTATTTATATTTATATATAGATCTGATTTGATGATGAAGGTGAAAGGTGACTAAAGTTACTTCCAAATTAAGGAAAATCAACAAATTGTTTTTGTGCTCATTCGATCGAAAGTTTTGTATTGACAAGCACTTAACAGCACAAAACTAAATTATTGTCTACTAATGAATGAATGATTTATTCGAAAAAACACAGTAGGTACATGTAAGAAAAATAAAACATTAAAAATAAAATCAAATTTATGAGCACCGAGTCCAGTTTCATGTCAATGCGATGCAGCTAGCAACCCATTATTATTTTGATTCCGTTTACTACTTACATGCCTAGCAAAATGTTTATGTTACCTAGAGGTCTTAGAGATGTGAGCCCTGTCTGTCTACCCCGCAAAGGCATACGATATGATTAATAGAATTTGCGTAAGAAGTAATACGCTTACTCAATTGTATGATCTCTCTTATCCCTAGTCAAGTAGGGTTAATGTTCGTAAAACTATCCTTATTTTACCACATGTACAATACTATTTTTCTTGTTACTTGTGCTAAAGAACTTGCTAGGCCTTTGACAATTCTTTTCCAAAGGTCTATCGCTGTAGGTAAGGTCCCAGAAATTTGGAAAAGTGCTTTTATAACCCCAGTCCACAAAAAAGGAGCAAAGGATAGCGTGGAAAATTTCCGTCCTATATCTAAGTTGTGTATCATTGTGAAAGTGTTTGAAAGAATAATATATGATCAGATTTACTCCTCACTTAAAAACTCCTTTTCACAAAATCAGCACGGATTTTTAGCGGGCAGATCAACAGTATCCAATTTAGTCTTGTTTGAAAATAATCTAACGTATAACATGGAGAATGGCGCTCAGACTGACGTGATTTACACGGACTTCAGCAAGGCTTTTGATCGCATCGATCATAAAATCCTTTTACAAAAGCTTTCTTTTGCTGGGATCCGTGGTGATTTGCTTAGATGGTTTGCTTCATATTTGCAGAATAGATCGCAAGTTGTTGTCTTGGGTAACTATAGTTCGTCTTGGGCACGTGTTCCAAGTGGGGTCCCACAAGGGTCACTATTAGGCCCCTTATTATTTACCATTTTCATATCTGACATTGACTCATGTTTTCGCGATTCATCAGTGTTATGTTTTGCGGACGATATGAAAATTTTTAGAGTTGTTTCTACTTTTAATGATGCTGTGAAATTGCAGAATGATTTAAATCGTCTTGATATTTATTGCAAAATAAATAAATTATACCTTAACATTTCAAAATGTTCTTCTATTACATTTACTCGAAAATTCTTCCCTATTAACTTTGACTACACTCTTAATAATAAACCTCTGCAAAAAGTCAGTAATGTTCGCGACTTAGGCGTGATTCTAGACAGTAAATTGACTTACAGTGACCATGTCGATTCTATTATTAAGAGGGCTTTTAAAGGTCTTGGGTTTATTTTAAGGAACTCTAAAGATTTTAAACAAGTAAAAACACTAAAAATTCTTTATTGCACCTATGTGAGAACCCACTTGGAATACGCATCTCAAGTATGGAACCCGGTATATAAATGTTATATCGACCGTATAGAAAGTATACAAAAGAAGTTTGTGAAGTATATTAATTATCGCACTAAAACTAGTATAACTGACTATAACTTATCATGCAAAATGCACCATCTGTTACCTTTGGTCAATCGTCGCGAACTTTTAGATATGGTTTTTTTGCACCGTGTCATTAATTCCCATACTGACTGCCCTCATTTACTTGAACTCATCGGAATATATGCTCCTCAGAGAAGGTTCAGAAGCTCTCCCACATTTGTTACGCCCGTGGCAGCCACTAATTATCGACAAAATTCTTTCTTTCTTAGAGCTTGTAATAACTATAATAAGTGCTCCTCTGACACATATATGGACATCTTAGGATCAAATACAGTGGCATTGAAAAAAGCCTTTATTAATAGACTGTTTCCCGACCAGGGTTAGTTAGTCCCTTTTATTCATATGGTACTTGTGGTCCTTTCTCTCAGCTTCACTTATCCCACTGCTGCATTGTATAATGGTGCATATGTTTTGTTTGCTTGTGTATTGTGTTAAACTGTCGCTAACTTGTCGATTCTTTTATTGCTTATGTAATAGTTATAAGTGGAGATTTGTAAATGACTGAATGTTTTTATCCTATTGTTCTATATTGTTTTTGTAGTCGATAATCTTCCTAACAGAAAAATAAATAAATAAATAAATAATTGTAGTCTGTAACAGACTCACTAACAACAGTTATAAGTTACATTCGGAATAAAAACGCGTCTGAAATATATATTTTGGCACTTGGGTTTAAGAAAAGAAAGATATTTAAGATCAGTAATTTAAATCTGTTCAGGCTTATTAACTAATAGTGGAAAAAAAAACTCACATTTAAACCTAAACTCATACTAGTATTAAAGTTGTGTAAAAAACGAAAATTTACACAATTTTGCTAAGACATAAACATTTTTCACGTTGTAATTCCTTTTTTTGTTCCTCACCTCATAAACGCTAAAAGTCCTGTACTTCCATTACAGTCACGAGCCCTTACGCCTTACGTAATAACTTTCTTAGAGTTAATTAAACTTGTCTCTGGGGCTTTAGTTCAGTGATTTACTAGGCTCTCATGGCGTCCAAACCGCTGTAGTTTTCGAATTAATTTTACGAGTTAAGACGGATTATTAGGGACGTCATGTTATTAAACGAAATTTGCTGCTCGTTTTGAAAATCAAAGCATTTTGTAGTTTCATTTATACATAAATACTACCACGTCTTTATACCTAACCGAGTAGACATAACTTGAAACAATATCACCTAAAGGTCACTTTTGACTGAATGGTGGGCTTGCAGGTAAAAAATGGATTAAAAATAGTGGTTGCTACCTAAATTGCCTAATAGTATTATTTATTAAACCTTTGATCACTTTCTACTATTTACGGCGGAGCAGCACAGCTGGTACATTATATCTTTTTATTTTTATTTTTACCATGCAAGTAAATTAAATACATTTTTGTTTAGCTTAGACCCAACTTACATCTTTGTCCCTACTTCATAATCGCTATAATGGCCTTGAAGTCTGATTTCAGTCGCGAGCCCTTACGCTTTACGTAATAACTTTCTTAGAGTTAATTAAACTTGTCTCTGGGGCTTTAGTTCAGTGATTTACTAGGCTCTCATGGCGTCCAAACCACTGTAGTTTTTGAATTAATTTTACGAGTTAAAACTGATTATTAGGAACGTCATGTTATTCGTTTTGAAAATCAAAGCATTTTGTAGTTTCATTTATACATGCTTTCTAACCACGTCTTTATACCTTACGGAGTAGACAGAATCTGGAGCGATACAACATTTGAAGGTCACGTGTAGCTTAATGGTGGGTTTGTGGTTTAAAAACTGACTTTAAATAGTGAGGGGTTACTGCCTTAATCACTTATCGATTCTATTCATCAAAAATGACCCCTTTCCTTGATCATTTTTTACAATCTGCGGAGGTGCAAAGCAGTTGATATTATTTTACTTGTTTTTTTCTTGTTTTAGTATGTAAGTTCACTATTTTTTTTGTTTTGACTTAATAATTACTTCCTTTTCCCTACTTTATTATGCTATAACGGCCATGTACCCCATTTTAGCCATAAGGCCTTGCACCTAACGTTGACAAGCTACATACACATACAAGATTTTTCTTGAGTTGAAGATTTAAATGGAAGAAAACTACAAACAAACCAAGTATATTTTATTTATTTTAGTAGTTTCTAACATAACAAATCATAGTTTTTACCCCATAAATGCTAACAAAGTCGTGTACTCTCATTTCAGTCGCAAGCCCTTACGCCTTACATAATAACTTTCTAAGAGTTAATTAAACTTGTGTCTGGGACTTTGGTCACGTGATTTACTAGAATCTCATGGCGCTATAGTTTTCGGAGTAATTTTACGAGCTATGACGTATAATTGAGAGCTTGATGGTATTTTTCCAAATCTGATGCTTGTTTTTAAGATTAAACTTAATTTTTGAAGTTTCATTCATACATACATACTGACAACATCTTATACCTTACGGACACAACGACGTAGACAAATTCTGGAGCAATGACATAACACTTAAAGATCATGCTTACGGTGATGATAAACTTGATGGTTAAAAACTGATTCAAAATCGTGAAGAATTTCTGTATGAATCACCTGTCGATATTCATAGAAACGAGTCCATTCACTCGTTTAGCTTTTAGAATCTACAGAGAAGAATAACAGAACATTCTCCTTTTTCAGCATGTAAGAAAAGTTAATAATTTTTTTGTTTTTTTTTTGCCCACCTCATAAACGTTAAAAAGGTCATGTATTGTATTTCGGTAGCAAGGCCTTACGCCTTACGTAATAACTTTCTTAAAGTTAATTAAACTTGTATCTTTTTAGTTCAGTTTAGTTTTAGAATTAACTTGACGATAAGAGGGAAAATCCATTTTAAAATTATGATAAAATTCAAAACATAAAACCACGAAACAAGCCGCGTGGTTTCCGGTAGAGTAGAATAGGACCACTCCACGTCTTCCCGTGGATGTCGTAGAAGGCGATTTGGGACACACAAGTTATATAAAGCTTATTAAGGTATTCAACCTTAATAAGCGTGTGTATAGACCTCTCCAACATATCTGGCCAGCATGGAGAGTGCAGGCCAAATCCTCTGACTAGTCTGGCTAATTTATGGCTCTGGTAGTAAAGTGAGAGTCGTGCTCGTGCAGTGGAGACTAAAAAAGACCTGGCGATGATGATGATTCAAAACATAATATTATCATAAGATAACTTTCAAAGTATCTATCACGTACAAATAAGCAATAAAGCTGTGTTGTATTATGTTTGATCATGTAACTTTTGAACAACTACATTTATGCACGAGCGCTGAAGTTAGTTCCTGCGATCCGTTATACGAAGGTTTCATTAACCGGAACATAACGCTCCCTGTTTATTAATGTGGTTGGACTAACTTACACTGGCCAATGTCTTGCTGAGATGAAATATACGGGGTAATGTCATGGACGGGTACGAACAGGGATCAAAAAGAATACAAACAAACATGCAAAGATACATAATTATGTTCATGTTTTTTTTTTTTAATTTATTTAAGAGAAAGTTTCCTCTTATTTATATGTTGTGGTTGGTTGGCTTACTTAAATCTGCTCAACGTACTCTGGAATGGGGTTAACATCTACAGGAGAATTTGATGAACGCTGAAGAAAGCTGGTTACCTGCAAAATTTTGCTTGCAAATGAATATTTTCAGATTTTTTAAATATTAGATAAAATAACAAAAACTTAAAACTATACTTACTGCTGTCATAAAATATTTTTGAATGTGAACAGCTCATGTTTACATTCAAAAATATTTTATGACACCAGTAATCACCGTCGATATTGTGTGACATGCTCCTAAATTCAGGTACATAGGCTGTTAACGAAGACATATTATATTGTCGACATTATAACGGCTCGGAGTGACACTAATAATAATAATAATAACTTAGGACCTCGAGGCCCACCGGCCTCTGATAGGGTCCCAGCTCCCGGCGGGAGTGTGCAGCGCATGCGATGGACGCAATCCATCAATGAAAATGTCATGCGCTCATACTATGGGGCTACAGAGGGAGGAAACAACCTGACCGCGTACCGTGTTCGGATGCTCTCTCTGTTTCAGGTGCTTGAGCCAGCTGTTAACGTGTCGGCGCAACGACTGTCGGATCAGGTGCGAGTCATCCAGCGTAATCGTATGTTGGATGACAATGTACTTGATCGCCTGCGAATTGAAATGCAGAGTAGCCATGTCATTGCCCCATCGGTGCATGCTGAAGTATCAACTCAGCATAGCACAATACCGGTAGGTGCTAATGACGTGAGTAATGACATGGTTACTAGTGTAAGTACCCAGTGCAATGAGGAAGTGAGGAGTGCTTTGGAGGGTGCGATTCGAGAATATCGGTTCATGCAACCCGACCTTAGACCACGAATACCTCGTTTGCCCATGCATAACAAAAATAGGGTGCTGATGGCTGTTCTGGATTCGCAGTTATCAAACTATTTTGATAACTGCGAAGACCTCATTGATGCTCATTCAATCTTGTATTGTGCGGCTGTAGCGGCATGTCGAGTAGCTCATGTCAAATTTTCTGATGACAGAGCTACACGACCTAAACCAGCCGTACCGGCATGGCAGTGCAGGATTGAACGACGTATTGATGGGGCCAGAGCACTTATCGGCAAACTGATCAGCTTCAGGGAGGGCAATACTCGCCCTAGAGTGATGCGTTTTGTGAGGCGGGCGTTCTCTGGGACTGATATCAGTCCTCAAGACTACATGTCCCGTGTCACAGAGCGCATCGACTTCCTGAAGCAGAAAGTGTATGCATGGGCAAGCCGTATCCGTAGGTATAAACGGCGGGTGGACCGTTACGTTCAAAATCGCACATTCCAAAGAGATGAAAGGTGGGTTTATAGAGCTTGGGAGCGACCGGACCAAGGTGTGGTTGACACGCATCTGCCGGATGATGATGCCATGTGTTCATTCTGGCGCAGCATCTGGTCGGTGCCTGTTAGCCATACCGAGGATGAATGGACTCAGGGGGTCGAGCGGGCGTGCGATCTAGTACAAGAAATGGGGGCAATTACTATCAGCCCCCAAGATGTAGTTTGTGCAGTCCGTCCGTTACCTAACTGGAAATCTCCAGGGCCGGATGGGCTGCACAACTTTTGGATAAAATGGTTCACTAGTTCGCACGCTCGCCTGGCAACTCTGTTCCAGTCAGCCTTAGAGTCAGGGTCGCTTCCCGAGTTTTTAACAACAGATATAACCCATCTGCTCCATAAATCGGGTAGTACTGCGGAACCCAAGAATTATAGACCGATTACCTGTCTTCCCACAGTCTATAAAGTTCTTACATCTATTTTGAGAACTAAAATAAACAAACACATTGAAGACAATTCTATCATGTCTGCTTCTCAAAATGGATGTAGGAACGGGTCTCGTGGTACTAAGGAGCTACTCCTCATTGATATGACCATTAGCCAACAGGTCCGCCGTTCTCGAAGGAATCTGTCGACATGTTGGATAGATTATAAGAAGGCCTATGACTCGGTGCCACATACATGGCTCATGAGGGTGCTAGAGTTGTATAAAGTTGATGCAACTCTGCGCACCTTCCTGATGTCGTGTATGAGACAATGGAGGACAGTCCTTCGCTATCCAGGATGTCGGCAAATTCAAAGGAATAGCGAACCTATAAGGATAGAGCGAGGTATTCCAGGGTGATAGTTTGAGTCCACTTTGGTTCTGCTTAGCCTTAAATCCTCTTAGTACGCTGCTAGAGGATTCAGGTCTAGGCTACCGGTTGAGGAGAGGTGGTCAAGTTATATCTCACCTCCTTTACATGGATGACCTGAAACTCTTTGCCCCCAACGATTTGCAACTGATGGAGTTATTGAAGGTAACTGAAACCTTTAGTAGTGCCATCAGGATGGAATTCGGTGTGGATAAATGTGCGATCATGCATGTAAAGCGAGGGGAGATTGTGGAATCGGTGGGAACCCAGCTCACGGATACCATAAATTTTAGATCCCTCTCAGCAACTGAAACCTATAAGTATTTGGGTATGTCGGAAGCGCTGGGCATCAATGTTGCTGACATGAAGCGATCGTTGAAGGATCGATTCTTTGGCCGCCTGAGGAAAGTATTTAATAGTCTTTTATCAGGCGGAAATAAAGTGCGTGCCTTCAACGGTTGGGTCATGCCGGTTTTGATGTACTCTTTCGGCATACTTAAATGGTCTCAAACAGAACTAGACACCTTGGATAGGAAGGTCCGTACACTGCTGACGGAATATCGAATGCATCACCCACGGTCTTCAGTTATGAGACTGTATATCCCGCGAAGGTGTGGGGGTCGAGGCTTTTTAAATGCTAAGACCATTCACAATCGCGAGATATGCAGTCTCAGGGAATATTTCCTTAAAGTTGACGTGGGGATGCATAAAGATGTAGTCACAGTAGACAAGGGCCTCACCCCGCTCTCCTTGGCTAAAGAGAACTGGCTCAAACCTGTAGTGCTTGACACTAACGACCGCAGGGAGGTATGGCAGAGTAAGGAGCTTCACGGACGCTTTTTCCGGGCCTTGCATGGGCCCGATGTAGATCTAACAGCGTCCGTAGCCTGGCTACGTTCTGGTGACCTCTTCGGAGAAACTGAAGGTTTTGTCTTTGCAATTATGGATGAAGTTATCATGACGAATAACTACCGGAGATATATTGTGAAAGATGGCACGGTTGACATATGTCGGGCATGCCACCGTCCAGGCGAATCAATCCGACACATTATCTCTGGGTGTTCTCGTCTAGCTAACGGAGAATACTTGCATAGACACAACCTTGTAGCCAGGATAATACATCAGCAACTTGCCCTACAATACAGCCTTGTGGAATCGGAAGTTCCATACTACAGGTATGTGCCCGACCCAGTTCTCGAAAATGGTAGTACCACATTGTACTGGGATCAATCCATCATCACTGACAGGACTATTGTAGCCAATAAACCTGATATAGTGGTGGTGGATCGATCAGAGCGGCGCGCAATGATTGTTGATATAACAGTCCCGCATGATGAGAACCTCGTGAAAGCCGAAAAAGATAAGCAAATTAAATATCTTGACTTGGCTCGCGAGGTTGTCGACATGTGGGATGTTGACTCAGCGATCATTGTGCCGATAGTAGTAACAGCCCATGGCTTAATTGCCAAGAGCCTCGATCAACACCTAAAGAGGCTCTCGTTAGGCAGCTGGATCAAGGGCTTGATTCAGAAGGCAGTACTTTTGGACACGGCCCGTATTGTAAGGAGGTTCCTTTCCCTGGAGCCCTGACCGCCGGTAGCTTGGACCCTGTTCCCGATACCGGTGGGCTACTATTTTTATATTTTTTAAATGTTTTTTTTTTTATATATTTAAATATTTAAAAATGTAAATTATATGTGTTAAAATAAATAAAGGATAATAATAATAATAAATATATAGGGACATATCACACAAATTGAGCTAGCCCCACAGTAAGTTGTGAACTTGTGTCGCAGGATACTAACTCAACGATACTATATTTTATAATATATACTTATTATAGATAAACATCCAAGACCCAGGTCACTCTGAAAAAGATCGTTTTCCATCATGACCTGACCGGGGATCGAACCCGGGACCCCCGTGTCGCAGGCTGGCGTGTTGACCGCTGCGCCACGGAGCTCGACATGTGACACTAATATATCATGAACTAAAATATTATCTAAATTAGTCTTAGGTTTGTGTAGTTATCAAGCCAAGGTAGTCTAGCCAGGAGTCAGATAACGTTTAGTCTGCGTAGCATGTACGTCTCTTGACGCAATAGAAGCAGTGGCAAGTATGGTAATAAAGCTATTCAGATAATTAAGGTGAGCGTGAACTAGCGTAACTATCTCCCGTATATTCCCTAAATTCAGGTACACAGCTTGGGGACCGACAATGGACTCGCCCATACGTGCGGTACGCTTTAATTGCGTACTTAACGACGACCTAATGTCGACTCGTTACGGCCCGAAGTGCCTGTATTGTATTAGTTTGAGTTACACCAACTTTTCATACTAACATTATGCGGGTCTACTTTTAGTGGGGGGAAATTTTGTTAATTTGCGGTCCGGTAATGGAATGGTATAATGCAGTTTACTTTTTGTTGTAACTTCTTTTTTAAGGTTCCAAAGTAAACAAGAAACCCTTATAGACGTAAAGCATGTATCTTTAGTTAATGTAAAGTCTAGATAAACTTTATTAGACTAAAAGCGTAGAAAACAATTGTGTGTAACATATAGATTAAAATGCAAATTTGATGGCATAAGTTGACATGACGCATGTCCTAACACAAAACTGTCACTAACACAAGCATTAAAAATTTGGTCAGTTTTATAATCATTAAAATCAAGGCATGATGGAGTTTAGAAAGTACAAAGCATATTAACACACAATAATATACATACAAACCCATCCCTGTGGAAACACGGCCGGAATTGCTTAAGAAGTGTAAGCGATTACAATGCTTACAACCTCGTCATCCAGATCATCGAGAAGTAAATAATAACTCTACGAGTAAATAAATAACAATATTATGCCTAACCTTTGTATCACCCCAACATTTCATTATTATTTTGACATTTCTAGCACTCTGGTAAATCTATCAACATGCGACATCGCGATGATAAAAAATCTTTTATTCACAATCTATTTCAGTTGCGGTTTCCGCTGTCTGAGAGTCCACGAGATTATTTTCAGTTTGTTTTTCTTCACTTCGGGCGAGACGAGATGCGGTGGATGGGGCTAGAACAGATGTGTCATATTATGTGTCATTGTATTTGAGGAAAAGATTAGGAAAATACTCTGAATTTAGTAAATAGGCTTGTTTTTTAAATAAATTCGTTATAAAATTAAACGTCCGACTGATAAATTATTGAATAATATTGGGCACGTATTTTTAAAAGTGAAACCTTGTTTAGCGGCGCTGTGCACTTTTTGTGATAGGGAATCACGTGACCGACAGATTCGTCGCGTAGAAAATTCGTAAGACGGCGCAGGGCGCTTGTGTGACTGCTGTTAGGAAAGGTATTAAATTTTGAATGATAGCATTTAAGCTTTCACTTCTGCCGGCACTCCCGGAGTGCAAACCGTTGTTTTTTTCATCATCATTAGGTCTTTTCAGTCTCTACTGCAGGAGCACGACGCTCTCTATACTACCAGAGCCATAAACCAAAGCAGTCAGAAGATTTGGCCTATTCTCTCCACGTTGGCCAGACGGGATGGAGAGGTCTATTAGATGTTGTTGTTAAAAATGTATTTATTTTTCTCCAATCAATCAATGACATAAATATGCAAGAACACTAACGAGACAAACAAAGATTGGAGGAGACTGGAGTCTGATGTAGGCAGGGCCTACATCAGACTCCAGTCTCCTCCTAAACCAGTGCTCTCCTTATCTAGATGTTCGTGAATCATGTATGTATGTACTTGTTAAGAGAAATACAAATATGAAGTACCTTACCGTGGAAAGTACAATAACCTAAGTAGTAATATAGTAGTCCATGAATATTGAATTGTTGTTGTCTGTGCGATAAATATGTTATCTATTAACAGTAACAGACTATCCACGTATAAAATTAACTTTTACTAGTTTCCGCCTGCGGTCTGTACCGACCAAAGAATAACAAACACTAGTTATATAGATACAGCGAGTAATTTGACTAATTATGGTTGACTTTGAAAGCAACAGCGGCACTTGTCGCTGTCATTTTATGTATAAAATGCGCAAAATTTGCCACTGTGGCCATACTTCAAAAAGTCAACACCTTTACTATAGTATTGTTTAGTAAGTATGTCCCAAAGTAAATCTCTTAAAGCTATTTATGAATGAAATCGGTCATTGTTAGTTTTTTTATTAGTTGGGTTATCTTGTCAAAATTATAAAACCATCTGTTGTACACCCATGCGCGCTTGCAAGTACTCCATTAAACCAAGATAAAAGGCCGCAGACTATTTCCAATGCTTTATTACCGGTAATATTTGTATCAGTTTATTTATTAATACAGAAAATTAGAGACGCGGGGCCGCAGACGCCCATCTAAATATAACGCGCACGCGCGGGCAAAACAAACGCTTAGTAGCGAGAAAGCGCTGCGCGAGCGCACGTTTCCACGCGCTGTGATATCGATGTGTTTTCGATTGTGATCGATATGGTGAAATCGATTAGTGATGTGCCAGTGACAGTGCAATGTTTTCCAATTTCAAATTGCCGATTTTGAAGAAGGGGACGAAGGAGGAGCCTGTATATTGCTACAGGAGTGTGAAGAGTAAGCCCCCTAAAACGCCTACGCTCTCCCGAGTGAAACGACATCAAAGACGTAAGATGTGTTTGTATTTGCTAGAATAAACTTTCCTTAATGAGCTGAGTTGTACTGAGTGTTTTTGCTGATAGTTGATAGTCAACAGGGTATTTGAGATAAGAGTCTTCGTCTGCTATTTGAGGAAGTAAATGCATCTTGTCTGTATTAGCTCTTTCAATATTTAGACGTTCAAATCTTAACTGAACAGTCATATATGAGTACATGAACTTACATGAATTATTGAAATTGAATAAAAACATATAAAAAGTATTATTATATTTTACAAGAGGTTGGTTTTCTAGGTTTAAGTATTTATATTAAAATTAGTTCGTCAGGTGGATAATATAAAAGATGCAACTCAACTTAAAATGTTTATTTAATAAAGGTTTCTTTAAACACTTTTACAACCATAAAAATTGTTTACATCAGTAATTTACATATAGCTAAGTTTAGGCCACTTCCAAAGCAGAGTGCAGAATATCAATATTCTGCACTGTGCTTTGGAAGTGGCCTAAACTTAGCCATATGTAAATGTCAGTCCTTCCTTACTTTTCTCCTCCTTATTTCAAAATAAGGAGGAGAAAAGGATGGCCAAGTAGACGAAACAAAAGAAAAGACACAAGTTGTGTCCTACAGGGAGGTCAAAGAGATAACGGAGGATGGGTAAATATAAAAATGTATATAATAATATGTATGATGATGGTTGATAATTAAAAATAAGAATGATTGTAATTTTTCCCCATAATTATAATTATTTATTTATTTATCCAAAGACCAGAATCAAGCAGAAACGCAGGGCTCATACGTAGACTTACGTCCCCACTGTCAAAAAGCGTAAGCTAGTCAGCATTTACGACTTAATGGGTGTGAGTAAAATTGTAATTCTATAATGATATGGATAGCTATTACGTGTTTTGGTTGGATGCCAGTTTGTTATTGATCGTGTAATTGCTAGAAATATGTGACGCTCAAATTTGCATTATGAATAAATTTTACGATACTATTTTGTTTAAATATTTAAGTGCAAGTTATTTTGAATTTTATTATTTATATATATATATTTTAAAAATTACATTTAAAGAAGTTTTATATAAAATTACAATTTATTGTTTAGCCTATCTGGGTTTTCGACTACTGGAAACAGGCCTTCCCTAATTGTTTTCAGTCATCTCTATCGATGGCAATAGCTTGCTAGTCGTACCCTCCATTCAAGTCATCATGCCAGCTCATCTAGGTCTTTCACTTCACTTGAAGCATACTTATAAAAAAACCGGCCAAGTGCGTGTCGGGCCACGCGCAGTATAGGGTTCTGTAGTTGCAAATGACAACTTTTCGTTCACACTGTTTACACTCGCACCTCACAGTTTAACGACCAAAAACATCTAACAATAAAGATTGTATGAAATTTTACATTTTCCAGTACATTTTATAAGTTGGTTGTAACCTATAACTTTTTAGTTTGCATTTAGTACCCAGCTCTGATAGTTTTTCCTTTCAACTTCAGTATATATACTACTGCTGTAATTTTTTTCACGGGGGGGGGGGGGGACACGTACCTCTCACAAAAATTTGCACTTTAAAACCAAATATTTCGGAAACGGATCCCTCAATCGAAAAATGGTGTTCTCAACCTAACAATATTTTTCAAAGACTTTTTAACGATACCCCACACGATGGCTAAGTAGAGAAAAAAAATTACTCCCCCGCTTTACTTGTATGGGAGCGACCCAAAAAAAATTTTTTTCAATTTTTTTTTCTACTTTTTTGCCATGATTAATATACATACTCATACCAAATAACAGCATTCTAGTACTTATAGTCTCTGAGTAAAACCGCGGACGGACAGACAGACAGACAGACAGACATGGCGAAACTATAAGGGTTCCTAGTTTACTACGGAACCCTAAAAATGGCAAACAACTTAGTAAGGTATTTGCAACCAGAATCTCGTCTTTTTGATTTTATTGTTATTGTGTAATGTATAAACTCATAAAAGACTGAACATAATTCTATAATCCACACACAGCCCCATTATCTGCTAGTAACGTAGGCTACAATAACAGCTACTATTAAACTAGACATAGAAAATTATGAAACACAAACATTCTGCAATTCAAAACTTTTGTGTGGTGAGCTATTATGTCAAATAAAATCTTTATTTTTCCTGTTTTGCAAGTTAACTATGAACGGTTGCTTCCCCTTTATGTTTGCGTGTTGTTAATTCATAAACTTTTACAACCCGTAT
Source organism: Rhodophaea formosa (assembly GCA_963082605.1). NCBI lineage: Eukaryota > Metazoa > Arthropoda > Insecta > Lepidoptera > Pyralidae > Rhodophaea > Rhodophaea formosa. Next base: position 19,966,443 of record OY720208.1, on the reverse strand, counting down.
AAAACAAGTATAAAATACGAAAGAATGGAGATAATATAACTGGGTTCTAGTATCTTACTGCATAGGCAGAAAATTGTCTTAGGTTTTCTTTTGTATTGAAATTGTTTCTCATTTAAATAGAATCAATTTACACAACACTATTACAATTTACTAAATGGCCGTGTGGTTCTCGGCAGAGTAGAATAGGGCCACCCCAAGTCTTCCCGTGGTTATCGTAGAAGGCAACTGAGGAAACACAAGCTAAACAAAACTTCTAAACATCAAAGAGACCTCTCAAACCCGTCTGGCCAGCGTGAAGAGTGTAGGCCAAATCCTCTGACTGCTCTGGCTAATGTATGGGTCCGGTAGTACAGGGAGGGCCGTGCTCCTGCAATGGAGACTCCCAAAGACCTGATGAAGAAGAAAACACAATACTACAATTTTACGTTTGATATACTTTACATTATTATTAATATATTAATCACGATGTTATTTATTTTGCTGGTAGACTAAGTTGACAATTGTCAATTATGTTTTAAGAACTATGATTAAATTTCAGTTGTAGTAAATGCTTGTATTGCTCTAGATTACTGGGTTTGCGTATTACGGCCGTACATCATATTTTTGAGTTCAATTGCTGCCCCCATTTGATATAAATTATTTAAAACTTCTCAAATCATTATAATCATAACCATTTTTTTATACACGCTATAATGTGTCTTATTCATTACTAGGAAGTAAACAGGATTTAAAGCACAGAATGGAATGCGAGCTGAATCTTAGCACCGTTTCGCTTGCATAGCAAACGAATGTTTGTGCTCTACATAGATGATCCAAATTAACGTTTCCTTGTGCTAACACAGGCTTTAATTCCGTTTGTATTTCTTTTATCGGCTATGTTACTATAAAACTTATAAAAAAATACTTATTAATTTCAAATAATTATAATTTGCCATGTGGTGGCAGAGTAGAATAGGACCACTCCAAGTCTCCCCGTGGATGTCGTAAGCTTTAAACATCAACAACCCGTCAGGCCAGCGTGGAGAGTGTAGGCCAAATCCTCTGAGTGCCCTGGCTAATATATGACTGGTAGTACAGAGAGGCTCGTGCTCCTGCAGTGGAGACTAACAAAGGCCTGTTGATTATAATGATGAATTATAATTTACTCAAGTTTAAATAATTGATTATTTTCAGAGCTACAGTAGTCGGGTAATTTATACAATTAATTTATTGCTATTTCACATTAAACTGCGTAAATGGTCATCGTCATATCTTTTTTAGTCTCCACTGCAGCAGCACGACCCTTTCTGTACTAATAGAGCCATATAGTACCCAGAGCAGTCAGAGAATTTAGCCTGCATTAAGTTCGCTGACCTACACTCTCCACACTGGCCAAGGTTGGAGAGGTCTCTTTGATATTCATAAGCTTTGTTTAGCTTGTGTTTCTTAAGTCATCTTCTACGACATCAATGGGAAGACCTGGAGTGGTCATAATCTACTCTGCCGGGAACTACACGGCTACACTAAACTTTTCATTCTGTTCATATTGTATATAAAATTTAAAAGTAACTGTACATATACATACGTTCATTTTTAAGTTGTATGTACAATATAAACCCTATCGGATCATCGCAATGTATATGGATCGGTATGCGGATTATTTATTACAATTATTATAATATTAAAACTAATAATTGAGTATCGTAAATACTAGGTTATGTAAGCTAATAAATATTGAGAGGCTTACATCAGCGAAACTAGCGACACACGTTATTTCATTCCTGTACTCCGAAATAAGAACATTATTTTTATTTACACTTGTAAATTACTTTTAGTATTTTTAGTATAACCTTTCGTCAATATCATCATAAAACATTAAGAGATCATTACCGTCAAAAGTGGTCACTTTTGGCGGTTTTTCAATTTGTACCTTTTAAATGTAAAAGAAATAAATAAAAGTACATGATTGCGCCTTTGGTCGATTAGTTATTTTAATAATAACGCTATGATAACATAATAATATTTCGCAACAACATTACCTTGATATCAATTTTGACATTTTATGCATACATTTAAGTATCAATATCAACACTCAGCACATTTCAGTTCCAATGGAATCGAATATTCAATAAATGTTATTCCGCCCAAGGGAAATTATCACGAAATACTGTATTATAACAAAAGTTAAGTTTATATTTCGTTCACAAAATACCCAAGGGCTGAGTTGATGTTGATTGTGTTACTAAAGTCAAATTTAGGTATAAAAAGACAATTCTGATGTACAAAAGTAAACAAGTAAAATAAATGTTTATAAAAATTTAAAATTTATTTTTTTGTAATAAAAAAACTGAGGCCTGTAAACGCTCGTTTTGGTATTTAATAATAGACAGCGAATTATAAGATATATAGGGTAAAGCACAAAAGATTTTGCGCATTTTAAAGAAAGCTTCATAAAAACTTTATGTAGTGAACCTAATGTTTCGCAATAGTACTTTTACTTCACCTAAGTATTCTTTTTTGATTTCATCATAACTTTTCAATGGATTTAGACTTAAAAATATCGTTATCCTTACCCCTTTTCCCCATAGCAGTGCAGTAGTTTTTTTTTTTTTTTTTTTTATTATATTGGTACCTCTTACATTGTGACATTATCATTTCTCGCTACCAATACGGTTTTATCGCGTTTATTACTTATAATATTTTGCTATTCAATTAATTGAAAGTCGCATTTTCAATACATTCAAAACTGAGTTTTCCATATGACTCCAATGTAAATTACAAAAGTGACGTTTAAAGTCAATTATATATTTTTTTTTTTCAAATTGAAAAATTACACTTATCACTACTTGGTTATAGGCAAAACACAATACACTATAATGAAAAATAACATCACAAAATAGGTCAATGAGGTCGCGTTGATAAATGTAGGTTTGTTGGCCAGACAATGGACGAGAAACAAAGCTAAATTCTGAACACATATAGGGCGTACACGCAGTTATTGCTACTATTTGTTTTGGGATTAGCTTGTTGACCGTTGACGAGCGTGGAGAGACTTGCTAAATTGTAAGTATCATTTCTGTACATATTCAAATAAACATGTATATACTCGTAAAACGTCATGTGGTTCCCGGCAAAGTAGAATAGGACCACTCCAAGTCTTTTCGTGGATGTCGTAGAAGGCGACTTAGGAAATACAAGCTAAACAAAGCATTGAGCATCAAAAAGACTTCTCCAACTCGTCTGGCCAGCGTGAGGCTATTATTGCAAATTGTAAACGACTTTGTACAAAACACAATACTCTATAATGAAAAATAATATCACAAAATAGGTCAATGAGGTCGCGTTGATAAATGTAGGTTTGTTGGCCAGACAATGGACGAGAAATAAAGCTTTTCTGAATATACACATATAGGGCGTGCACGCAGTTATTGCTACTATTTGTTTTGGGATTAGCTTGTTGACCGTTGACGAGAGTGGAGAGACTTGCTAAATCGTAGGGATCATTTCTGTACCTATTCAAATAAACATGTATATAAAACGTCATGTGGTTCCAGACAAAGTAGAATAGAACCTCTCCAAGTCCTCCTGTGGAGGTCGTAGAAGGAAGGAAGGAAGAAGACTTAGAAAACACAAGCTAAACAAAGCTTTAAACATCAGAGACCTCTCCAACCCATCTGGTCACCGTGGAGATTGTAGGCCAAATCCTCTGTCGGCTTTGTCTTATGTAAGGCTCTGGTACTACATAATGGGTCATGCTCCTGCAGTGGAAACTAAAAAGACCTGATGATGATGAGAAATTTAAAGATGCAGCATCACATCTATATCCCTTATGGAGAAAATATGACCTGTTCTTCAGTTTTGTTATGATACACATTTAAGTTATATGTAGGTAAGTGTGAAATTTTCTTTAACAATATTGAATCTATCGTCGAGCTCCGTAGCGCATTGGTCAACACGCCAGCCTGCGACACGGAGGACCCGGGTTCGATCCCCGGCCAGGTCAAGATGGTAAACGATCTTTTTCAAATTGGCCTGGGTCTTGGATGTTTATCTATATAAGTATATGTTATAAAATATAGTATCGTTGAGTTAGTATCCCACGACACAAGTTCACAACTTACTGTGGGGCTAGCTCAATTTGCGTGATATGTCCCTATATATAAAAAAAAAAATCTATTAGTATGAAATATTGTTTGCGTACGTACCTCTTAAATAAATATATAGATACGTTTTCAACAGTAATGGCTCGTTAAACAGATAGTTTATTCTGTTTTCGCAAACTGTACCGCTTGGCCACTTAAATGAAAAATCTTACAGATAAATCTAAGTAGCCTGCAATGAATGTCTAAAGCTACAAAACAGTGACTACACAGATGTGTAACTCATCAAAATATGGTAAACGTGTGCTTGCGTAGAGGGGAGGGGTGTTTTGTCCAGCCTACTTGAAACTCTGTTTTATGTTATCTTTTTTTTTAAATTTTTAAAATATACACGGACAAATCACACAGATTGAGCTAGCCCCAAAGTAAATTCGACACTTGTGTTATGAGATACTAACTCAACGATACTATATTTTATAATAGATACTTATATAGATAAACATCCAAGACCCAGGTCAATCTGAAAAAGATCATTTTCCATCTTGACCTGACCGGGAATCGAACCCGGGACCATCCGCGTCGCAGGCAGGCGTGTTGACCGCTGCGCCACGGAGCTCGTCGTTTGTTATTGCACGCTCGATTGCTAAACGCAACAAATTATGTAAATAGTTTTTGTATAGTATGTGAAATCAGAAATGACAGGACAGACAGTATAAAAATAATACTGGCCTTTGAAAAAATATATTTTTTAATTACGCAACTATTACAATCCTTGTTCTGTATCCTCTTTATTTAAAGCCATATCTTTGGCCGAAGTTATAAATAGTGTAATTTATAAACAAAACTAGTTTTATTAGGGCACCACGTGGCACTGTTTTACATCGAGGTAGCCCGAACTAGCCCATAAACAAACGTTTCCGACCAGAGACAATACGGCGCTCTTTGTCTTTTTATATCTGTTTGACTTACATTTGATGAAACGTGTTGTATATACTTTACTTCTTATTAGTTGATGCTGATATTTGTCACAAAGGCAAAGTAGATGGAAGTATAGAAGTAACAAAAACAAGATACAGTCCGAATCAAATTTTATGTCGGCTCGCATATTAGCTACGACCTGCGCAGTATGAGCCCCGCTGAACCTAATATTGTGTATACCTTCGATCAAAGTTCTACGCATTGACTCGCGCGATGTTGAGAGCCACTATAAAGTTTGAGTCGGACTGTACTAGGGTAAACACCATTGTCCCTTAATCCAACAAATCGTACAAAAGTTGAGTTCCCAGCGTAGGTCGCATAAGAAAAGTTGTTCATTTTGTCGAGATGATATGATGGTATGCGGAACAACGGTGTCAGCCATAACATCCTGTATAACTATCAAATATTTTCAACTCAAAACAGAGACATTTTGCGCTAATACTTTTCATTTTCATAAACGAATAACTGGACAATAAACGAGACAAAATGGAAGTCTTATTATAACTGCTATTATTATTTTTTAAACTCTCGCGGTTCAAACACATAATTATTAATATTAACAGGACTTAGCACGAACCTTTTGCTTTTTTTAATAAGTAAAAGGTTCGTGCTAAGTCCTGTTAATATTAATAATTATAACTGTTATTAGCTCTCCAATGTCAAAAAAAACACAAAACATATAAACGATACATATACTTCTCTAAATGTAAATACTAGACGCAAATCACACAAGTAGAATATAACAGTCTGTCAGCGAGCCGTCGAAGTTTCCTCCCATTGAGAGGGCCGGTATATTTAGAGAGCTTGCGTAAACTGAGTGACCCTAATTATGGCTTGGACTTGGGCCACGGAGGAAGTCTGAGTTATGATGTTTTTTTACACGCGTAAATCTGCCGGAATGGCTGCGAGTGTGAAAAGTGTGCCGTTACGAAGAATTAGCCGCGCGAAAAGCGGATTGGTTGGTCGATAAAGATGGGTTTTAGCTTTATTAGTTTGCAAATCTTGTTGTTTATTTGCTTCGGGTGTATTTATTATTATACCTAGTCTTATTATGTCAACATTGTCAAAAATAGTCAAAAACATTATATAAAGATATTATAGATAAGATATATCTCTGTTCCTGACGCGTTCTCTTCAAATGTTGCATTTGAATTTGGCGACTGCGGCAAAAGTTGCACATTCTATATACCTACCAAGTCCAAGCCATAATTAGTGTGACCCTAAGGCCTGGACTTGGGCCACGGAGGAAGACTGAGTTATGATGTTTTTTACACGCGTAAATCTGCCGGAATGGCTGCGAGTGTGAAAAGTGTGCCGTTACAAAGAATTAGCCGCGTGAAAAGCGGATGAGTGGTTGTCGTAGAAAAATGGGTTTTAGCTTTATAAGTTTGCAAATCTTGTTGTTTATTTGTTTCGAGTTTATTATATCTAGCCTAGTTACGACAGAATTAAATAAAATATCAAGGGAACAAAACACATACGTTCTTTCTAAAGGTTGAATTTGAAGTTCAGCGACAACGGCAAGCGTCTCGCTTTTTGTAAAATGACAGGTAGCGTGGTGACCAGTGTTGCTGCCATTTAATATAATTTAATAAAAATAAGCAACATTTGCGGCTACCGCCGACTTTATGGAAAAAAAGTGAGATAGCATTTTCCATTGTGAGTAAGTATAAAGTTGACATAAATAATTTATACTATATTTTATAATTAATACTTGCATCAATAGATAAACATCCAAGACCAGTCAGAAAAATATCGTTTTCAATCATAGCCTGGCCGGAGACCGAATCCAGGATCATTTCTGTCGCAAGCTAGCGTGTTAACCATGACACCACGAAAGTTGTCAATACCTCCAACCTTTTCAAAGAAAATTCAACAACTATTAGTAATAAGGAGCAACGTGGTTATAAAAATAGGATTAAAAGCTAAGTGAGGCGCGGTCACATCCCGTACGTATTACGTTCCACTCAAGCCTGGGTCGCATATCAGGAAACATACCTGCAACATCACAGAGCCTAAACAGTTTTCCTTTGTCCGTTCCCAAATATATCTAAAACTATTCAACCCTCCAAAAGGCGGCAACGCGTGAACCTCAAAATTCTCAAGACGGACCTCCTGACCCGTCACTAATGCCATAAAATAAAGTGGATAGAGAATAGATACTGCCACGATAACAACAATGTATGTTAGTTCTACGTTGGACCAATACATACCCTTGTTTTTCTGTCCGTTTTAGTCTATTATAATGAATGCCCATCTTTATAACAAGGTTTTGTTAAAATTTTATTTTAGCTTATTGTTTTAAAATCAGCATTTAAGTACTAGCAGTACACATTCCTTCATACCAAAATATGAATTAGAGATATTGGTTATTTTGGTTTAGCGCTGCAGGATATGAAAAGCGTCCTATAAAAGAGACATCCTAATCCTAACTATATCCCATCCCAATCCCAATCCCAACTAATATTATAAATGCGATAGTGAGTTTGTTTGTTTGTTTGTTACGCTTTCACGCCGTATCTACTGAACCGACCATCATGAAATTTTGCATACACATAAGTTAGGGTACTGAGAAGGACATAGGCTATAACTCACGCGGGTGAAGCCGCGGGTAACAGCTGGTAATATTATAAATGCGAAAGTGTGTTTGTTTGTTTGTTACGCTTTCACGCCGTATCTACTGAACCGATCATCATGAAATTTTGCATACACATAAGTAAGGGTACTGAGAAGGACATAGGCTATAACTCACGCGGGCGAAGCCGCGGGTAACAGCTAGTCCAGTATAAATGTAGTATACTCCACGGTGTATAGTTTCATTAATATATAAAACTCAGGCACTGCGGGGTACAGAATTGACAAGTGACGTAAGAAAATAAAAAATCTAAACACCTGATTTTAAGTTAAATGAGTTAGTTCTGTGGCGCCAAAAATCAGCCATTTCTAAATACTGCAGTGTTATTCTTATAACTTAGTCGATTCTATACGTCATGATACTTGAAACTAAGCTGAAATCTATCAGGCTCCGTTTACGCTTCAGATCGTACTAAAATATTCCTACAATATATACGACCACTCGAAAAACACAACCCTTTTTCTGGTGCAGTCCGGTATTAAACAGTCAAGTAGATACACGAAGTATCCTTCCGTAATCTAATTATTTTGTAATAACGCGCCATCTTGGACGTGCCCCGAAAGCCTACGAGCGAGTAAATTTCCCTTACCGATTTTATAGCTGGCTTATTTTCTCGCATCAACACCTCCAGGTGAAACTGGTTAGAACCACTTATAACTGGTTGTGATTCTCTGTGATTTTCCAAAACTATTCCAAATCTATCATAAATTTAATTTTATTATACTACAAAACAAAATTCACAGTAATTAGTCGTAGCTGTCACTGCTGACAGGCACGAATGAAAGCACAAAATTAATTTAATCTTGAAACAAATTCATGTAATAAGACCAATATTTTAAGTAAAACCCGAGCAAACGTAGAAGCTAAACAAGCCCTTGGAGCTACTATAATAGATACTTATACTTTCAAATAATTTATTTCAAATGGGCAAGCAGTAAACCCTTAAAGTATGTATAGCCTTAATTAGCTAATCATTAGCCTAAGGTAATATGTAGCTGGAATGTTTACTAAGAAGCCTTTGATCCCTCTAATCCAATTTCCACGAGCTTATAAGGTATATCTAACTAACACCCATATCCAGTTAATCCTATTTCCAATGAAGATTCATGGAAATTCAACATATTAAATTGCACATTGAAGTACTCACTCACAACTACATTGATATAGACTGATAACACGTCTCTTTGAATAATCTATTTCGATCTCTTTATTGTTTTTATGTATTTTATTTTATTAAAATAAATAAAATTATTTTTATGTATTTTATTTTATTAAAATAAAAAAAAATTAAATACATAAAAACAATAAAGAGATGTCAAATGTTTGTTACCCGACTACAGCGAAGTCAAAAAGAAGGGTTAATTTTTATCCACTATGTATGTATCTTCGTATGGCTTTGAATATCTCTTTACCTAATCAACCTTATCTTTATTAAATATACCTGATTGACTCATCTATCGACGCAAAACCGAAACTACTGAACAGTTTTCACTGAAATTTGGCATACAGATAGTTGTAAAGACGTAGGCATCCGCTAAGAAAGGATTTTTGAAAATTCCCCCCTAAAAAGTTGAAAAGGGACGACTTATTCTGATAATCATAAGGATATCGTATTTATGGTTTATCAGGTCGCTGATTACGAAAACAGCAACCATTTCACAAGAATTGCACGATTTGGCTGTGACTTCGTCCGTGCAATTCTACATCCTTTCTTAGGTCTCGCCTACGCTACATCATCATCATCATCATCAGGTCTTTCTAGTCTCCACTGCAGGAGCATGACCCTCTCTGTACTACCAGAGCCATATACTAGCCTGAGTAGTCAGAGGATTTGGCCTACACTCTCCACGCTGGCCAGACGGGTTGGTTTGTTACGCTACAATATAACCGAACTCCACGCGGACAAAGTCGCAGGTAAAAGCTAGTTTGACATAATGACATATCGTTGGATGCGTCTAGCCTATATAGACCATCTGCTGGTGGCTGCGTCTGTCAAGCTGGTATAGGGTAATTCCGGGGATGGAAAAAAAGGACTTCCAATCAATAGACAGCGTTAGTAATCATTTAAATGGTGTTGTTTCACTATCGGCGTAAATTTTAGGATGAAGCTGGCAACCCATTACTATTTAGATTCCCTGACATGCAGGTTTTACGAACTTGGGCCCTGACTACCCCTCATGGGATGAAGACGTAATATTTTGACATCCTTATTTGGGATAAATCGCTATTGCTGTACTGGTCAATACACGCCAGCGTAGTATGAATGAAAATCCATATCTGTCGTGTTTTAGCGGCCGGTAAAGTAACTATAAAAACTCATATCTGTCGTCTTATTTAAAACTGGAACGCCGAGTTTGCTGCGAAATAATTTAACGATGGAGGTTACAAATTCGAATTTCAAATTTAACCTGGCTGGTAAGTAACAAAAGAATAACAAAAATTATAAGATTTTGGCGCAATAATTTCTCATTATTGTAGTTTACATTTTTTTTATGATTGTATATTGACTAACATCCATATTTAAAGCTGGTCAAGGATAAAAGAAAAATCATAGAATATTCTAGCTGCTTCTTTTCCCTTACAGTCCGTAAAAGCAGGCCAGGGGAGGGGGCGAAAGACTATGGAGAAGAATATGTCAAAAGATGATGCGGCTAGCAACCCATCTCTATTTTAATTGCATTTTCTACATAAAACCCCACTAATACGCTAAACATGTCTTTTGGGGTTCGTCTCACCTGCAAGGGTAAACACATAGATTTAAAAAAAAAATCGGGTAAACACGTAGTATTAGTATTTTTCTAAATACTATATTTCTTAATTTCCACGCTATATTTGAGAAAAGTACTATACAAGCCTTGCCCGCAATCAGGTATTGATGGACTTACGTATGCGTGCTCGGCTCCGCCTCGGCCCACATTCACACGTTCGTCCATCAATGCCTCTATTGCCGGCCGCTGCAGTAATGTATTAGTATGTAAAAAACCCCTAAAACCAAACCAGTTATGATTAAAACCTTTGTAGGTACGTTAATTATTTTATATTGTGAAAAATGTTAAAACTTTTTTTATTTATGTCGAGCTCCGTGGCGCAGCGGTCAACACGCCTGCCTGCGACACGGAGGTCCCGGGTTCGATCCCCGGTCAGGTCAAGATGGAAAATGATCTTTTTCAGATTGACCTGGGTCTTGGATGTTTATCTATATATGTATCTATTATAAAATATAGTATCGTTGAGTTAGTATCCCATAACACAAGTCTCAAACTTACTTTGGGGCTAGCTCAATCTGTGTGATTTGTCTGTATATATTTATTTATTTAATAATTTATTGTTTTCATTGCGGTACGACTGTAGTGACGTTTACTTTCACCGAAGCGTTCCATCAATACAAAGCCACTCAAATGGCGATTTTTTGCGACTTTATAGCCATTTTATGGGATCATTCCGTTTTACGACTGTTTAAACGAGTTACAAGCTTTGATGTTATTGAAAAAATATAAATTTTCAGTGAGTTTTCACAGCTGTACAACGTTTGATAACAAAGTTATTCCAAATTGTTGTATTTTGTGTTCGTGTATTTTGATTTGATTTCACATTCTGAATTCTGAAGAGACAATTTTAGTAAGGTCAGTAGTTCGTGGAGCATTTTTATTATATTTTACATTTGATTTTCATTGTGTTTTGCAGACTTATTTGCTTTTCTCTTGATTATAACGTTGTAAAATGTTCTTGTGCTGTGTGGTTCCAGGCAGAGTAGAATAGAACCACTCCAAGTCCTCCCGTGGATGTCGTAGAAGGCGACTTAGGAATCACAAGCTAAACAAAGCTTATAAACAACAAAGATACCTCTACAACTCGTCTGGGTAGCGTGGAGAGTGTAGGCCAAATACTTTGACTGCCCTGGCTAATTTTGTGTCTGGTAGTACAGAGAGGGTCCTATTCATTTCATTTTATATTCTAGCAACATCAAATGCCTGGACAAAAAATAATACATCGTTTTTCTTATGAAAATATTAATTCTCGGAATCAGGAACGTAATTTTAGTCAATATTAAACATTCCGTCTCTCGTTTCCCTAAACGTAATACTTATACAATTCATTGTTTATGAAATAGACATAATTTTAGGAAAAAGAACTGCCTATTTACAAGCTTATATTAAACTTGCCCTGCAGGCCTATTTACTAACTTTTGACAACTACAGTGTACATTATTTTCATGGTAACTTCAATATTCATTACGGCTTAGGTATGAATGAATGACTATTTTTATTTATGATATGAAAACCGTAATGAATGCTAAAGTGACAATCAAATCGTTGTACACCGAGTTAGCAAATCGACCTGCTGGTTGTTTGACTGTAAGGGTCAAATCTTGCAACTCAATTTTGAAGCACTTACCTCTAACCGATTAAGCTAAAATGTTGTGCACTTATGTTTTTTGCACAACAATGCTATATTTAAGTACCACAGACTAATACATACCTGAGTCTGATGATGAAGTCAGAAGTTGGTCGAAGGCGAGGTGCCTTCGACCTACTTCTGACTAAACTAAATATTCCACTTTCGGAGGAACTGCCCCTGGATACGAACTTCCATCGCCTACCTAAATCGCATTCGTATGATTTAGCACGCTGGGGCTACATTGATCAGAAGGAAGCACAGTGTAAGTGTGGTCATGAAGGGCAGACCATGGCACATCTCCTCTCTTGCCCTTTATGTCCCTGTAGCTGCACAAAAACCGACCTTTATAAGGTGTCGGAGAGGGGTCTCAAAGTGACGACCTACTGGGAAGACAAAATATCATCATCGTCAGGTCTTTTTTAGTCTCCACTGCAGTAGGATGACCCTCTCTGTACAACCAGAGCCATATATTAGCTAGAGCAGTCAGATGATTTGGCCTACACTCTCCACGCTGGCGAGACGGGTCGGAGAGGTCTCTTAGATGTTAATAAATTGGCGAGCACGTGACTGTCACGAACCAATTTTAAAATGTATCTTTCTTAAAGAGTTCCGTAGCTTAAAGAATATTATCTGTCTGTCTGGTTGGTTTCCTTACTTCGTTGATAAGTTTCCTTCACATATAGTGTTAAGAGATAAGGTTCGTAAGCGTGCATGACATAACAAGGTACTCTATTTTTCATCATGTAGTTTTGTACACATATTCTAAGACAATTTTTGTTAATCTATGTTCTCACGGGTACAAATAAGATTAAATATATAATAAGTAAAATGATGGAGACTCAGCCCGTCGATGTGAACAAATTTTCAATTGAGAAAACTCAAAAAAAAATCTACATTTTCATATAAAAATTTCAGCCACCCGGGCAATTAGTACGGGAAAATCATTTTTTTTTCCTAGTTCCCATCATTGATCCCATAGGTAAAGTAATGTATATTGACCTTCTGAATCCCCACTAAGGGCACGCCAAAGGTCAATTAATGAGCTGTATATTTTAGATCCCATAGAAAAACTTGTTCGTATTGTCGATCTGAGTCATCAGCTAATACTATTCATCTTCATTTATTTAAGAATTTTGTTCTTCCAACAATATTACTGAACCCTAAATGAGTAAGTCCAGCTCACAATAGGCCAGTTTTTATATTCAGACCACCGTCTCCGTAAATAGAAGATTCATTTGATTATAGGAACAGTCGTAAAAGAATTCAATTTTGAATTCGTCGAAATGAAATTTCAGAGACCTCCTTTTCTCTGCAGCAAATAAATTTACAGCTGCAAAATAAGTTATCTCCGTTCAAATTAAACTAGCGAGGTGATGTTTTTTTTCTGCAGTGACCATTCGTTGAGTTTTTGTGTCTGCCTTTTAAGCCGTTTGAAGTTTATTTTTCAGTTTGATGTGGCCTCGTAGTCACAAGTAATCCCATCCCAACCACAACTAATATTATAAATGCGAAAGTGAGATTGTTTGTTGCGCTTTCACGTCCTATCTACTGAACCGATCATCATGAAAATATGAATAAACGTTGTGTGAAGTATAGAAAAGGGTAGGTTGCCTATCTTCTCGAAGAAAAGTACTGTTCCCGAGGGATCGACACTAACGGGAGCGGAGCCGCGGGCAAATGCTAGTATTATCCTAGAAAGGTAATATTAATACTCTGAGGGTGTGATGTATTTTTAAACATGGCTTTTGGGTTTCATGACCCAGGTCCAAGGTCCATGGCTAACGTAAACTTATCGATGAAGTAAGGAAACCAACCAGACAGACAGATAATATTATTTAAGCTACGGAACTCTTTCAGAAAGATACATTTAAAATTGGTTCGTGACAGTCACGTACTCGGCAATTTATGGTACAGCTATATTTGCTTCAGGTGCCTTTTTGTATTTTTTTTATGCATAGCGCTAGCTATATTCTGTATGCGATTCGCGTGTGCTCATCTATTTCGAGTGACATTCGAACAGGTATAGTGTTATTTTCACTTTAAAATTTATTTTTAGTCCGTAAAATGGTCTGTGCTAGAGAAGAAACATCTTTGGTTGTGAGCCCATTGGCAAGCATATCATTTTGAACAATATCAAGCCAGTACTTTTTGGTTTTCTCCATCTGCTTGGACCCAACTAAGGCGGCATAGCCAGGCATTTATTCCTATAATTTGATAGAGGATCAATTAATAAGCTATCGTAGTTAAATGGCTTTGCACTATTGTTACATGGTAATTATTCTATTATAATGCGAACATAATTTGTGTTGAATTCTAATTTGATTACAGATTCAGTGAATACTGGAACACAATATTCATTTATTATCTATTGCAATAAGGTTATTTTAGTGTACATAAGTTAAATAATTGTTTTTAATATTAAAGAAAAAGATCAGCAAGACATGACATTTCAGAACATTTACATAGATTGTCTTTGAATTTACAATAATATAAAGAAATAAAAATGCCTTAGTAACTACAAAGTGTTTAGTGGAAAAAATAGAGTTCTATCAAAAACTTTAAAAAATTATAATACACTACACTAAATTACACCACACTACACTACACTACACTACACTACACATCACAGTATTTGAATTACTATTATTATATATTACTATTATAGTATATGAATTGTTATTAAATAGTGTACGTATTCAAAATCACTTTTGCGAAAGAGACTGGGTATCCACGACACAGGGAATCCTAGTGTGGAGCCCAGAGATTTCCTGTAGTCAATGTTTGAAAAAATGAATATTTCAATAAAGATTTATTATTATTATTACTAAAAAATATCGTTTCTGTGTCTGCGTGACTAATATCTAGTAGACCTATTCAAATAACAAAAATTTTTGTAACTCATAAATACCTAGCTTATACCCGCGGCTTCACTTGCGTATACTTTTGTTGCATAAGTATGCCGAGTCCTATATCACAAATTCCACGGGAACCGTACCGTCTTTTGCAGTACTCTAACCTATGTATGTGCCAAATTTCAAGAAGATTGGTTCAGTAGATAAAGCGTGAAGAGGTAAAAAACAAATAAATGAACATAGAAACCCACTTTCGCATTTATATGTTGGAATAACAGATTACGGCGGATTGAGGCCCATCCCCCTCCCCTCTGAGGAGGGAAAAATAAAAGGCCGGCAACGCTCTTGTCATACCCCTGGTGATACATTAGACCATGGGCAGCGGTGATCACTTACCATCAGGTGACTCGCTTGCTCGTTTGCCGTCCTTTGACATAAAAAACAAAAAAAAATTAGAATATCCTCTTGTTTTGAAGTCGCTTTAAAAATCCAGCCATTGGAAATACGTTTAACTATTTTGGAATACCAATCTGATTAGTTAAATTAATATTAGCCCATTCTGACTACAAAATAATAATTCTGAGTAGAGGTATATCTGTTACGATTTCTGTGTACTGTCAAATCCGAACCAATTTTAATATTTTGCAATCGACTGTACAATTCGGGATTCGCGCGTAATCGGATACTCGTAATCGAACAAATTGCAATTAGTACGAAAACCTTTTACCATGTGTTTTTTTAGGAAATATAATAAAAGGATGAAATGTTTATTTAAATTTGGTTTCTTATTTTTAAATAAAAAAAATATATATATTAAATTTAAAAAGCTGGCTCGACTGGTTAGGTTATCGTAACTTAATGAAATTTTAATATGTAGAAATCCAAAAAAAAGCTTTAATTTTAATACTCTAAAAAAAGTATTTTTACGATTATTTAGTGGGCAAGTGCGCATCAGACTCACCCATGAAGAGTTCCGTACTAGCAAGCCTAATTATGCAAAATACCACTATTATTTTTCGCCAGCAAAAATATGAGCCAAATACCAATCTGGGGGCACGGGAGTACCCCCTAAGTCGAGCAAAAAAGTAGCACAGTCGTATCATACTTTCTCGAATAATATATTTTTTCACGAAAGATCACGAATGGAAAGAGATTCTGAATATCAAAGGTAGAAATAATTACTCGTGTTTTATTTATTCTTTATACTGAAACAGGAACCAAGAAATTGTCGTAAATTTGTTATAATGCATGCAGTATTTTAGCATTTGTAATTTTACTCGCGACACGAATTGCATACAAGGAATTTCATATTACATTTGAGATAGTAGACGCATTGCGCGCAGTGAAATGGTTTTGCGGCAAACACGGATAAGAAACTAAGCAGACAATATATGTTAAGGGTCCTATCCTATTATACTAGTAGCTGCAAACTTCGCGAGGCGCACCTTGGCAAAATTTTAGGATGGATTCTTTGTAATCTAGGCCTGCGTAGAAAAAAAAATAATCCAACACATGATTTAAAAACATAGCTTTGAAATCTTGGCATCATTGAAATAAATAAATGATGGAATCTAGAGACTGATATACAGAGATAGATACTCAAAATACATCGAGGGCAATATTGGTCATCATAAGGCGGTGCTCTTAACGTGGATCGACATTGTTGTAATAAAGATTCTTGAATATTTAAATAAAATTATTTAATACGGTTTTTATCGCGTTTATTACATTATTTATACACCTAACGTTTCGAGCACTTTACAGTGTTCGTGGTCGCAGGTAGACTAAGTTGACATTTGTCTAGTATTTTATAAGAACTGCAAAATCTACCGCCTAAAATATTTATTGATAACGTTCCGGATGTACGCAGTATTGGCTCACGGTGTCTGAAGGTCTTGCAGTCTTCCGCTTAGCTTGAGATTTGATTAAATTGATGACTGGATCCCAAGCTGGTGGTAACTGCCAACCATCCTCTCTATTGAAATTAGGATGTTTTTTAATTTCAATAGCCTCACGAAGCATTCTTGGAATGTATCTGTTTTCTTTTGCAAGGACTTGAGGATTATCAAAACGCATATAGTGGTTGGGTTTGTCTAGGGCATGTTCACAGACTGCAGACTTCGTTGAGCGCCTATGCTTCATGTCAGCAATATGTTCTTTTATACGGGTACCGATGCTTCTCTTTGTTTGCCCAATGTATGATAAACCACACTCACAGTCAATTTTATAAACTCCAGCATCTTGTAACGGGATATTAGATTTGACAGGTCTTAAAAGTTGGTTTATTTTCTTGTGCGGCTTGTAATAGGTCTTGATTGAAGCACGCTTAAGTATATTACCAATTTTGTCTGTAACTCCCTTTACATATGGTAAGATGGCAGGAAAGCGATCAACTGTGTGAGGCTTTGGGCGGCTTCTGTGATGTGTTTTTGGGAGGTTGAGGTTGTTGCTTCTTAAAACCGATTTTACTCGTTGAAGCTCCTCCTTGAGGTGGTGGGTGTCACAGATGCCATGTGCTCTCTGAAACAAAGATTTACCAACGGTAGCCAACTGACATGGATGATGATGGGATTTGCCATTGAGATATTTGTCGTTATGGGTAGGCTTTCTATACACAGTATGACTAATAGTATTATCAGGATTTTTAATTATTAAAATGTCAAGAAAAGCTAATGAATTATTTGTCTCAGTTTCTAAGGTGAATTTAATTTTGTTATTAATTGAATTTAGATGGTTTAGTAATAAAGATACTTGAGTTTTTGGGAGAACAACGAAAGTATCATCTACGTACCGTTTGAAGATCTTCGGCATAGCCAGGGTGGATGAAAGAGCCTTCTCCTCAAGGTCTTCCATAAATATGTCGGCGACAATGGGGGAGACTGGTGACCCCATGGCAACACCGTCGATTTGTAGGTAAAATTTATTCTCCCAGAAAAGGTAGCCTGATGTTAAGCAGTGCTCAAGCAACTCTGCATATTCTTGAGGTAGCTGGTGGTCCTCTAGTCTTCTCTTAACGATTTCAATACAGTCATACAGGGGAAGGCTGGTAAATAATGACTGCACATCAAAACTAACCATTGTGTCATCATCAGTTAGTTGTAGATCTTTAATTAAGCTGATGAAGTGGTAAGAGTCCTTGACATAAGTATCAGTGTGCCCACGAAGTGGTGATAATATCTTCGCTAGGTGTTGTGCCAGTTTGTAAGTTGGTGAATCAATCTGGCTCACAATGGGTCGTAATGGGCAATCTTTTTTGTGTATTTTTGGAAGGCCAATAAATACACAAAAAAGATTGCCAGCCTTCCCCTGTATGACTGTATTGAAATCGTTAAGAGAAGACTAGAGGACCACCAGCTACCTCAAGAATATGCAGAGTTGCTTGAGCACTGCTTAACATCAGGCTACCTTTTCTGGGAGAATAAATTTTACCTACAAATCGACGGTGTTGCCATGGGGTCACCAGTCTCCCCCATTGTCGCCGACATATTTATGGAAGACCTTGAGGAGAAGGCTCTTTCATCCACCCTGGCTATGCCGAAGATGTTCAAACGGTACGTAGATGATACTTTCGTTGTTCTCCCAAAAACTCAAGTATCTTTATTACTAAACCATCTAAATTCAATTAATAACAAAATTAAATTCACCTTAGAAACTGAGACAAATAATTCATTAGCTTTTCTTGACATTTTAATAATTAGAAATCCTGATAATACTATTAGTCATACTGTGTATAGAAAGCCTACCCATAACGACAAATATCTCAATGGCAAATCCCATCATCATCCATGTCAGTTGGCTACCGTTGGTAAATCTTTGTTTCAGAGAGCACATGGCATCTGTGACACCCACCACCTCAAGGAGGAGCTTCAACGAGTAAAATCGGTTTTAAGAAGCAACAACCTCAACCTCCCAAAAACACATCACAGAAGCCGCCCAAAGCCTCACACAGTTGATCGCTTTCCTGCCATCTTACCATATGTAAAGGGAGTTACAGACAAAATTGGTAATATACTTAAGCGTGCTTCAATCAAGACCTATTACAAGCCGCACAAGAAAATAAACCAACTTTTAAGACCTGTCAAATCTAATATCCCGTTACAAGATGCTGGAGTTTATAAAATTGACTGTGAGTGTGGTTTATCATACATTGGGCAAACAAAGAGAAGCATCGGTACCCGTATAAAAGAACATATTGCTGACATGAAGCATAGGCGCTCAACGAAGTCTGCAGTCTGTGAACATGCCCTAGACAAACCCAACCACTATATGCGTTTTGATAATCCTCAAGTCCTTGCAAAAGAAAACAGATACATTCCAAGAATGCTTCGTGAGGCTATTGAAATTAAAAAACATCCTAATTTCAATAGAGAGGATGGTTGGCAGTTACCACCAGCTTGGGATCCAGTCATCAATTTAATCAAATCTCAAGCTAAGCAGAAGACTGCAAGACCTTCAGACACCGTGAGCCAATACTGCGTACATCCGGAACGTTATCAATAAATATTTTAGGCGGTAGATTTTGCAGTTCTTATAAAATACTAGACAAATGTCAACTTAGTCTACCTGCGACCACGAACACTGTAAAGTGCTCGAAACGTTAGGTGTATAAATAATGTAATAAACGCGATAAAAACCGTATTAAAATAATTTTATTTAAATGTGTAACAATCGCGAAAACATAAGAAAAGATTCTTGAACGTTATTTTACACTGAAAAAAAATACCTACTGAATTTTTTAAAAGATATAATTAATTTATACCGCAGCCATACTGGGTACTTTTTTTGTATTAAACGAAGGTGTGGTTAGTACATTTCAGTTAATTTCGATTGCCGTTTAAAGTTTATACTTTGCCTCAAATTCTGCTAAGAAAAAAAATAAACCATGAACAGTAATAACAAGATACATCAAATACCAAGGAACTTATTTAAAATGAACATTTCTTAACGACTTCGCTAAAAATGAGTTTTTTCCCCTTTGGTGTTTCATTAAAACATTTACTTGGCAAAGTTGTACAGTTCTGTCCAAAACTTGTGAGTAAAAACAAATTAGAAGCAAAACAAACTCACGTTTCGTTTTACAAAGCAACGAAATGACGAAAGAAAAAAAAACTTTCGTCATTCTAAATTTAACCACACTTAAAAATTCAAGCTGCTAGATTATACAACGAAAATCCAAGAACAAGTTAAATAAATAAATATATACGGACAAATTAAACAGATTGAGCTAGCCCCAAAGTAAGTTTCTTCTGCTTTTACTTCTATATACATCAACGGATTTGGAATGATCTATGGTTAGAACCCTCATACTTTCCCAAATGTGACATAAATAAAGTAGGTTTTAATGAAATGATATAAAATAGATAAAAAAAAATAAAGCAAACTTTGCTCTCTTTTAGAAGTTAGGTGCAGCTAGTTTCCGCTCTTATTAAAATGCCTAACTGGCCATTTTAATGAAACTCTGGTGGCGCTCAAACATAGCGAAAGGTTTGGCTCAAACTATATCAATTTTATGGCATTGATAAGCACGTCTTCAGATTTTTGTTTTACAAATAAATATTTACGCTTGTTGGCAGAATGTTCAGCAAATTTGATAGCAGGAAAACGGTTGTTTGAATAGCGAGTAAAATATTTTATTGTTATCATGTTTATTCAAACGTATGGAAGAACAGGAATTAACATAAAAATATTATAATAATGATGTTAATAGGATATATCAGTTGCTTATTTAATTTTACAAATTGAACTGCTAATCTTATGTTCGTTCGTGGCACGGCATGCGTTAATGGCGATCCCTGGGGTAATAGTACTTACTGTGGGATAAAAGGAAAGTCAATTCTTTTTCGTACCCCAGACAATCTGTATAGGTACAAAATTTCGTGACGGCTAACCAACATACAAACAAATAAATAAGCAAACGTTACAGTAAAATCAAATCAGTATAATAAGTGTACTGTCATTATTATTAAAAACAAAAATGCTGAGTGATGGAGTATCACTATTTTTTTTTCATCTCCACGCCCACCAACTTGCCAAACGTGACTTTAGGCCGTATAGACCTGGTCTCTGTCGACCCCGCAAGGGAAAAAGACGTGACAGTATGTATATGCTGAGAATTATCAATTCAACTACTGGGTCGTCATAATTTCAGTCGCAAAAAGTCTGGAAAACTATACAACGTGTACATCGACCCTCAACATACTGTTAAAGAGGTGACTTAACCCTTCAATGTGAACAACTTTTACTAATAGATCAAAGGTTGGAACTCAAAAATAATTTCGTGTTGCATTGGTCCCATAGGAAAAGTTGTTTATATTAACGGGCCGAGACACAAGAGAAATACTTAGTAGGATTTTACGGACTAAGAAGTTTAAGGGTACGATTTTTGAAATTTCGCGGATTACAAGCGAGCAATATTTCTACACAAAAATCGTTCGAAGACGAGTGATCACACGTTCTAAAATAGTACCCCAAGTCGTTCGTTCCTAAACTAGCACCATTCGGTAAATAAACACAATTTGAATTACGAGCATCTTTTTACTTATCTTTGTATCAACTGATCTTACCGAGTGCTTTGGCCACGACTTCGCAAAAAGTTCGAAACACTTCGTGGCTAATTAACAAATATTTATTCCAAATTTCAAGTTGTCCCGACCGAGATAACAAAAGTCTGACTGTCAACTGCACTCTTAATTTATGCGACAATCTTTTAGCTCATGCTAATTCCCTGGTATTAAGTTTCCGGTGTTCCTTGTGAAAATAATAATTACCATACTTATGCATATATATATCTATCGTCTATTTTAGAAAACCGTAGTTTATATGATTTTAAGCTTTCGCGGTCATAATTACTATTATGTTAACTACGAGACTTACCGCGATTATTTTTTAGATTTAGGAGCTGTCAAGGGAGGAATTTCCCTTGACAGCTCAACACACACCACCGCAGTCTCTTTAGTTAGTCTGTGAAAATGGCAGCTGCAATTTTGTCGAAATATCAGACAGAACTCAAAAATAATCGCGGTAAGTCCCGTAGTGAACATAATAGTACCGTAGTTTATAACATATCAATATAATTAAAGTGTTTAAAAAAATATATATTCCTATACCAAAGTGTTCAACCGGCTGGGCAAGTGGTATGAAAACTTGTTTGTTTTTTTACGAATTTCCAGCATTAGTCCCATAAGAAAAATTGATCATATTGACGGGCTCAGTGACCCCTTTAAGGCGTGGGGCCTTAAAGGGGTCACTAGCGGCCAAAACGGTCGTTTTTGGCGGTAATCAGTAGTTCTCTAATGACTTTAATTAATGATGTTAAAACGTGTTTCCAAAAATACTTCAGGTTATTTACTAAGGCTTATATGATTTATATTCTTGAATTTCTTTCTATTTGTAAAGTATTAGGAATAAAATTATTGGCGTCACTAGTGTGCCTAGTGTGGGCCCTTAAGAATTGAACAGGGTTTGATTAATATATTGTATAAAGATTTACCTCCTTGACCCGATCGGGGATCGAACCTGGTACCCCCGATGTTCCAGCTTGGCCTATAACCACTAGACCATATAGGTCTTTATCACCAAATTAACACCACAGCACATTAAAGCTAATAACCAAACCAAATCTCCAAAACCAATAATTAAACCACGAAGCACCATTACAACATTGCGAGTTGATCTACAAATTGGAAGGCGTTTAAATTCAGGCGCTATTTCCGTTTGAATATGAATTTAATTACGTATTTTGAAGTTTCTAACTACTGGTGCCCTAATCTACGACCGGTGGACCCTCATCACGTGGCCACCGCCTTTTTGGCCACAGATAGATATATTTATAGCACAAATCGTCCGGCCGTAGACACTAGCCTAATTCATTGTTAACTTTGCTTCCGTTATTTTGAGGGGCTGTGCTTAATATTGGTTTATCTACAGAGGTCTTCACTTTTTAACCAAATTAATATCACAGCACATTGCGGCCAATGACCAAACCGAATATCTAAAACTAATCATTAAACCATCAAACACTATTACAACATAGCGGGTTGATCTATAAATGGGACGGCGTTTAAATTCGGGTGCTATTTCCGTTTGAATATGAATTTAATTACGCATTTCTAGAATTTTCCAACTACTGGTGCTCTAATCTCCGACCGATGGACCCTCATAACGTGGCCAGCGCCTTTTTGGCCACAGATAGATATATTTATAGTCCAAATCGTCCGGCCGTAGACACTAGCCTAATTCATTGTTAACTTTGCTTCCGTTATTTTAAGGGGCTGTGCTTAGTATTGGTTTATCTACAGAGGTCTTCACTTTTTAACCAAATGAATATCACAGCACATTGCGGTCAATAACCAAACCAAATGTCTAAAACTATTAATTAAACCATCCAGCACCATTACAACGTAGCGGGTTGATCTATAAATTAGACGGTGTTTTTAATTCAGGCGCTATTTCGTTTTAATAAGAATTCAGTTACGTATTTTGAAGTTTCCAACTACTGGTGCCCTAATCTACGACCGATGGACCCTCATCACGTGGCCAGCGCCTTTTTGGCCACAGATAGATATATTTATAGTTCAAATCGTCCGGCCGTTGACAGTACCTAATTCATTGTTAAGTTCGGTTCCGTAATTTTAAGGGGTTGTGCTTAATATCGGTTAACCTTTCCTGTTTACTTAATAAAATGGTTCTTCTACACCATCAGTTGAAAAGGGGATAAAATATTACAATGTATACAAAATTCGTGTATATTTTTTTGAAGAGGTAAAAATTTATATAAAGTACGTTGCTACGCTGTTAGTAAAAAATACCTACATGATACATACATACATATTATACTAACACATCTTTTTCCCTTGCGAGGTAGACAGAGCACAAGTCTATAAAATCTAAAGGCTACATTGAGCATGATGGTGGGCTTGTAGGTGGAGAACGGAATCAAAATACCTCTGTATAATGTCAAGTATGTATATAAATAACCACCTAGATTAAAGGTTTAAATATAACTATATACTTTCTCAATATTAATTTGTAGCCTGATAATAATTACAAATAAAATTATGTACGTAAACACCCATTTTAAGTATAGTTGAATTCCCATGTCTCTGTAACAACCTCGTAATTTCACCCAATAGGAACACCAATGGCGCCAATATGGCCCCATAACCATAACAATATGTAATGGCGGACATAATGGTCTCGCTCGTCTTTGATAGTGTAATGAAGTCCGTTTGTACTGATCGATATTGCAGTATTCGTATTGGACGATCTCCGTGGTACAGTGGTTAACTCGCCAGCCTACTACACACCAGGTTCAATACTCTGGCAAATACTAGTATTTGAATTTTATGTGTATGTACTCGTGGATCTGGAGCAATCCAAAGAGGGTAGGCGTCAAGCAGGCATTCAGCTGCATAAACTTTCCCAAATCTGATACTACATAATTGTAGATTTCAAAAGTTCAAACGTTTTTGTAATAAAGTTATCTTAGAATATTTATTAATCATGATATTGGCGGTAACAATTTCACTTCAATCAAATGTTGACGTCAGTAATTTACTTAAGTATGGCTAATTTTAGGCCTCTTTCAAAGCCGAGTGCAGAAGAAGCGGCAACAAACTGCACAGCGCATTTTCCCCAAGCAATGTCACGCTTGGGGAAAATACGCTGTGCAGTTTGTCTCACTCAAATTTGTAGTTAGCCTTGAAACTTCTTAGATATGTGTTATTTAGAACATTTTTACACTTTTATGTCTGAATGAGATTTTGTGTTTAGAATTTTATTATTTTTATAGCTACACGAAAAGTTTTTCGTATGCCAATTGTGCATATACGTCTTGGCAGAGAATGAAAATTTCTTAGAGATCAAATCGTGAAATAGGTGTAACTCGTTAAGCTTTTGTCAATATTTACTTTGAAACCGCAAATCTGCCCCTTAACTGAAGCGGGGGTATTTATTTAGGTAAAGTTTAAGGAGCAGCTGTTCCGACAAACTGGACAACTTGGTGAATTTACCACTTTCAGTCTTTACGGGGCTGGGCATAAATTATGAGAGACGTCCAAATCGGTTTGTTAATTTATTTACAAAGTTGGTAATCAAGCTGAATTCGGCTTTTGTATTGGTCAGTATGATTTTTTGCTGTTCCGTACTGAAAAGGTAAAATTGAGACCATACTACTAAGCCTCGGAATTTCGTCCATTTGCCCGTATGTCACAAGGATTAGTCAATTAAATTTATCCTTTTTAAATTTTTGCACGCATTTTAAATATATAGTTATGTATTTAAATAGGACTTAGACTTTAATTTATGTATAGTCTTGCTACGACCACAATGGATGTGATACGTCAGTTTAAAAAAATAATAAAAAGTTTGTGCTAAATCCTGTTTATATACATAATAAAAAACCGTAATCATAAAATACTTAACTTTTTTCCGTATAGCAGCAAAATAAAATAAAAGTAAAGGAGAGCCCCATACTAAGAAAGTTTCTTATAGTTAAGAGGCTTACACCACCGAAACTAGCGACACCCGTTATTTAATTCTTGTTCTCCGAAAAAAGAACAAATTGAAAAAATCTACGTAAGTACTTCCTAAGTAAATTACTTGTAGTATTTTTAGTAGAACTTTTCATCGACATCAGCATTTCAGATTAAGAGAACTATTCATTACCACCAAAAGTGGCCGCTTTTGGCGGTAATGCGTAGTTCTCTTGAATTACCAAATGCAAAATTATGAAAAGCAATACAAAAAAATACTACAAGTCATTTACTAGTGAAGTACTTACGCCGATTTTGTCAATTTGATCTTATTTAGTAATAAAAGAAATAAAACCAAGGGTGGCGCTAGTTGGCTGGTGTAAGCGCCTTAAATATTGCATGGTGGTACGTAACCGTTTGTGTATTATATTTGGTTGGTGTTCATTTTCTATTTATTTTACCTAAAAAATCATAAAAAAATATCTGCTGTTTCATGTATATTGTTGCGGTAGGTTTTTGGGACTGGTATGACGAAGGTATTGTTTACTCTTGTGATTTATTACGTACAAAGTTTAAGTAAGGTTAGAAACATAGAGGTAAGATTGGTTAGGATTCATGTCGAAAGGCGATGCGGCTAGCAACATACTGCTTTTTTCCCTACTCCGTGTAATGCCATTATGCGAGCGTTTGTTCTATCTACCCCGTAACCAATAAAGACGTAAATAACATTGTATTTATGTCCGATACAGTAAATATCCAAACAAGCTCCGTGGCGGTGACGCCGGCCTGTGACACGGATGGTCCCGGGTTCGATCCCCGGTCAGGTCAAGATCAAAAATGATCTTTTCAGATTGATTCTATATATGTATTTGTTATAAAATATAGTATCGTTGAGTTAGTATCCCATAACACAAGTCTTACTTAAGTACTTACTTTGGGGCTAGCTCAATCTGTGTGATTTGTCCGTATATATTAAAAATATTATAAATGCGAAAGTGAGTTTGTTTGCTAGTTACGCTTTCACGCTGTATCTACTGAACCGATCATTATAAAATTTTGCATACACATAGGTTAGGGTACTTTTTTTTTTTTAATGGACTACGTAGCTAGCTCCAAATGAGCTTTCGCTACTTCACCGGACTTTTTGAGGTGAGGGCAGAGTGCCCTCAACCTGTAAGGCAATCTTCACCAAAGGGTTCCCAGGAGGGACGAACCTCAGCTTTGGGCGTTGCCTGGGTGCGCAAGGTTTGGAGAGACAGCAAACTCTCATATGTCTGATGGGCCGCGATTTGCATGCATGACCTGAAGGGCCGAACTGAAAAACAATGGCAAAGCCTTTAGAGAGCAGCAACTCTCATATTTTGCCGTATGGGCCGAAAGCTACGGTATCCGAAGGACCTATCCTGGGTGCAAATCACCCGGGACCGCCGGGCGGTCACCAGTAATCGGAGCTAGTCCTACTCTACGCACTCTGTTCCGGTGGCGAGTGCGACGGGAGGGTGGGATTCCTCTGGCTGTTCGGAGCTGGAGAGGATCTGGACTGGGAGGTTAGGGTACTGAAAAGGACATACGTTATATATCACGCAGGCGGAGCCGCGGGTAACAGCTAGTTTCCGCTTCTGACGTTTGCACCAAACACCACTACCGATTCAATGAAATATTAATTACTTTAACTGATAATGATTGATGTTAAATATCGAACAATGTCTTAAATGTTATTTGGTACTAAAATATGTTATATTAGTCTTTTATTTCTTCCTCCAAATGGAAAGACATTCAACGAGATCAATTTTTTATTATATAGTTCCCAAATTAACTGGCATTACACATATATGTGGGATTATTTGGGATTATGTAGGATTTATAAGTAACATCATGATAGTATACTGTCATGAGGTACTGCTATACCTATACAATGTCCTAAACTACTATTGATATTGCCATACAAATCGCCAAAATCTGATCAATTGGACCAAAGACGCCAATTTCAATAGTATAAATTATCCAAACAATACCGTGACGTTCCTATCTTCATTTAGGTCCTCGATTTCCATTTATTAGTAACAACAAACTGTCCTGAAATACTATTCGAATGTCCTAAAATACTATTAACAGTGACCCAGTTCTGGATACTGGAACAGCTGTCTCCAAAGCATTGTTGGAGATAATTATTTATTTAATCAAGCTGGCTAAGTGTGACCTGACCTTTATTCAAATGGTAGGGTGCCTAATCAACCTGCCAATACTAGGGGTGTGCTTAGCATATTAATGTTTGAACCGTTTGATGATGCTCATTTGTTATAATAAATGTTTTAACTTCGGAATTTTATGTAAATCGGTAGCTTATCCCAACTAATATTATAAATGCGAAAGTGAGTTTGTTTGTTTGTTTATTTGTTTGTTTGTTACGCTTCCACACCGAATCTACTGAACCGATCATCATGAAATCTTGCATAGACATAGGTTAGGGTACCGAGAAGGACATAGGCTATATATTCCGCAGACGAAGCCGCGGGTAACAGCTAGTATAATATAAAGTCTGTAGACTCTATTAGCCTAAAAGCGTGGAATGAAAATGTGTCAAAATCACGACTATGATGTTTGCATCATAGTCTATGATTTTGACATATTTTGATTTTTGCATAGTAACCAAATGGATGGCATAAGTTGGCGTGACGCATTGCTAACAAAAACTAGTCACGCACCTTATATCTCCATGTCACGCACACAAACGTTGGAAAATAGACGTTGTGTTTTTTTAATCATAGAAATAAAGGCATGTGGGGGCAAGAAAGTTTATAGTAAAAAATCGGTAGCTTATTGGGCTCCTTGTCCCTGACCTATGTACGTTTTAACTGTTGCATCCTGAACTAGAATGTTTTGGAGCCTGGGGCCAACTCAAGACAACTGACATGGTCTACGCCCTCTTTTAAGTATGTAGATTGGTTTCCTGTTACACTATCTCAAATTTCTGTAAGGAATTTGACGTCTAATGAAAAAAAAATTAAAAGCTAAGATAGAAAATTAGTGTTGGCCAGTTACACACGCGAATAACAAATAAACTAGTAAGTTAATCTTATGAGTTCTGAATCTTCATTTCTCTTCGAGTAATTAAAAAGCAAGTAAGTATTACTTATTACATCGTTAGTAGTGTATACTAACTCTTACTCATTAACTAAGAAAAGAAAATAAAGGTCAAGAAAAACCTTTATCAGATATTGTATTGAAGTGAAAATGCTGGAATGAAAAATGTATACGTAAAGAATTGAGATTCGAACCCAAGCTCTACTTATCCGAATTCGCTCCGTGTGAAAAATATTGAAATACTGAGCGGAAGAAAATATATAAATACGTCGCAAGTTTTGAGAGCCAGCGTTATTATTACTTTTTTTAATTAAGTAGCATACACAGCATAAACAGCTAATGAAACTATAATTTTTAAGGAAATATTCATTTCACCAAAATCGTTTGTTCTTCAGAAAGGGAATATTGTATAAGCAATTCCATTTCGAAAGTGTTTTACTATCGAAGTAGTTGATTTTTACTATTCTAAAATAAAAATCGATGTATTTGAAATAGTTCTGTATATTATTGAACACATGTCGCTTGAAATAACGGTATGAAAGTCAATGTTACTGCTACTTTCATTCGCGATGTCATATGCCAGAGAATAAATAGGTATCAACAAAATAATAAGATAGCTTTGCCAAATATGCTTTTTCAAGCATAGAGAGACATCGATATTTATGTTACTTGAGATCCCCAATACAAGTTGTAACCATGCGACATATTTTAGTTGCCTACAGATGACGTCATTATTTGAATGCAGTTTAACGACTATCCTCTAATAAATACAACCAGGACCAGCAGCTTTATATACCTTTGGAAATACGCATAAGATTGAAATATTTTATGCGACTTGTGCTCATATCCGAATGGTGGCCGCGCCTGAGGTTGCCGATTCTTGCATTATAAAAATAAAATAAAATAAATATATACGGACAAATCACACAGATTGAGCTAGCCCCAAAGTTAGTTCGAGACTTGTGTTATGGGATACTAACTCAACGATACTATATTTTATAATACATACTTATATAGATAAACATCCAAGACCCAGGTCAATCTGAAAAATATCATTTTCCATCTTGACCTGACCGGGGATCGAACCCGGGACCTCCGTGTCGCAGGCCGGCGTGTCGGCGACTCGACAATTTTATATATCGCATGTATGCGCGATATATTTAATGCAAGAATTCACTAATGCAAATCTTAATCCGCTAAGCTTATCTCTCGCGCCACACAGAGTTTACGCTGAGCTGCTGAGTTAAAGATAGCACACGGAGATGATTCACTGCTCAGCTGACTTAGCCATAGAGTTGAGCATCGCATTTTCAAATATAAAAAAGCTCAATTGTTCTTTTTCTGTTGTGTGTATTCGTGACTTACATTTGAGTTATATTAAAAACGTCTAAATATGACGTGGCTTGACGACTGCCTTCTTATAATGTCAGTCGTAACCTATGGTTTAATGTACCTTTGAAAGTAAATAAAAGATAAAATTTTAAATACAATTTGTGAGCACCTATCCAAGCGCTGGTACCTTGGGTTACTTAACATGCGAATACGTTAATGTAATTTATTATCCGCTAAGCTTATCTCTCGGGCCACTCCAAGCTCACACTGAGCTGCTGAATTAAAGATAGCACACGGAGTTGACTGCGAGATGATTCACTGCTCAGCTGACTCAGACTTAGAGCTAAGCATGGCATTCTGAAATATACAATGCTCAATTGTTACAAGGAGCAATCAAATCTAAATAAAATAGAAGGGGCAAGGGCAAGTTAATGTTTTCAGTCTGGGAGGGATGCCTTTTCTGGTTTGTTTGTTTTTCGTATGTGTAAGTGGCCAACACTGGTGTCAGATTTTTCAAGCTGCCTTAAGGCATCTGACATAGCTTAACGACTGCCATCAACGATGACAGCCGGGACCAACGGCTTAACGTGCCTTCCGAAGCACGGCCTTTTCTGGTCATTTCCTTAGAGTATATGCAGAGTTCTATACACTTCTCGTAAGACGTCCTGTGAGATGGAGTGGTCGTAATAATAAATCTAAAATCATACGGTACCAGATATCGATAAGAAAGTAAATATGACAAGTTTCAAGACATCTAGGCTTTTCGCAAAAGTCACAAGACCAATTGATACATTTCTTACACGACTGACCCACCAAAAATGAGGGTTAAGGTTTTATCGTGTATGCATGAATAATTTATGTAATGTATTTATGTATTTTAGTCCAATTATGACCTCCTGTAGGCTTTGATTCTTCTCCCTGAACAATATCAGAAGCTCAATAGCCCAAGGAGCGTGAGCATTTATCAACGCTTAGGCATGTTAAGCAACCCAGGGTACAATCCCCACTTGGATGTGTGACTGCAAGTGACATTAAAATATTTAAAGCTCCTCCGTGCTTCGAGAGGCAAGTTAAGCCTATGGTTCTAGTTGTCACCATTGTTGGTAGCCGTTTAGCTGTTTCAGATGATAGCTTGCAAAATTTGACACCAGTGCCACTCACACACACGAGAAACAAACCAACTAAACAATACACACCTTTTTAGCAGTCATGTAAAAACGTCTCCCGGTGAAAGACCCTAATTATTTTAAACAACTTAACCCTTAGTCATGCCCTCGCGTGACCTCTCTGAGTCATATTATCGCACTCTGACGGATACGCTAAACCCTCCCCCTCCCTAATACTGTATGCAAATGAACCCAGTGTCTGACGCTTGATAATATTTTAACCTGCAGGAGACTGTTGGATATGCATAGTCAAAATAATACTTTACGGGCTTGCTTGGATCAAAACTTTACCCAGAAGACAGATATGAAAATACATAAATTTTGGAAAAGTTGCATGTGATAGAAACTGCATAATTCGTAAAATTTGTACGGGTGACCACTTTTTGGAACACTACTAGGCAGAAACTATGGATCTCCACTTGATACGATCCTTACAAACCTCTTTCGCTTCATCCACATTCATCACTCTTTACATGCATGCTCGCCGGTTTCGAGTACTCCTTACTTCTCCTATCAATGTTTTCTAATGTTTTCGCGATTGTTACACATTCAAATAAAATTTATTTAATACGGTTTCTATCGCGTTTATTATATTATTTATAGACCTAACGTTTCAAACACTTTTCAGTGTTCGTGGTTGCAGGTAGACTAAGTAGACATTTGTCTAATATTTTATAAGAACTGCAAAATCTACCGCCTAAAATTTTTATTGATAACGTTCCGGATATACGCAGTATTGGCTCACAGTGTCTGAAGGTCTTGCAGACTTCTGCTTAGCTTGAGATTTGTTTAAATTGATGACTGGATTTGGGATCCAGTCTGGTGGTAACTACCAACCATCCTCTCTATTAAAATTAGGATGTTTTTTAATTTCAATAGCTTCATAAACCATTCTTGGAATGTATCTGTTTTCTTTTGCAAGGACTTGAAGATTATCAAAACGCATGTAATGGTTCAGTTTGTCTAGGGCATGTTCACAGACTGCAGACTTCACTGAAAGAGTTATGAGATCCTTCTCGTCGCTAAAACCGCCTAGAATTAGCATATCTATATGAATTATCAGCATCAGGTCTTTTTTAGTCTCCACTGCAGGAGCACGACCTTCTCTGTACTACAGAGCCATAATTAGCCTGAGTAGTCAGAGGATTTGGCCTCCACTCTCCACGCTGGCCGGCCAGACGGGTTTGAGAGGTATCTATGATTATAGATACAAATATAGATATAAGAGCTTTGTTTAGCTTGTGTTTGCTAAGTCGCCTTATATGACATCCACGGAAAGACTTGGAGTGGTGCTTTCGGTGGTATGGTATGGTGGTAGTGGCGGTAGTATTTATTGCGACGTGATATTAACTAGGAAATATAATTATTTAATTTGTATTATGTCAATTAAGCACATCACGTCGGGGTCACCAATTATGGCGAGATGTTTTAATTAAAACCACAGTGACCGGTAAAATAGGAATAATTTATTTAAGAATATCAATAACTTATATACAAAAGTAATAATACAGTAGTAGGGGTGAACGTGCCATTTAACATAAAGACAGCAAAATCATTGGCACGTACCCTTAAGACGTGATGTGCTTAATTGACATAATACAAATTAAATAATTATATTTCCTAGTTAATATCACGTCGCAATAGTATTAACATAATCTTCATTAAAATCTAAATCCTTGTAGCATGGAAAGTGCTATCAATTGTTCTGAAGGACAAGTCTAGGAATAAAATGTAGATTTTAGAGGTTATCTGAAGCAGACATTTAAGCTAAAGAAGATAACAACTTTAATAAAGCCGCGTGGTTCCCGGCAGAGTAGAATAGGACCACTCCAAGTCTTCCCGTGGATGTCGTAGAAGGCGACTTAGGAAACTCAAGCTAAGCAAAGCTTTAAACATCAAAGAGACCTCTCCAACCCGTCTGGCCAGCGTGGAGAGTGTAGGCCAAATCCTCTGACTGCTCAAGCTAAGTAATATATAGTATTGGCTCTAGGTAGTACAGAGAGGGTTGTGCTCCAGCAGTGGAGAGTAAATAGGACCTGATGATGATGATGAGATAACAACTTCACAATGACAGAGAAATAAAAACTAACAAGAAATAACCAGCAAACTCATGTATATCTTCATTTTGGTGTTCCAAAAGTTATCTTAAGTTCCTTAAAATCTCGTGTGGGCATCACGAACTATGAAGTTAAATCCCATAAATATTACCACCTTTACTTAATACACTGGGAAATTGTAAAAAGTTATGATAATAGTATTTCAACGTTCATTAGGTAGGATTCCTTTAAATTTGGATTTCACCTTGTAATTACTCAATTTCATATTTACGGTCTTATGACCTTAAGCTCTATCTACCCCGTAAGGCAGAATAACGTAATACTAGTATGTATGTAATCTTTTTATTAAAATATCAACAATATTTTTAATAATTTTAATGTGTATATATTTTAATATGAAGATTACATACATACGACTGTATACCTTACGGGTAGGCAGACCCTAAAGCCATAAGACCGAAAGGCCACGTTTAGCATGTTGATGGGTTAAAGATGAAATACGGAATAAAAATAGAGATGGGTTGCTAGCCGCACCACCTTAATAGGAAGATTGACGTAAATGAACCTTCAATTATGCCTAACCCCTTTTGTTTCAAGTAAGCCATAATATTTGCATTAGGGTTAATTTAACCGGAGTTGTTAGAATGAGTCAGCAAAAGGGTTGCCTAATGGTAATTTACGAGGGGAAAATATAACAACATTGTATCAAAAAGTCAATTGGACAAAATAGGGTGCGGTTGTGAGAAAAAAAAGTACTATTTTGAAATATATTAATTTTAAAAGGGGTTCTCCTGGGGAGGGAGATTCTGGAGGACTGACTTCATTTATTTATTTATTTATTCATTAGCAATTTTACAATCGTGTCTGAAATATTTAACAGTAACTTGAACTAACTAATACTGATATGAAAAACTAATAATAATATATTAATACACTAGCTGTTACCCGCAGCTCTGCCCGCATGATATATAGCCTATGTCCTTCTCGTTACCCTAACCTATGTGTATGCAAAATTTCATGATGATCGGTTCAGTAGATACGGCGTGAAAGCGTAACAAACAAACAAACTCACTTTCGCACTTATAATATTAGTTGGGATTGGGATTTATTCATTAGAAATTTTACAATCGTGTCTGAAATATTTAACAGTAACTTGAACTAACTAATACTGATATGAAAAACTAATAATAATATATTAATACACTAGCTGTTACCCGCAGCTCTGCCCGCATGATATATAGCCTATGTCTTCTCAGTACCCTAACCTATGTGTATGCAAAATTTCACGATGATCGTTTTAGTAGATACGGCGTGAAAGCGTAACAAACAAACAAACAAACTCACTTTCGCATTTATAATACTAAGTTAGGAAGTTAGGATAGGATTAGGATTATAAATTTAACGATTCATGCTTTGATGCATGCAATGTTATTTCAATTGTTTGTCATACATTCACTTGGCCTATTTTAAAAACTCAATTAAATATAGCTGAACAGTAGTTGAACTAAGTGAGATGTATTGTAAACTTTCAAAGTATTCTATCTTGTATGTGGTGGTCATAAAGAAAAGAAAAAAGCAAAATCAGATCGTACATCATTCCGAAAGAAAAACTTATATGAATTAATATTATATGACCTTTATGCACCCTTATTTTAAATTCAATACGCAACCTTAAAGAGGTGACTCAGCCCATCAACATGAAAAATTTTTGCTATGGGACCAATCCTGAAAATTCACTATTATTTTTACTAATTCCATACATTTGGTCCGATCAGCACACTTTTGTATGGGTATGTAATTTTTTTTAGTTTCCAGGATTATTCACATATCTAAAATTGTTTATGTTGATGGGCTGATTCACCCATTAAAGATTGTGTATGATTAAAAAATAAGGGTGTTTATAAAATCAATAGACATAGGAGATTTCCAATACACAGAATTTATAAAGCAACGAATGTAAGGCGATAAATTGTTTGAACAAATAATTCAGTGCGACCGTAATCAAATTCTTCGTCCCAAAGGAGACCCCTAAAATCTTAGGAATACGTTCAATTTTATATATTGTCCCGAAGAATTTTGGACATGTTACATAAACAGATACCTCTAATCATGTCTCAGATACCTCTTACAGGGTAGACAGAGTCTAAAGCCTTTACGCAAAACATTGCGTTTTAAGTTTTCCGATGTGTACAGTGGCATCAAAATCAGATCTGTGATCAAAATACAGAGGAGTTACTAGCTCCATCTCCTATTGATATAATTTATTAGATTTCCACCCATTTAATTTTTCATCTGATAGCTTAACTAGAAATGTACATTTAAATTCGAGTAAGTTTTTATCGCCAACCGCACAGAATACAGAAAGTGTTTCTGAGTTCTTTGGTCAACCGTTTTCCTTAAAACAAAGCCTAATCGTATATGTTTATACGCGATAGATCAGATGTAACTGCCGCTTGCGTGCTCGTTAGCAATATTCCGTGCTCTATGTATGACAAATTGTCAATAAACACCTTAAGAGCGTATACTAGCAGTGTTTTTTCAATATGGTTTCCATACAAACGTATTTCTCTATTTTCTCGCTGAAAACTGATTCTAGAGCCACAATTCTTTTTTCATAAAATCTAGTACTAAAATAGGAATGCCCCTATTTTTTTTTAACAGCTTTTAAAAAAAAATCATAGGGACATACCTATTTTAGTAATAGATTTTATGTAAAAAGAATTCTGCGTCTAGAAGCAGTTTTCAGCGAAAAAATAGAGAAATACATTTGTATGTAAAACGCACTGCTAGTATACCCTCTTAATCCTAGTCACGCTATACCTAGTAAAGATATCAATCAATTCAATTTGTCCTCATCAGTCAAGTTAGCACGAAAGCCTTCTTGTAAAATTCCCAGTTATCTACTGAGAAAATGTATTTTCAGCGCAAAAATAATATTGACAGTTCCCGAAGTCAATATTTTAGTTGCAAAGCCTTTAATCCATTTTAAGTTTTAACTCTTCTTCAACTTCGTAGGCAAATCGGAACCGATTAAACCAATTTATATCGATTCATTGGGTAGTAACGACATCGGTAATCGTTGACTGGGGCTGGACGTCGATTTATAATGCGAGTTAGAGATGCGAATTACGCTAAATCGATTGTGGAGAACTTTAAGCTCGCTGTTAGCATTGGAATGATGTTTGAACAATCGATTTATTGTTGTAACGATATCGGTTATCGAGTCGTTTCGTTGGCGCAATTTCGGTCAATGGTGTTAGGAGAATAGATTATTGGATATTAGGACCGGCTGATTGGCAAAATGTTAGGATTGAGATTTCGGATTTGGAATGCATTTTACCTTATATTTTCATTTTGTGTCGAGATAACAAGCAAAACTAATACAAACGATAGTTGACAATATCCGACAAAATAGCATATGAGTGAGTGTCTTGTTTTCACCTGAGTTACCCACCCAGAAGTAGGATATGTTTTTATCGCGTATATATGTTTTTATTTATGTAAAGTACGTATGTCTGTTCCATTATCTCCTCCTGTAGCCTCAACGGCGTGACTTATTTTGCATAGTGAGGTATTATAAGATTTTTATTTTCCTCTAAATTGTTTTATAGGCCAAGCAACTTCAGGAAAAATCAATATGGCGGACGTAAACTGTCAAAGACCACGAAGGATTTTTTTTTAAATAAGCTACTTTTTATTACTGTTATTCTTGTTATCCCTTTGTTCGTACATTAAAAAAAATGTCACACGCTTCATAGGCTTTTACTTTTTTTGTCAACATGATTAGGAATGGTTATTTCATCATCATCATCATCAGGTCTTTGTTAGTCTCCACTGCAGGAGACAACCCTCTCTGTACTGCCAAAGCCATTATATTGGCCAGAGCAGTCAAAGAATTTGGCCTACCCTCTCCATGCTGGCCAGACGGGTTGGAGAGGTTCCTTGTGTTTCCTAAGTCGCCTTCTATGACATTCACGGGAAGACTTGGAGTGGTCCTATTCTACTCTGCCGACGACCACACGGCTTTCGGGAACGACACGGCTTGATGGTTACTTAATATATTTTTATTTCATAAATGGTATGCGGAAAGCAATATTTTGTTTTGAAATCCCCTAAACCACTCACTCTTCGAAGCTGCTGAATGAAAAATTGCTCTCACTCGTCGCCAGCTGAAATAATTTAGTGCTCAACCTGACTCAGGCTTAGACGTTGTGCATTATTTGTACTGCAATTTTGGTTCCATTCGATGCACTTTTTTACTATAACGGAACAGTATTTTGTTATAAAATAAACGACGATACACGACACGACGATAACGATACGTTGACCATAGATTAAAAAAAAAATTCGTATGACGTAGACGACCTTGGAGTAGTGGTCATCATAACAGACTGTCAACCGGAGGACCAGTGTTCGATCCCCGGTCAGGTCTTTGGGTGTCCGGGTCTTGGATATTAATCTATATTAATTATGTATAACTCATGAAATATATTGTCGTAAAGTTAGAATCCCATAAGTCTCAAACTTACTTTAGGGCTACCTCAATCTGAGCGATTTGCTTGTACATATAAAACAAAACTGTAGGTTAAATTGGGAACCTTGTGTGGATATCGCTATTTTATGTTAAAAAATTGGCTTACACATTGCATAATTTCTTACATTCATCGCATTTCTAGGGTGATAAGAAGATCGAATGTGGGCAAAATTTTATTTGAATGTTATGCAAGTCTTATTAATTATGATTTAATGTAAGTAGTGTTAGTTTTTCGCAATTAAATTATATCCTCATATCATTGAAGGATATTTTTTGCGATACCTTTATCACTGGAAGGTGTTGCAAAAAGACAACGCTTACCATCATCATTTCGTGTAGGTGACACGGTCAATCGACCATGCACACCCTGGTATCAGTATTCTTCAGAACCTTACCGCCAACACATTACACATGCAGATTTTACAAATGGATAAAAGTTATTGTCAGAAAAATGAATTTTGACAATAAGCCAAACCTTTGTATTTATTTATTTATTTACGCTTTATTGTACACATACAAAAATGTAACAGTACAAAAAGGTGGACTTAATGCTAAACAGCATTCTCTAACAGTCGAACCTTTGGGTTTATCAGAGAGTTTGATGTGGGTGTATAATAAAACATATATACATATAATATATATATATATATATATATACAACTAACTCTAAACTAAATACAGATATATTTTGAGTATATGAGGTAAATCATAATAATTACATAAGTGGGTATATAAAATAAATACTATAAATAAATACAAACAAAAATACAAATGTAAGATCTATCTGATTGCTTGTACCACTGTTAAACTATTTACCAATAAACAGACACTATTATAAGTAAACCATTTTGAACAATTTGAGACTTTGAATTCAAATTACTCCAAAGGAGTCAACCAACCACGCTCCTTGTATTTAATTTTAGATGTTCCCAGATGCTATGTATGGAATTTAGATCGACTATTAATAGACTAGAGCGTGACAGCTGTGACAATCAATGATAGTCAGTTCTATGTTGAATACGAGGATATAGAATGAAATTAGTACCTATTTATCTACAAATACATCATTGCCGTGTGATTTCCGGCAGAGTAGAATTAGGACACACTCCAAGTCTTCCCGTGGATGTCGTAAAAAGCGACTTAGGAAACAAGCTAAACAAATTTTTTGATTGAAACTAACGTGAGATGTTAACATTATTAATATGTAAAGTACGGGTCACTCACGTATGAAGTCAGCTACAGGCCGACATGTTTCAACCTCATCCGGAGGTCTTCCTCGGGGCGAATGTGAACCGAGACGCGCGCACGAAGTCGTCCCAGTCCGCACTGCGGACTGGGACGACTTCGTGCGCGCGTCTCGGGAAAGGAGTCTATCCCTGCCCTGAGGAAAACCTCCGGATGAGGTTGAAACATGTCGGCCTGTAGCTGACTTCATACGTGAGTGACCCGTATTTTACATATTAATAAAGCTAAACAAAGCTTATAAACATCAAAGAGACCTCTCCAACCCGTCTGGCCAGCGTGGAGAGTGTAGGCCAAATCCTCTGATGCTCTGGCTAATATATGGCTCTGGTAGTACAGAGAGGGTCATGTCACATAATCGTACAATAGATTTAATTAGCATCATACATCAGAATAAGTAAACGACCCTAGCGATATGACTGACGTAACAATTCATATCTCAAAGGGTGAAGACGCCTGTGTTGAACATGTAACATTACAGGCGCACCTATTATTCATAAGCTACAGTATCTATAGTACTGTTTTGCTAGTCCACCTTTATTTCGATAAGTAGGATAAGTACATAATTTGTACAGCATTGTTCGTATTATCACAGATTTACTAGCAATATGGTTCTTCAAATAATCGTATTAAATTATATAATAATAATAGTTCGAAATGTCGTCGACCTTCAAGTTGATATCAACTCCAAAAAAAAAAGTTCTTTTATCAGAACCCTGCGAAAGCGGCACAACCAGACATTTATCCCTATTGTCAGCATCCGAGGTGCAGTGGTTAACACGCCAGCCTGCGACATGAGGGTCCTAGGTTCCACCACCAGATTGGCCTGGATCTTGTTTTTGGGAGAATAAAATATATAGGTAAGTGCAGAATACATGGAAAAAATTAATATAATTAAACTAAAAAGAAAAAAAAAACTTAAAAATAATTATAGTCTCCCAAAATGGTCCCAACTCAGCATTTACTGGGTGTTTTAAAAAAAATCACCAGCACTGATCTTCCGTTGGGGCCAAAACGGGTGAACCACGGACGCTCGCACCTACAAACTAAAGAAATTTAAGATTTTGTGATATTAGTGGACACATTATAATATAGTATCGTTGAATCGCCGTGTGGTTCCCGGCAGAGTAGAATAGGACCACTCCAAGTCATCCCGTGGATGTCGTAAAAGGCGACTAAGGAAACCCAAGCTAAACAAAGCTTATTAACATCAAATAGACCTCTCCAACCCGTCTGGCCAGCGTGGAGAGTGT
This sequence comes from Rhodophaea formosa, assembly GCA_963082605.1. Taxonomy (NCBI): domain Eukaryota; kingdom Metazoa; phylum Arthropoda; class Insecta; order Lepidoptera; family Pyralidae; genus Rhodophaea; species Rhodophaea formosa. Next base: position 19,926,361 of record OY720208.1, on the reverse strand, counting down.
AGGCCAAATCCTCTGACTACTCAGGCTAGTATATGGCTCTGGTAGTACAGAGAGGGTCGTGCTCCTGCAGTGGAGACTAGAAAGACCTGATGATGATGATGATGATCGTTGAATCAGTATCCTACGACACATGTTCACATCTTACTGTGGTGCTAGCTCAATCTGTGACATTTGTACCTATATATTTATTTTAACCGCTAGTTTCTGCAAGACGTGGCATTTCATCGAAGGCTCTCCTAGTCTATGTAAACAATGTCTTCGCAAATAAGCTCTAAAATAGATGCCATAAAATAAACCAACAATTCATATATTTAAAATCCAGAACTAAAAGCTGCATTGAACTCTTTTAAATTCGATTTAGTGACATTGTAGGGGAATCGCTCCGAAGTCAGAACTGCAGTTTCGAGTCTACTGAATTAAAGATGGCCGCACTTTACAGTCGTATAGTCTAACATTTTAACCTCTTAGTTTGATGTGAACGGCTTTCAATTTGCATATCGACTTTGCATAGTAACTGAAAATTGGAAGAGTTGCGCTTGGTAGTGTATAAAGTATGATATACTTTTTAGTATGCAAGTTTTATTTAAAAGGAACTTAATATTTATTCGTGTTGTTTTCTCATATTTTGCGAGATTGAACAGTGTTTATGTACCTTCTAAGAGTCGAAATAAATCAACGGTTAATTAATATATCACGTAAAAATGCTTGTAGAGAAATCGTTATAATTTTTCAACTTAACATGTCTGTAATATTTGGTTATGGAAAAATTATGTTTTCGCGATTGTAACACATTTAAATAAAGTATTTTTTACGGTGTTATCATGTTTATTACATTGTTTAAACATTACAATGCTCATGTTAGTAAGACTCGGTTGATATTTGTGTATGATTCTATTATCTATTAATAACATTAGACTAATGTCAATCTTTCTGCTACCTGTTTTAGCGAGAACTACGGGAAGAAACTAGGTTTTGATTTCAATACAAATGATATTGATATGATAAAAATATGATATTTGTACCGCGTTCCCGAGAAAAAAGCCTAGGAAGACAGATATATAAATAAACATATTGTGACCCTATAAGGATTCCTTTTTATATATTAAGGTACTAAATAAAAATTCTTAAAAGCAGACAAAAATAACTAAAGCATAATATTTCAAATCCCAGCAAAATCTTGAAAATATGAGAATCTAGAAATCCGCTAAGTATTCCAAAGGTGTTTGTTTAATAATAAATTCATATTCCTTGAACCGCCGCCATCTCGGGAGAGCTGGAAAAACCTAATTGTGATACAAATTATATTTTTATATTACGCGCAGCTGGCTCTATTGACTCCGGCCTTTATTACAAAGGAAATTGCGTATTTTGTACTGGTAGTTTAATTATGTAGGGCATTCTTTGGTTAGAGGCATGCTGTAGATTTTAAAATAAAAAAGAATTAGGATAAAAGAATTCATATTTGTTGGGGCTACATTGAATAAAATAGTTAAGCAAAACGTGGAAACAACTTTGAGCAGTATTTGTTGTTAAGCAGTGCTGTGGTAGTTTAATACTTTTTTTTTAAAATGTAGAAATATTTTACACTTCACGCTTGAATTACTTAACGTATGTATCATCATGAAATTTGTTACAAACTGTTCTTCTGTTCAATTCAAGGTAGTTGAGATTAAGACTACTAGAAGAGAAAGCTTAGCAATAAGTCTGCCTTTAATAATAATATAATATATAATAAATATAGATATATATATATTTTTCATTTTTTTCATATACGCACAAATCACACATATTGAGCTAGCCCCAAAGTAAGTTTTAAGTAAGACGTAATAAACTAACTCAACGATACTATTTTTTATATCAAATACATAATTATATAGATAAACATCCAAGACCCAGGTCAATCTAAAAAAGATCATTTTTCATCATGTGTCTTACCGGGGATCGAACCCGGGACCATCCGTGTCAAAGGCGTGTTGACCGCTGCGCCACGGAGCTTAGTGTCATTATGTCTTGTAACCATATTCCTTGATATGTTATTTAGACTATGGCGCAATAAAAATATTTTGTATTGTATTATATTAAGACATAACTTATCATTCATTTAAAAAAGTAACGAGTCTCAAGGAACTTATAAGTGTTAGTAACTTGAATTTCTTTTCTTATGTACCTAATCAGAGCTGTAGGTAAAAGCTTCTTGATTTTTTTCATTAAAATCTATCGTAGGGAAGTCTTTTCCTGGATTTTTGTTTTATAAAAAAAAAAAAAAACTTCTTATCATCATTTAGCCTGGAGGCAAAGATATGGCCTAAGATGGAGCGAGCTTATCCAGAAGAAACCTATTTGCTTTGTTTATAGAAAGATGCAGTTCAGATATTCTTATAAAACTATGATAATAAAACTTTTCCAAGCCTTTTAAATCCACATCCTAGAGTAATACTGGCGGCACTACGCAATTTGCGGTGTAAACGAGCTAGTCGATCGCCTTAACTGTGCTGTTTGAACCGCGTCCAATACTCGTTATAGTATCGTAATGTCCTTTTGGGGCAGTAACAACACGTAACAAAGTCGTAATGGACAGGATTTTGGATATTTACTACAGTTTTTGAGTTGTTGGTAGAGGGCAGGGATTAAGGCAAAGAATAAGAAATTGACGTCTCTCGTCTCCAAAACAGTATAGAATAAGCAAACTGAACACGCATATCTGCATAGGAACAGGAATAGAATTGTGGCAATATTTGATAATTTTGGTATAAAATTAAGCATTCAATCAATAACTCTCATTATAATCTACGTACGTTCCTCTATATTAGCTTGGTTAAAATATTAATTGTTTGGGAAGAATAAGCCTCTCAACATTTGTATAGAAACCGCAGGGCTGGCTGAACACTTTCGTACAGATTTTTTTTTATGTCGTGCGACGGCAATCGTGCAAGCGGGTCACCTGATGGTAAGTGATCACCGCTGCCTATGGAATGCTGAGTCTCCAAGGGTGTTACAAGAGCGTTGCCGGCCTTTGTTTTTCCTTCCCTATAGTTGGTCTCCAGCTCTCCCGAACGAAGCATAGAAGCGGTAAAGCTACTACTTGAACGTCGATTTAATGCGAGAGCGTGGTACTTCCCCGGACGAGCCGGCCCATTCATGCTAATAGCAAAAGTGAATTTTGCCGGTAGCGAGGCTCTACTACAACTAAAAAAAAAAACCAGCCAAGTGCGTGTCGGGCCACGCGCAGTGTAGGGTTCCGTAGTTGCGAATGACAACTTTGAGTTCACACTGTTCTCACTCGCACCTCACAGTTTAACGACCAAAAACATCTAACAATGAAAATTGTATGAAATTTTACATTTTCAATTTAATACATTTTATGAGTTGGTTGCCTATAACTTTTTAGTTTGTACTTAGTACTCAGCTCTAAAAGTTTTCCTTTGAATTTCAGTATGTATACTACTGCTGTAATTTATTTCACGTATCCATATATAACCGTTTAGCAGATACAGGGGGGGGACACTTACCTCTTACAAAAATGTGCACTTTAAAACGAAATATTTCGGAAACGGATCCCTAAATCGAAAAATCGTGTTCCTCACCTCATAATATTTTTAAAGACCTATTTTACAATACCCAACACGATGGGTTTGAATAGACAAAAAAATATTACTCCATCTTTACATGTATGGGATACTACCCTAAAAAAAAATTTTTCAATTTTTTTTTCTACCACTTTTTTGCATGATTAATATACATACCCGTACCAAATTACAGCTTTCTAGTACTTATAGTCTCGGTGTAAAACCGCGGACGGACAGACAGATGGACAGACAGACATGGCGAAACTATAAGGGTTTCTTGTTTACCCTAAAAATGATCAATTTTTTAGTTTCATGCATGGTCCCATAGCAAAAGTCGTACTTATTGGCGGGTTGATTCACCCCTTTAAGGTATTATTTAGGGTTAATTCACACGCAAGGCTGGCAACATAATCACTAACATTTTGCGTGAGTGAGTATGCTGACTAATGCTGATTTGTGTTCTGGTGTCCGACTCGCGCAAAATTATTACGTTTTAACTAGCTTCCGCTCGCAGCACGCTCGCCTAAAATATTCGGTACTGACAGAGATTTGAATCATGTGTTTATGTTTTACTAGCAGCCGTCCCCGCACCCAGCCATGTATTATACACATTAACCTTCATCTTTAATCACTCTATTTAGTAAAAAAATTGCATTTGAATCCGTTGCGTAGTTTTAACGATTAAAGCATACATAGGTACAGACGTTCATCGGGAAGTGACTTAATTTTATACTATGTAGTGACAAATCAAACAGGGATAATGCATTTTTAGTCACGATGATGACATTCATGCTGAACAAGAGGTTAGTTTCTTCATCGATCTAACACATTATATTTTGAGGATTAGAAACTTGTGGGAAAGTAAGAGGCCTTTGCCCAGAAATGGGAGACATCAACTATATGCTAAGTAAGGAAATAGATGAAAAGAGATTGTTCTAGTTCTTTTTGATATGATAAACTATGTGAATTTATTTTTGTATAAATGTTTATCATAATGAAATACCCCTTTCAGGTATTATCTAGGGTTAATTCACACGCAAGGCTGGCAACATAATCACTAACATTTTGCGTGAGTGAGTATGCTGACTTGTGTTCTGGTGTCCGACTCGCGCAAAATTATTACGTTTTAACTAGCTTCCGCTCGCAGCACGCTCGCTAAAATATTCGGTACTGACAGACATTCAAATTATGTACCTATACTTTACCAGGTTTATTTGGATAAATAAATAAATAAATATTAAATATATACGGACATATCACACAGATTGAGCTAGCCCCAAAGTAAGTTTTTAATAAGACTTGTGTTATGGGATACTAACTTAACGATACTATATTTTATAACAAATACATATATAGATAAACATCCAAGACCCAGGTCAATCTGAAAAATATCGTTTTTTATCTTGCCCTGACCGGGGATCGAACCCGGGACCATCCGTGTCACAGGCCGGCGTGTTGACCGCTGCGCCACGGAGCTATACAAATTAGTAAATAATAATAATAATAATAATAATAACACTTTATTGCACCAGAATTAGTGTAAAAAATTTAAAGATGCACAATAGGCGGCCTTATCGCTAATGCAATCTCTTCCAGGCAACCATTAGAATTAGAGAGTAGTTGTGGAAAGAAGGATAGTGGTGCTAACAATAGGAATTAAATATTAAAACATTAAATAAAAATGAGTTACGACGTAACAGTATTGGAGATGGAAAGAGAGAAGTATAAGACAGTCTTACAAAATAATAAACACATACACATATAAATACATATCTCCTACATAAACATATAGTCAAAGTCAATACATATAATAATATATACAAATATAAATACATATATATATATATATATATATATATATATATATATATATATATATATATATATATATATATATATATATATATATATAATGAACTTTTTGCGGTAAATGTTGATCCAGTGAGAAGTTAGAACAATTGTTGATCCACCTATTTTACGTGTTTACTCAGATCCGCGTCGCGCAAACTGATATACTCTGATCCGTTCTAGATGCGCGTGTGATGTCGGTGGATCTGCACTTGCAGGTTTTCAACATACTCGTCGGTGATTTCACCAGTATATGTTGATCCATCAACGGTTTAAAAAATCATACTGGATATGACTTTTTAGATCCAGAGTATATTCAAATTATATGCGACATTTACTTAGACAATGTGGATCCGGAGCCAAAATTGACCAATAGGTACTCGAGCACAAAACGGCAACGTCGCGTTCTGCGTGCGACAGTTCACTTGTTCACATTCGCATCGCATCTAAAAATCTACTATAGTACATCGGAAATAAATAACTTTTAGTATTTTTGGAATTACTTTTCATTATTATGTATTTGATAATTTAAGAGAACTACACATTACCAGCAGGTCTCTTAATTTGAATTGATGAAAAGTTATATTTAAAATACTACAAGTAATGTACTACCGAAGTACTCTCGTAGACTTCTTTCAATTTGATCAAATGACGGAGATGAAGAATTTAAGAGTCTACCTAGTTTCGCTGATGTAAGCCTCATAACAGAGAAATAGTCTAAAAGTATGGTCAAAAGAAAATTGAAAGAAGTATTCTCAACATCAAACTGAGTAACTGAGTCAAGGTCATCTGATCTGATAGGAAAATAAAGAGAGGGGCACAGTAGAGTAGATGGGGATATGAGATAACGGAGGCGGCGTGTAAAGAAAGAGATAGGCAACTGTGAAGACATCATTAGAGCCAAGCTGCAAGAGGCAAGCTGACAAGTAAAACTGTCAGCAAGAGACGCTGCAGTAAATAAGTAATGGAAATGAGTACTTCTTCTTCTTCTTCTTCTTTTCGTGTCGATGGTACGATTGACTATATTTTTTCAGCCCAATAATGGGCCACTGCAATGCCTTTCTCAGAAGCTGTATGGAGATCAGCCAAGGTGCAGGTGTTCGGGCATTTGGGATATGAAAGTAGGTGCGCCATAGTTTGAGGCGAGTGACCACACTCGCACCAGTTTTGCGACTTGTCAATCATTCCCCACTTAGCCAGATTGTCTTTGCATCGACCCATCTGTGTTCGTAATCGATTGAGTGATTTCCAGATGGGCCAGGGCAAATCATGGCCAGGGGGAAGATGCTCTTGTGGGGTGATAAAATTAGCCGCAGTGTGGTCTCTCCCCCACAGCTTTATCCGCTCCGTATGAATATTGCCATCCAAAGCAACTACGCTTGCGAGGAAACTATGGCGGCTTTTTAGTCTTTGTGGGGCTGGAGACCAGCCAAACAAAGGGTGTCGTGGATTGGATCTCGCTCCTGGATCTTGCGTTCGGCGGCGCTAGCCACATCTCTGCGGACTTTTGGAGGAGCTATGCCAGCAAGTGGGTATAGCATGTTTAGCGCAGTTGGCTTTAGGCATCCTGTTATTATTCGGCAGGTTTCGTTGAGTGCTATATCCACTTGCCTTGCGTGTGATGACCTACCCCATATAGGGCACGCATACTCTCCTGCCGAAAATGAAAGAGCAATCCCCGTAGTGCGTAGAACTCCTGGAGCAGCACCCCACTTTGAGGTAGTGAGGCGGCGGAGTAAATTGTTTCTGGCACAAACTTTCTGTCGGGTGTTGTGACAGTGCTGCTTGTAGCTCAGAGTTCTGTCAAGTGTCACACCTAGATATTTAGGGTGACTGTTATGTTTTATCGGAACCCCTCTCCACTCAATATTTAGAGTACGGGATGAAAAATGGTTTCTCAGGTGAAAAAAACATGACTCCGTTTTGGATGGGTTGGGCTTTAGAAAGTTAACCTCGTAGTACTTATCTAGCTCTTGGAGAGCAAGTGTGAGGTTTTGTTCTGACTCCTCAAACGATTTGGTTTGAGCTACAAGTGCCAAATCATCGGCGTAAAGGAAGCTTGCAGCGGACTGGGAGATGGGCTGGTCGTTAGTGTACATGTTAAATAACATAGGAGCCAGAACACTGCCCTGTGGTAAGCCGTTCCGTTGCAATCGCCATCGGCTTTGGTCGGATGAGATGTGGACCTGGAATCTATGATTATGAGTACTTATATTTATTACAAACTAGACGATGGGGAACACCAGACGTTCACCATACAAACAAAAAGCTTTGATGTCTAACAATCGAATAATTTAAGATATTTTTAACAAAAAAACAAAAACCGACTTCAACCCTATAATTTTTTTTAATAGGCATAAGAAAAAAATAGAAATAAGTGTAATCCGAACGGCATACCTGTAAAAATTTTTTTGGTTTTTGTTTATTTTTTCAAAAAGCGCTCGCCACTGTTCAATAAAAATGCAATGGGACCATCTATAAAGAATAACCATCAAACAAAAACGAATTTCTTAAATCGGTCCAGGCATTCGTCAAAAAAAATTAAAGTAAGTACCAGTACATTGATGGATATTTGAAGTTTATTTTTTACTGAGCATTAAATAAAAGCTTGTTTTAAATTTTTTTTTTACGTTTATGTAATTTTATTTTCTACATTTTAGTCATTTGTATAGGCACTGTATTGCTCTGGTCAAAACAAATTCAATAAGCCCAAACACGATAGGGTTATGTTGTGTAGTTCAGGAGATGTTATGGCCACCTTCAAGAAGCATCATCAGACCCTCGACACTAATAAAAATTAATGCTCTTGTCAAGACAAATCCAACGAGCCCAAACTCGTCTAACGAGCCTAAAGACGATGGATTAAATGTTGTGTAGTTTGGGATAGTTTAAGATACAAAACGGCAACGTCGCGGCTGCTTTCAACCAATCAGATCGCTTCCTGTGCTCTGATTGGTTCATTTAAATCGGATCAACATTATCCGTAACTATCGCAAGGTGGATTTGTATATCGGATCAACTTCAGCGAACGCTAGGTAAGAAGTCCGATAGTGCAGATGTTGATCCGGTCGGAGCCACATTTGTTACCAGAGATGCATATTGGATCAACAAAAGGCGCCGGATCAACATGCGTTTTCGGATCAACAAAGTGCTCGCGTGAAGTCGCATCTGATCAACATTTACCGTAAAGGGATATCTATATATATATATAACTATACACATACATGAACATACACATTAGGGTGGAGAGCGTAATGTCCAAGGGACCGATATAGGAGCTCTGTATAGGGGAAATTTATAAAGAAAGGAAATGTGATTTCACCTGATTTTTAAAACTTATAGGTGTCTGGGCACATCGGATAGAAATAGGGAGTGAATTCCAGAGCCTCGCAGCTTGTACTGTAAAAGATCGGGAATACATTTCTGTAGCACGCTGTGGAGTTTGTAAAAGAAGATATTTCGAGTTGCGTTGGGGACGATCATTTACATCACTGAGAAACACGAAGCGTTCTTTCAAGTACACAGGATAAGTAGGGTTAAAAAGGATGGAATACAGAAGGGTGAGAATATGCCAGTCCCGGCGAAGGCGGATAGGGAGCCACTTGAGTTGCGTACGAAATTGAGAGACATGGTCGTATTTACGTAAACCATATATAAAACGAATACAAAGATTTTGAAGACGCTCAAGCTTATTTAGTTGCTCCTCAGTTATGTCTAAATAACAGGAGTCAGCATAGTCTAAGATGGGAAGTATTAAAGTCTGAGCAAGCGTAATTTTGGTTGCTAGGGGCAAAAAGTTTTTTAATCTTCTTAGGGAAGCCACTGCCGCAAACGTACGTCTACTCACTTCAGATACTTGTGGTGACCAAGAGAAAGTCCTGTCAAAATAAATACCGAGGTTTTTAACTCTGTCACTGTACTCAATTATTGTCCCATCAAATATTATACTAGGGAGTCTTGCCATCGGAATTCGGGAAACAAGGCGTGAGCTGCCTATAATAATAGCCTGCGTTTTTTTGGGGTTAACGATAAGACCATGATTTTTACTCCAGATGGAGACACGCTGCAGATCTTCATTTAAATAATCTATGGCAGAAGGGAGATCGTCAATTTTTGAATGCGTATAGATTTGCAGATCATCTGCGTATAGGTGGTAGGAGGTGCGAAGTTGTAACGTAATAGCATTTATAAAAAGAGCAAAAAGAAGAGGAGATAGCACGCCAAATGTACAAATAAGTAATAAATTGCATTTTTGGACATGTGGGATTCGTCCTTCACAGCGTTTTTTTATCATCATAATCTTAATTGCAATTATTTAATCCAATCTCCAAGCTGACCGTAGCTAACACGCTACTATTTTTTGAGGATATTATATTTTGGTCCAGAAGTTTCGGTATCTATTCAGTTTAAACAAACAAACAATTATATCTTTCCTCTTTATAATATTAGTATAAATAAAAATTTAATAAAAATAATCTATGGGAAATTATCCTTATATTATAAACTTGCAGCCCTACCCGGCTGCGCCCAGGCATGTATTATACCTTAAAACCTTCACCGTGAATCACTCTATCTATTGGTGAAAACCGTATGAAAATCCGTGGAGTAGTTTTTGAGTTTATCGCGAACAGACAGATAGACAGACGCGGCGTAGGACTTTGTTTTATAAAATGAGAAAGTGAGTTTGTATATTTGTTTATTACATCTTTATATTTATCTACTGAATTAATCTTCTTGAAATTTAGCATATACCTTGATTAGGATACGAAGAAGGACATGGGATATCTTTTATCCCGTTAAATACTGTTCCCGTGGGGTTTGCGAATAACCACTCGGCAAAATTATACGCGAACGAAGGCAAGGGTAAAAGCTTGTATTTGTATAAATTTTCATTTTACACAGGTCATCATCTTCTAGTCTTTCTAGTCTCCACTGCAGGAGCACGACCCTCTCTGTACTACCAGAGCCATATACTACTAGCCTGAGTAGTCAGAGGATTTGGCCTACACTCTCCACGCTGGCCAGACGGGTTGGAAAGGTGTCTTTGATGTTAATAAGCTTTGTTTAGCTTATGTTTCCTTAGTCGCCTTTTATGACATCCACGGAATGACTTGGAGTGGTCCTATTCTACTTTGCCGGGAACCACACGGCACAACAAATCCGCTGTTATGTTATGCTGTACGGTTTTATCGCGTTAACATGAACACTGTAAAGTGTGCAAAAAATTAGGTGTATAATGTAATAAATGCAATTAAACATTATACCATATTAAAAGTAATTTTATTTCAATGTATATCACTCGCGAAAACGTAAGAACATATTAATCTGCTGATTTCAGCTCTAATCTTTTGCACAAATTTTTGTTAAGTATTTTATTCATAGATTTAAAAAAAATCGCCTTATTCCTGCTTCTATGATTTTATTTCAATCATTTGTTCAATCTCTCGACAACAGATCAGTTGTTGTAACTTTGTTGTTCCTCCGCAATGCCTTTGATAAGAAAGAGATATAAGATCTCACATGTTGTGTTAGAGTGAGAGAGACATCCTTAAACTCATTCATTACGAGCATTAGCCTTCGGCGGCCAAAGTACGCTCGACATCCCGACTCGATCGAGTTGAAACTCGATTACTTACCACGAGACACTCTGTAAAATGACATCTACATAAACAGACTGGTTTAATGACAATTTATTCTCCATGGAGAGTAAATACTGGCTAGATGAACTTAACCGATTTTAAAAATAGAACGTTTGCGCTTGCCGAAAATGGAAAAGACATTAATTTTTATTCATTTTCAAATATGGAGTGGTCGAAGAAAGAAGATAAAGTAGCGGTTATCGCGTTGCTCCGCTGTGGTTACGCGCTAAAAGAAATTTTCAATATTCTACAAAAATTGAAAATAACCCTACGATTTGTTTATCGCACTATCAAATGATTCATTGAAGATTCAAGCTTCGAAGATCGTAAGAGGACCGGCCGACTTCGTACAGTTAGGACACCAGCGATCATCAAAGCAGGGAAGGCGCGAATGCAACGAAATCCTGTTCGTAAACAAAAAATCTTAGCTCTTCAGATGGACCTAAGCAGAACCACGGTCAAAAGAGTGATAAATGAAGACCTAGGACTACGAGCTTATCGTAAGAAGACCGGACATTTTTTGAACGAGCGTTTGAAAAAAATTAGGCTGGATAGATCCCGCGCTTTGTTACGGCGGTACGCGGGAAAAAACTACCGCGAAATTTTGTTTTAAAAAATTTAAGCAACTAAGTCTCGGAACCCGTCTGCCAAGCGTGGTGAGTATGGCAAACTCATGATAGAAATCTTTGGGGGAGGCCAGTCCAGCAGTTGACATTTTACGATGATGATGATGAAAGAGCTAAGTTTACATCGCTCTTAAGTACACAATGGGCGTCTTGCATTGAGAGAAATTATTCTATGTCCATAGAGACTAGAATGATATGGGTCTTACATAATTATATTTTTGGTTTTGATTACGGTAGAAATTTCGTTTGATTTTTTTTCCAACAACTACATAATATGGTTACACTTGTTACAGACGCTTTATAATCATATCGATGCCTAAGGTATAGTTCATCATCATTTCAGCCGCGAGAAGTCCACTGCTGGACATAGGCCTCCCCCAAGGATTTCTAATATGACCGGTTAGACGCGGCCTGCATCCAGCGCCTTCCTGCGACCCTTATCAGGTCGTCTGACCACCTGGTCGGTGGGTGTCCAACGCTGCGTTTGCCGGTACGTGTTCGCCATTCTAGAACCTTTCTGCCCCATCGGCCATCGGTTATTCGCGCTATGTGCCCCGCCCACTGCCACTTCAAAGAGCTAATCCGCTGGGTTATGTCGGTGACCTTTGTTCTTCTACGGATCTCCTCGTTTCTGATTCGATCTCGCAGAGAAACACCGAGCATAGCCCTCTCCATAGCTCTTTGAGCGGCCTTGAGCCTTCTTATCAGGCCCAAGGTATAGTTATATATAAGCTTTTATTACTTCACCTGAAAAACGCTAGGATGAAGGAAAGAAAAGATTTATTATGCAAGCTAGGAATGAAAAAAATTAACCCCCTTATTCATAAAAATTAACAATCGCTCATTAAACCTATTTTTGTTAAAATATGTTTTGTCTCGATCTTTCAATGTCAAACATTAGAGCGGGGGATAAAGACAAAACATTTTGAACTAAAATAAGTTTAAAAAGCATTTGTAAATTTTTATGAATAAGGGGGTTAGTACTTCATATTATTATTCAAGCTCCATATATTGAGTGCCTCCCCTGATGATTTCCACAGCAAACGGAAATCCGACACTTCGTGCCGTATTCAAATTACTGCAGCGCATTTACATACATGTAAATCTTGAAGCACGCATTTTGATTACGCGAGAGCATGTCTTTACTCGACTTAACATGAATATTTTAGGATACATACATATAATCACGCCTTTATTATTGTGGAGTAGACAGAGCCCACGGTCATAGAATCCAAAGACCAAGTTTAGCGTGTAAGTGGACGTTAAGATGAAAAGCGGAATCAAAATAGTGATGGGTTGCTAGCCGCATCGCTTATAACGTGATTCCTTAGATTTTCGCACTATCTCTTAACACCAGAGTTGGCCACTTATACATACGCAAAACAAACAACTGTTTCGAAATAGATATATCGTGCGACATCCTAACTAATTGACGCTTTCACGCCCTATCTACTGAACCGAACATCATGAAATTTTGCATACACATAAGTTAGGGTACTGAGAAGGACATAGGCTATAAAACACGCGGGTGAAGCTGCGGGCACCTTCTATGGACGTAAGTATAACCACTGGAAAGATAATCTGGCCAGGTGGGGAAAGATGGACACATCTCAAAATATCTATCAGTGAATTTCTTTCCATAACTATAAGTATTGTTTAACTTTCATTATGTAATAAAACTAGTAAAATAATTAAAATGTACTACATTAACCTAGACATTAATGAATCAAACAAACCAGTGACATAATTTGGTAAAGCAAATAATTATTGTGAGCGCGACACTAATTGCTTTATATCATTAACTAGTGTTAACCAATATTGATACTCTGAACAATGACATGATTCGATTTAGACAGTGACTCGACAATTTTTTTCCCGAAAATTCGTCCAAGTACTGCTAATACAGACGGTATCCCAATTTTCCCAAAGTCAATTCATTATCCAGCTTCAGTACAAACAACACAACCGATCTATTGTTCTGTGAGCTTAAACTATACTTATGGTTAAGCGACACACCACAATGAAGGAATGCAATTGAGACAATGCATGATCATATGGGGAGAAGTAACATCCATCTTAAGCGATAGAAGGTCAGAGGCGGAGAGGCGGTTCCGAAGAACTCTGACACCAGGGTGTGCATGGTCGATTGACCGTGTCACCTACACGAAATGATGATGATGATGAGCGATAGAAGGTGCTTTAATCTATAGTTTTAACCAATCTCTTGGAGAAATCAAATAATCTTGCAAACTGTAAAAATTTGGATAAGGATTTGTGTTAGTTGCACGATATCTATTTATACTAGTTATACGTGATGGCACATCGCTATAAAATTTCTGTTTCGACCTGTCGCTAACAGTACCTATTTTAGCCCCGGTTTATGATCAACCAGCCCGCCCGATATGTGCTTCTACCACATTAGTGTACAATTGACGTCATCAAGCCAGCATTGCGGATTGTGAATTAAACGCAGGTATAACTAGTTAATCTGATTGGCTTGTGTCACTTTATTGTTTGCACTTCGAAAATTCAATCAAACTAGAGCTGTTTGGTTAAATTCACAAAGCAACAAAATACCATCAATATTGACCTGGTTTTTACTCGTACAAACAAAGATAGTATTGACAGACTCCGAGCCACGTTGGTTGACACACCGGCCTGTGATACGAGGGGTCTTGGATGTTTATCGATGTATATATAAGTATCTAATATAAAATATAGTATAGCAACTTCGCTGGCCAGCCCCGCGTATCTGCGGACAATATACTTACATACTATCACGTCTTTCTCTCTTACGGGGTAGGTCGAGGTCTATCAAAAATAAAGGGCTTGCAGGTGGTTAAGACGGACTACGAACTACGCCCATACAATTTCAATTGGCCACACGACGACGACGAGTTCGTATGTGTAAGTGGTCAACACTGGTGTCAGATTTTTCAAGCTGCCTTAAGGCATCTGACATAGCTTAACGACTGCCATCAACGATGACAGCCGGGACCAACGGCTTAACGTGCCTTCCGAAGCACGGAGGAGCTCGAGATATTTTTATGCCACTTGCGGTCACCCATCCAAGTAGGGACTGCACCAGGGGTTGCTTAACATATGTAAGCGCTCATAGAGCTCACACCCACTGGACCATCGGGCTCCTCAAATTCGGCCGTCACTGAGCGAAATGCGCTGTATGTTGCGTGGCCTCTCGCGCAAATAAAATAGACTAAAAATATTTGGGCCATACTCAGGACACCAGAAACTTCCACCGGCAGCGAAGTTGATAATTAATGAATTAGAGGCCTGGCTTAAGCTGTGTGAATTCATACGTAATTATTTATTTTTTTATAAAATAAAAGCAGACCAGCGATATGTACCATTAGTGTACAATTGACAGTCATTAAGCCAACATTGCGGCATCTGATTCCAATGCAGGTATCATCACATGTTAATCTGATTGGCTCGTATCGCTTTAACATTTGCATTTCGAATATTCAATCAAACCTAGTGGTTTTAATAAATACATGATAATAACAAAACGATACTCTGAAAGTGGAAGTGACAACGATAAATTATATATATTTTAGTGTCTCCTTTCCGTATTATACTATATTTTAATGTAAATAAAGTCTCCGTCTAGCGGGCTGTTTACCGAAAAGCCTTAAGAGTCGACTGGACGCGCATGTAAAAAACGCGCTCCATACAAACGGAAAAAGGGAATTGTAGCAATATTTGATAATTTTGGTATAAAATTATGCATTCAATCAATTAATCTCATTATAATCTACGTACGTTCTTATTCAGCTTGCTTAAAATATCAATGGTTTGATAATTACAAGCCTTTTCAGATTTGTATGGAAATCTTGAGAGGCGTATAATTCTCAAACCATTGACAATTTTACCAAGCTGTATAGGAACGGACGTAGATTATAATGAGGTTAATTGATTGAATGCGTAATTTTATACCAAAATTATCAAATATTGCTACAATTCCCTTTTTCCGTTTGTATGGAGTCATGCGCTTCCAGGCGACTCTTAAGCAGGTCATAATAGAGATAAATGGTGATAGTTTTTAAGTCTTTATGATATTATGTTTTTTTCTTTTGTGTTTGGCTCGTAATTTCAATTTTCTAGTACCAATAGTCTCTAAACTAAACCACGGACAGACAGACAGATGAACTTAGCAAAATCATAAGGATTCGTTGCTTACTACGGAACTGGAAGCAATAAAGCTTTTGAAGATTGTTTAAAAATCTTTTTCTTAAAGATGCCAATAATGAATTAATAAACACCTAAAATAATAAACTTCGTCGTTTTATTCTGTGGTTAATACAGAGTTAATTTTGTATGGCTAGGTTAATCGGTTTAAAAGTGATTTATGTCACGATTGTTCACTAATTAATAGTAGACATTGTAGCTCCATAATTAAATGCAGCAAGCTTAATGAACAATTACTATGTCAGTTAATAATTTGATAAAATTTCTGTGAATTTGTCTGATCTGTACGGATCATGTACGGTAATTTAGAATATCTACTTGTTTAGTAATACAGAGTTATTATGAATAATCTGACAATAGATAAATGTCAGAAACAGAATACCATATAGATTAAAGACTTGCAAAAAAGGTGAAAGATGAAAAAAATATTGGACATCCAATTCAAATACACAAGACAGCTGGTTAAAATTTCTAAAGGAAGTCTAAATCATTTTATCATTTTTACTTTTTTGCTATGTCTGTTAATATATTCCAATAGGGGTTTTGATTTCGAAATTCAAATATTGCCAGTCTGTTAGTAATCAACCCAATAAAATGGAAAAAATTTCATTGTTGCCGGGATTTCATAATGAATTTGTGAGATAAATATTTAATAAGTTTCAATAGAAACTTATTAAATGTTATAGAAAATAAATAATGTAATGTATAATATCAAATAGTTTTAATTCATCTCATCCCATAGAAGAGTGTACCCGAAAAAGAGCTATGGATAACATTCTTGGATGTTTCGTTTACTATTTAATTCCGCGAATCAACCTCTTTTGTTCTTTTACTAGAGCATTCTTGTTCATTCCACGTAACGTTGTGTTTCTCAAAGTGGTTCTTGTATCACATCCACAACCAAAGGTAAGTGAGAACTAACAAGGAGCCCGTGACAGAAAAAATAGACATGACCGGTGTCAATGGGACGTATCCTTCTGAGAATAGGGGTTTTATGGGGTGGGAAAACATCCACAATGCATAACGATGCGGTTTGCAGCTCCCAACCACCATCAAGGTGACAGTTTGAAGCGGTGTACCAATAACCTAAATAACTAGATGGTTATACAAAATTAGCAATTTATCCTTCGACTTTCTCCGGGTAAATTATAGCTCTTGTCACCCGCCGACAAATTAGCTTTCTAATTTTACATGCAAAAATTTAAATATGTGACCTGTTTGTAAATCTCTAACATCTCAAATCGGACCAGTATTTCCGATTTCCGATTTTTTATTCTCTCATAGACATAGACATTTCTTTGCAAAAAAATATGGTTACAGAAATGTTAGAGAATCGAAAATCGGACCAGTATTATCGGAGCCTTTACAATGCAAACAAACAATCAATATTTTTAGTTCTTTATAATATTAATAAAGATATATAAGCTAAAGAAAACAAAAATTTGAGAACCTACGAGCTAACCCCTGAAATCGATTGAGGTACCCCGAATTTCATCTAAACGGCATCTTACGGTCGTTGATGAGGGTAAGACAAGTTTTTGCGTAGATTTCTAATCTAATTGTCTTTATAAATGAATTTTGGTTCAGCCATTGTTGGGTAAACGTGAAATAGAGAATAAACACTAACTTTATCAGTAATTGAAATCGGGAGGTATGATTTTTGGGTCAGATTCAGGAAAATTACCAGCGTTTTTTCTCGATAAGCATATTATTTTCATTCTTGCCACGCTTTGTGGAACTATAACAAAGCCTAATATTATGTTCAGTGTTAAAGTAATAACAAAATAGAAATAAATTACCTACTTTGTTTGTATTCATTCAGATTTATATAAGTTACCTTTAGTGTTTGTGTATTTTGTGTAACGTACAAAAAATTATAATTTGGTTTTACACATACATTACGGTTTTTCTACTTCACGTTTAAAACTTCATTTATTTTTCTTTTTTTTTACTGTTATTTATAAAATTTTATCAATAACGAGTCTCAAAACATATCAATTTAATCTTAAATATTTTGATAGTAAAATATGCATCAAACTTAAAAAGTTAAATCACCGTAATCATCGGCACGTTAAAATATTCCATTATTCAGAGTATTAAGAAAAATACCCTTACCCTTCATACCACAACAAATCCACCCGTCAAATTCTCAACTTCTGCTATGGGACCAATGCTGGGAATTAAAATAAATATCTTCAGTTTTATACAAAGCGGCGGCCGGCCGAATACTTCACTACATAAAACAAAGTCCTCCGCCGCGTCTGTCTGTCTGTTCGCGATAAACTCAAAAACTACTCCACGGATTTTCATACGGTTTTCACCAATAGATAGAGTGATTCACGAGGAAGGTTTTAAGGTATAAAACATGCCCGGGCGCAGCCGGGTAGCGCTGCTAGTTTGTAATAAAATGTCGTTCTTTTTTTCCTTGGCGTTTTATAGTGCAAAAATTAATATGCCTAACAATGTGACGAGCTCCGTGGCGCAGCGGTCAACATATTGCGGCCGGCCTGTGACACGGTTGGTCCCGGCTTCGACCCCCGGTCAGGTCAAGATGAAAAATAATCTTTTTCAGATTGACCTGGGTCTTGGACGTTTATCTTTATATGTATTTGTTATAAAATATAGTATCGGTGAGTAAGTATCTTATAACACAAGTCTTACTTAAGAACTTACTTTGGATCTAGTTTAATCTATGTGATTTGTCCGTATATATTTATTAATTTATTTAATGTCCCTTTGTTCTTCCTGTTTAACCTATTGTTTATTTGACTCTCCTCAGACTGCGTCACGGGATCTTATCAGACAGACGTATTGTTTCCAAGTGAACGAATTTAAAATAAAAAATTCAAAATTTGATTAACAGTGCATTAAGTATTTTATTTTGACCCCATACCTCCTATAGTCCTGCATAAAGTGTTGTTGTTTATGCCGTTAGCTATCTATTCCGGTGAGGTTGCTGATGTTTTACAAGAACCTCTTTTACCAGTATATCCTGTATGTTTACAAGGATTCATGTTGGTACGTACTAGATATCATTAACAGGTGAAGCTTTCGATTACTTGAACATAAAATCATTTGATGCTTCGATACCTGGCTGTCGTTCTTTTAACTATCGATTAAAGAGTATTCGATTTGACGTATTAAACCCGATTTACTACATTAATGTAGATCAACAAAATTAATTTATGCTGTGTGGTTCCCGGCAGAGTCGAATAGAACCACTCCAAGTCTTCCCGTGGATGTCGTAGAAGGCGACTTTGGAAAAACAAGCTAAACAAAACTTACAAACATTGAGGAGACCTCTCTAACCCGTCTGGCCAGCGTGGAGAGTGTGGGCCGAATCCTCTGGCTGCTCTGGCTAATACATAGTTCTGGTAGGTAGTACAGAGAGGGTCTTGCTCCTGCAGTGGAGACTAAAAGACCTAATGATGATGATGATAAACAAAATTAACTCGTACATCGTAATAACGTAAACAAACGCCTGTCATCAATTTTATAGATTCACTTGAACTATTTTTTATGTTCTCTCCTTAGTGCCATTTGGCGTGATCGCTCAAAAGCAAATGACAATTTTACACCCAACACTAATACAGTGAATGACCCAGCTAGTGAAGTGCCTTCCATATTTACGACCCATTTCGATACTTTTATGAAGGGTTAGGATAAGGTCTTACTGATAGCGACATCAGTGTAGTAAGAAGAGTAGAGTCTTTCAATTGACGAACAACAAATATAGAGTAGTGACCCATTTCGATAATTTTATGAAGGGTTAGGATAAGGTTTTACCAAAAGCTGGCGATAAGAAGCAGATAAAATTAATTCAGATGACATGATTTTTATGTAACTACATAGAAATTTGTATAAACAATCTGATTTAAAAAAAAAAAACCAGTCGTAGAATTATTTAAAAACAAAAAATCCTGACAGTTTACTTAGGTCCGACGGAAAAAGGGATTGGTCCCTAGAAATCGATATTTATTATATTTATTTATCAGAGGCTGAGAGGCGGTTCCGAAGAACTTTGACACCAGGGTGTGCATGGTCGACTGACGGTGTCCCCTACACGAAATGATGATGATGATATTTATGCTGGTGGAGTCACTGGACAAAGCTTGTTGTATTTATGTTTTATTTATGAAGTATTCTATTTTAAATTTACAAAACAACAACTATCCTTCTAAAAACAAGTCGCTATCAATTAAACGTCAGATCAAAACTCTGTCTGTGCCTCTTTATGGCATTGTTAGTGGATTGCACTTTAACACTCTGACTTAACTTTGTTGTAGGCTAAATTACTGTTATGGCACCCTTTTGCTTTTAATTTTATTCTTTGCACCAACATATTTTTTCAGGTTTGAATATTCCCTCTAAATTGATCCATTTAATTTAGAATGCAAAAGTTTGTTTTAAGTATAAAAAAGTTAAGGCTGCTTTTCTAGAACAATTATAGCCAGTGTTACTTACCAGCTTATGTTCCTTTACTCTCTTTTCTACTTAACATCCAAATATCTTTGACCATTTACTAGTTACGAAAAAGGTTAAAGACAGTCGTGTGATTACAATCAATGCTTGAATGTCACCAATATTCAAAATGCCTCAGCATTAAATGCCTCAGTCACTACTTCCATTACAGTGAAACATAAATAATATAAAACAAACTACTAAATTGGTAGTTATAAGTGAAAAAAAAGGTTGAATCAACTTGTAGTTAAGGAAGTCTCCCAATTTCTTTTGAACTGAAACAAAATACACTGTTTACCAAGTGATCCAACAAACACTTTAAAAACTTTCTTGGCAATAAATCCAATCGTCTGAAAATAGATCCAACGTATTGTTGCGTTCGTACGTTGAAGAACAAAGAAATAGTAGAGTAATGTATCTTTTTCTACTAACTTTTTGTTTGTTGTTACATCCAATACTAAAGATATCTTCCTAACAGGACCACGTCTTGTAAGGTAGAAGTTAAAACTGCTATAGAATTTTTCGTCAAAATGCATATTATGCAGATCAAACAATTTTTACCGCAAAAATTGGCCACTTTTGGCGGTAATAATTCGTTCTCTTAATTCATCCAGTTAAAATAGTGAAAACTTGTACCAATTATACTACAAGTAATTTACTAGGGCATTCAGCTATATTAGATTTTTTAAAGTTGTTATGATGTAGGACTTATAGAATTAATTGCTGGGTGGTGCTAGTGTGTGAACTAACAACGCCTTAAGCGGCTTACATTAGCTGATGTTAGCCTTTGAAAGAAATCAGAGTTCAAAAAATTTTATTTGCATCAAAATAACATGTAATACATTAAAAAGATATCGTAAACAAACGCGATAGTTTAAAACTGTGTTGCAGCAATTTGCTTTAGATTTACAGCAGGCAACATGAAATACAGTCAAGTTAAGAATTTTTCAGTAAACCTAAACTATATTTAATTACGCGAGAATTCAGGTCACATTATGGCAACAAATTCCAAGATTCCTAGAAAAATACGCGTCCAGATTTTATAACAGTATTTTTTACAAAACATTTGCTTGCTAATTAAATAATAACATATTTTTATTGTCCTTAAACATTGAATTTCTCGTTTAACAATGGTTGAAAATGAGAGACATTGTTCAGTTTTTCTCTAATATCTTTGGATAACATGACAAACACTTTTTCAATGTAGCATGTTCTTTAGAATCTCATTATAATGAATATTGTTTTTCATAGACAAAACATTATTTAACAGATAAAAAAACAGCTCATTGTAAACCGGTAGTTTGATTAAATTTAAATTTAATGAAAATTGAAAAATATTATAACCGGGTGATGGTTAAATTGAATAAAAGCTTTTAAAAGCTACTCTTTTATGTTACTTTAAGTTATGGATTTAATTTTGCATTTACCGATATTCATTTGAGATTTTCATGTTGAAATAATTGTGGGTTATATCCAATCAAATATTATTAGTCTTAAATTTCGCCTGACACATTTTTAAGTTTAGAGTCCTAAAATTAGATTCCATACTTAAAACCACTAACATTAGAAATCTCTTGTTCCCAGGTCGTTCAGAACCCGGCATCGTTCCCTCCATCGTGGGCTTCACAAAGGACTCCGTAGCCCAGGAGTCAGATCGCCTCGCTCCTGGAGACCGGATCTGCAGTGTCAACGGCATCTCCACGGCTAGGCTGACCAATGATGAGGTCCTTAGGCTACTGGACAACGTGGAAGAGAGGGCGTCGCTGGAAGTGGAGTACTATATGCCGAACTATGGTAAGTAATCGTCTTTTATATATACTGTTTAATATCTTTGGATTCAAAAGAAAGTCCGGGAGAATTTATTAAGCTGGCTAAACAACGAAGAGGTCCGCAGGTAAGGCAGAACAACGTGGAACTGATGGTAGCAACTACAAGAACAACCATCTTTCAAGTTATTTGTTTAATTGAGGGCTTTACTCTGTTTCGTCTCATTTAAGATAGGATCTGTTAATACATGGAATCTCCACAACTTGGCTGACTAAAGATGACGTCCTCAGGCTTCTGGTTAACGTGGACGAGGTGATGTCATTGCAAGTGGAGTATATACCTGAATTTGGTAAATTAATCATAATTCTTTCAGCTTTTGACCAACACAGTCACGATAAAAAATATTAATGTATCCTTGAAAAAAGTTACTTCACTATATTCTTCTTTTTGACACGCTTCTATTAGATTCACTTGTAACTAACTATTGTATTTAAGAAAATCTTGGAATCTTAATTTGACCCACTTCCCGGTCTTCGATTAGGATCAAATTGCACACCCTCTGAGTTCTGATGACAATACATGACTAGCGTGCTAAAAGTGTATTTTTTAGTTTATTAAACTATTATTATTTACATATCATCTTAGTTATGATCAAGGATCGTTATTGGTCCTCATTTCTCTTACGTTGTTAAATTTATACGACTAATTGCCAAGTAAACTATAAACATGTAAAATCTTTACCGTGTATTATTTTTTTAATGTGTTTCCTACATAACAATGTAAAACTAGGGTCTTATGTATTTAAAGCTGTTTGCTGGCAAACTGACAACGGTCTATACTAAACGCTAAGTTATATCATGATTGCAATAAGTACGAACAAATAACCTTACATATTACGCACACTTAAATTCAATGGACTGAAATGTTATGTTTGTAAGTTTGGATATATTAAATTTAAACAACCACGACGCAACTGCTGAGTGAAATTCAGCACATTCTCTCATTCTACATATTGTAAAAGTTATCAAATATCGTGGTTAAGGCGTTTTCATTCCAAAAAGTTAATTTCTCAACGAGCACAACCAATAAGAACAAATCTTTGACTTTACATACTATACTTTCTAGACTTCGTCATGCCTTTATTTTAATGATTAAAAAACTATTTTTCAATGCGTGTATGCGTAACAGATGTGTGTTAGCGTCTGCGTCATATCAATTTATCCCATCAACTAGCTTTGTATTTACATCATGGTCTATGAGTTAGACGCGATTCTTGTCTACGCTTCGGGCTAATAGAGTCTATTTAGACTTTACTAAGGAACAGGAGTTGCCTCTGGTAGTAGTCAAGTTAGCAGATATGCATTTGCTAGAGGCTAAAAAATATATATTCTGAAAAATACAACGAATAAATAAAAGCTCGAGCTGACACAGTAATATTTTCGTCAGTAGGCGACGGAAAATTATTTACTACGTCATCCAAAAAATATAGGGTTTTCGCACTTGTAACCGAAAGGCTGTCAGGATTTTATGAATTGGGTGCCGATAGATAAATCATGCTCGCGGTGATAATACAAACTTGTCGCCCACCTGGGGCTTGGAGATTCCTTTGAAATTGTGTTACCTGGTAAATATTTACTGTATTTATATATAAGTATAATACATTTAGTTTTTTTGTTTTATTATTTTTATTTGAAACTAGCAGTTCGCCCGGCTTTGCCCGTGGTACATGTAATTTTTTCTCTCCGTAAGAACCATCCTCGTACATCAAGGAATATTCTAGAAAAAAAATTTGCGACATCGGTTCAGCTGCTCTCGAGATTAGCGCTCAGCAACGCATTCAGCGATTAATTTTTATATTACTTATAGAAGATATATTTTACAAAGATATAAAAAAAAATCGAGCCAGTATTCATATACACCAAGTAAATTGACTCTCAACATTTTCTAGAAGGGCTGACTCAGTCCATACCAACATTCACAATAGGACCAATGGTGCGAAAAAAAAAACTTAAAAAAAAATAACGTGCCTTGCCTGCAATTTTAAGGCAAATGTCTAAAAAATCTTTGAGTTCCCAGCATTCGTGGAAGTGTTTGTTTTTGTTTTTCGTGTGTGTAAGTGGCCAATACTGGTGTCAGATTTTTCAAGCTGTCTAAAGGCTCTGACATAGCTTAACTACTGACAGCATAGACCAACGGTTTAACGAGCCTGCCGAAGCACGGAGGAGCTCGAAAAAATGGAAAAGTTTTTTTAAATTAAAGATCTGAGTCGCCACTTTAAGGATGTTGAAATTTTATGTACATTTGTATTGCTACAAATAAATTCTTTTTTCCGTTATTTCAAAATTATAAATACACTTCGAGCTCCAGTAACTACAAATAAAATATTATTTCTGTTACAGCCTCCCAAAACTCCTTGTACATCACAACCAAGCTAGCAGAAGTGCCAGTGGAGAAAGTCAACGGTTCCCTCGGCATCACGATCAGAGGAGGCCTTCCAGAAAACTCCGCCCCCACTGCAGACCTGGTGCTCAATAGCAGATCCTTAGACGCTCAACCTTTGGTTGTCACTCATGTCAGACCAGGAGGAGCGGCGTATAACACGTCCAGAATAAAGCCTGGAGACAGACTGTTAAAAGTTGATCATGTAAGCAATAATATCTCAATATTAGCCTTGATACATTTCAAAAATACCCAAGACACCCCAAGAATATTAATACAGCATCATACTAGCTCTAATTTGTTCCCAAACTTGGTTAGATGCGGACTCGTCCCACATAAACATTTTAAAACAAGTTGGCCAAATTGCATAAAAGACTATTATGTACATAATTCGGAACACTTTTTCCTATATTGTAAGATCGAATAGCCGAAGCGCCGTGTGGTTCCCGGCAGAGTAGAATAGGACCACTCCAAGTCATCCCGTGGATGTCGTAAAAAGCGACTAAGGAAAAACAAGCTAAACAAAGCTTATAAACATCATAGAGACCTCTCCAACACGTCTGGCCAGCGTGGAGAGTGTAGGCCAAATCCTCTGACTATTCAAGCTTATATATGGCTCTGGTAGTACAGAGAGGGTCGTGCTCCTGCAGTGGAGACTAAAAAGACCTGATGATGATGATGAAGATCGAATATAGTGTGCTGGAAGAACCCTGTATACAAACTCATTTTGAACATCCTGACTATACTTTCATCTTAGAATATGAAACGCAGAATTACTACAAGAAAATAAGGTGCCGAACGAAAAATAAAATAAGATCTCTTATATAGAGACCAATCAGCTGGGTGAATTATTACTGGATTTTTTATCGTTTTTAACCCTTTCTTGCAATCCTATATTCAATTTGGGATTTTGATTTTAAAATCTACCTGAAACATTTTAGGGGCATATCCATATCGTACCGTATAGCAGGCCAATATGGTAATAATAAAATTATTTAATTTATATTATTTTTATTTCAGATATCGCTCACAAACAAAACGCTATCAGATGTCCATCAAATACTCCAAAATTGTCCTCAAATCACCAGCCTTACAATAGAATATGACGTTTCCATCATGGAGTCAGTGAAACTAGCAACTGGACCCTTACTGATAGAAATTGAAAGACCGTGCAACGAAGACTTGGGTCTGTTTCTGACTAACCAGAGGTACTCTGATGATGTGTATAGTTCAGGGTCAGAAACGTATCAGAGAGTGGGCAGCTGTAATGCTATTTATATTGACAGTATATTACCGGCAAGTATAAGTGACAGGTGAGTTATACATATTTGATTGTACATCAGGTTAGATATTATCTTTAAATTATAATATCTTTAAATTATAGCATATTTAACTTGTCACTAAACTGCCAGTCGAAAACAAAGTTATATATCTATGGCCGTATAGTTCCCAGCAGGGTAGAATAGGACCACTCCAAGGCTTCCCGTAAATGTCGTTGAAGGTGACTTAGGAAACACAAGCTAAACAAAGCTTGCCTTACATCAAAAAGACCTATTCAACCCCTCTGTCCAGCGTGAAGAGTGTAGGCCAAATCTTTTGATTGTTCTGATGGCTCTTGAAGTGCAGTGAGGGTTGTGTCCTTGCAGTGGAGACTTAAAAAGGCCTGTTGATGATGTATACTTGAAGGATACTTAATTATTCTATGTTTTTATTCTGTTAAACTTCACTTTTCAACATAAATTAAAGGAAGGTAAATAAACAACATAATAAACAACGAAAATTTAACCTTTAAAAAACTTTGCTGTATTATGTAATTAGCATGTCGGATTCACTTTTATTTGCATGCTTTCCAATTAACGTTTAAAAAACAAGCAGAGATTTTTTCGCCATTGACCTGGAATACAAAACCGAAATGAAAATGTTTCTTTTATACAGTGTACAATATTTTCCCCGTTACATAAATAAAAGGGAATAAAAGCAATGTCGGAATCGCCATTGAACATTTTTAGCATTCATTGAAAGTTAACGGGTCCTTTTAGAGACAAAATCGTTGTTAATTACGAAGTTTGCACGCCCTAGGCTACCCGATACGATTCTTTTTATCACAAAGGGGATGTTATTGTTACGTGGCTGCATGCAAATACAGTCTTTATTTGTTTAGAATTACAGCTGAGTTTTCCCTGAATAATCTGGTATCTGTTTGATCATTTACAAAGTAATTAATGTTTACTATCCTGTAGGGCATGGTAATGAGCTGATCCAAAGTATAGCCTGAGTGATGTTTGTCGTGGAATTGAAGGAAAGCAGGAAGTGTTTGTAAACTTTGCATTTGCATTTAAACGTCTAGAGGGAAATTGTACGAATTGATTATTGCGTCTGTAACGTATTCAAGTTTCTGTAATGGGGTTATAGGTATATATTACTCCAAAAAAGTTTGATTATACTATACAGCGAGTAAATTTACCCTGAATATTGCCTTGAAGAGATGACTGAGTCGGTCAAAATGAAACATGAACTTTCCTAATGCTGAGAACTGGTTTTTTGCACATTTTCATACAAATTACTGGACCGGCAGTACACTTTTGTGTAAAAATAGTCTCTTTGTTGAGTTTTCATCGTTGGCCCCATGGATCAGTCATGGATGTAAATGAAAGTTGTTCATTATATTATAATATTTTGTCTTTATTTCAAGAGAATACTGATTTACATGCTGTATAGATTATACAATTTCAAGAAAACAAACTGTCCTAGGTTTAAGCGAAGAACTTTTACTGTTTCAAGGAATTTTCAAGTTGTAAAAAAAAAATAGCTAAATATTTTACCCAAATGAGTTAACACATTTGTAACATAATACTGAGGGAAAATTTAATACTTTAGTGACATGAGAACTTAGTTCAGTATTTTGACTCAATCGAAATAACGTACTAAGAAAAATACTGACTGAAGTGTGTCTAGTTTTTTTATTTTCAATAAAACTCGATCAGATGTGGTAGGTAGTTGTACCTTAATTTCCTAGAATTATTAACAAGAAATCCTAATAGATTTTCTACAAAAAATTCTTGCTTTTAGATGTGGGGCTCTTCATCCCGGAGACCAGCTCCTGGCTTTCGACGACCACGTCATTGACGGCAACAACTACACTGCTGAAGAAGTTATGTGCTACTTGGAGAACAGTGAAGGTGGCTTCACGAGGTTGCACGTGGCGCCACGACATGTCATTGGTCAGATTGGGAGGTATACTAGAGGTAAGCATTTTTGATTTTAGTCTGTGGTCCCAAGGTCTATTTCGTACGATTTGTTCTGGAATTTGCACATAGATGGCGCCCCTGGTTTCCGTCACAACTTTGAATTTACCATATTATGAGACATTGAAAACACTATTCATGAATTATATCTTATTTAAAATTAAAACAATATCGTATAAATATTTATAAATTTTAACTAAGTTAAGGTAACGCGGCTAACTCCATCTAGTAATGATTGAATTGAACTTTCCAACGCTGGAGCGTACCTATGCCGCCTACTTTGTAGCAGGTCTTAATTTGGTCCACTTTTTCTTTGTCAGGTTGGCAGTAAATACGTTAGTTTTATATTTGGTTTGATTCTAATGGCCTAACTTTCGAAGAAGCGTTGTTACTCAATCATCATTTGACCCAATCAAAATTGCTTTTCATATAACAATTAAATTGCTTTTTTATATCTCTATACTTCTTATTAGAATAAAAAAATAATGGTTATCGATAGATCACAGGTCATACAATTATGACATAGTTTAATTTTGTTATCTTCGAAAAATCGATTACGGTGTGATAATTTCTATCTATCTATCTATCTATCTATCAGCCAGGGACGTCTACTGCTGGACATAGGCCTCCCAATAGATCACCACTTCGCGTTATACTTCAGAATGTCGAAAATACAAAATAGAGTTTTCTTCAGTCACCAAAATAAGTTCTAATGTTAGTAGAAATAATGATAACCGTAGTTTAAATAAAATTATTTTAATATGGTATTTATACACTTAACGTTTCGAGCACTTTACAGTGTTCGTGGTCGCAGGCAGACCACGAACACTGTAAAGTGCTCGAAACGTTATGTGTATAAATAATGTAATAAACGCGATAAAAACCGTATTAAAATAATTTTATTTAAATGTGTAACAATCGCGAAAACATAAGAAAACATTATAACCGTAGTTGCTACCATGAACACTTTTACAAAAGATTCATAAAAGCACAAAATTTCTTTGAGGCAAAAACATTGTAAAATCAGAAAGCTTATAACAACCCGCCACAAGCCCTTAATTTACATACCCTTGTAAGACATACGTCTTGTGACGACAAGCAAGACTGATTTCACTCCAATATCAAATACAGTTCTGAGAATATAATAATTAAGCAGTTAATTCTTCGTCCGCCTCAGGCAGAGTTGTCTGAATAGCCCAACTCGAAGGAAACTAGCGATGCCTAAGTGTCAAGTTATGACAGGATAGCGAGAGAATCTTGAACAAAGTTTGTTTGACACGAATCGACTACGAAGAATAAGGCTACATTGGCAGTTACCAAAGTAGTCTCATTCTTCGTATCGTCGACAGCTGTTGAACGTTTGATTTCAGTGGGGTTTTTGGGTTGTGACGAAACGAGCTAAAAACAAAGTGCAATACTATTTATATAGCAGTTTGTAGGCAAAACTTGCGACGGCTGTATGAAGTGCACAATACATATATAGACATGCATGCACAATACATATATAGATATGTCTGCATAATATGTTTTTGAGTAGAATGGGAAGATCGAAGTCAATCCATCTATCTATTTATAATTTAGGAACTGTGTTCTTCTCGGTGGAGTACTTTACATGCCTCTCGGTTCTTCGGATCAATATATAATTCAAATATAATAGTTTATAAACATTACCAGCATAATAATAAGTATCATCCTACACATTGTCTCGTTACTCATACGTATACATAGGGTCCTGCAGAATATCAGCGCTGCAGTGTTTTGTGCTGCAGCTTTATGCTGAGTGGGTCCCTTTTGGCAACCTCTGCGACACTCTTTGATTATTAGTGTAAGTAGTATATAAGTAGTCTTTTATATTGAAAAAATTATAATATATTATTTTAAGTTTTAATTATTAAGATTACAATATAAGATTGTTTTTTTTCTTACTCTTTTGTTATGTGTCGCATTGTGTGAGTAGCCAATAAAGTTATTTTCATTTCATTTCATTTCATTTCATGTATAACATCTTTGTGTCAAGAAAACATTATGGTAGCAATCCATATGATTATATTTATTTCTTTGACGCGTAGGTACATAATAACTATTTACCATACAGATATGGTAACAAAGTTATCATCATCATCATCATCAGGTCTTTCTAGTCTCCACTGCAGAAGCACGACCCTCTCTGTACTACCGGAGCCATATATACTAGCCTGAGTAGTCAGAGGATTTGGCCTACATTCTCCACGCTGGCCTGACGGGTTGGAGTGGTCTCTTTAATGTTAATAAGCTTTGTTTAGCTTGTGTTTCCTTAGTCGCCTTTTACGACATCAACGGGATGACTTGGAGTGGTCCTATTCTACTCTACCGGGAACCACACGGCGACCATATTGTATAACAAAGTTATACAATATGTTTATTAAACCCTCTCTGATTCTGCAAGGGATGACTTAGCCTGTAAATATGATTAACTTTTCGTTTGGAACTTGTACTGAAAATTCCAAAAAAAGTACGATACCATACAAAATGTATAGATTTTTAAAAATCCAGTGGTAGTGATCTTATATTCTTGCAAAATATTTTTATAACATGGTGGTGTTATAGTATGACAGATTTGTCTGTTTTAAGATTGCGATCGTTAAGACATATTTTTAAGCAAAAATGAATACTCAACTTAAAAATATCGCGATTAACTTTTTACTTGAACCACAAGTCCTAAACACATGAACGTATGAACATCAAACTTCGCCAGTATAACTCAAAAGACTTAAGTTTGTAATGTGCTTCTACAAATACCGCTCAGGTAGTTTAATTCAAATTTAAACCGCTCCTGCTTTGCGTTTATCTACATTCTGAACCACGGGCGTAGCCAGGTTTTAGTATCGGGGAGGGTCCAAGAAAGTAAAACTACTACAAACCGAATCAGACCTTATGGCGGTACTAGTTGCGAGCTGCGCTGTATGCGCCTTGCCTTCTCGCGCGCGCCGCTTTGAACCTAATATTGTGTACTGCGCTTCGACCGCGCCTATAAAGTTTGATTCGGACTGTAAAAGTGCATGAAATAACTGTAATATTCATGAGACCCAATCCGTCCAGTTAGTATTACCGGCGGTGGTACAGAAGGCGAATCCAAAAGATAGTGTAATATCCAAAAGATCAGTGGTAAATTATAGCGGTCGCCTCTCCTTTTCGAGACCGGGGCTTGATCCCCAAAATCCCTCCCCCTGGCTACGTCCGTGTTCTGAACAATCCCTATGTGAGAGCACGTTATTGCCTATAAACTCTGAACTAATTCCAAGTTTTGTTTCAAGTTTTCATTGTACCTGAAATGTGACAATTGAAATAATCGTCTTAGAAAGCTCCTTAGACTGCTCCTTTTGATGAAAATTCTCAATGACAAGTTGAGCTTATTACAGTTATTAAAAGTGAGAACCGATTTTCTTGAATTGCCTTTTACTGCAAAAGAATAGATACATTTTGATACAAAAAAGGGTCAGTTATTAAATTAAAAAATAATGCTAAGATAATTTTATTTTTATCTAAACAATATGTATTTAAAAGTAATGAACATAAATCATTAACAAATATGAACATATGACGGAACATTTTTTTTTTTCGGCTGAAGCAAAATGCTTCCATTGAATTTCCATTGAATGGAAGAAATAAAAATTATTTCTTCCATTCAATGGAAACTCGCATTCACTGTGGTCAAAACGTTTCAGAAATCGCAATCCGGTAGTTTGCGTTTAGGAGTTGCGCTCTTAGACCACAGGAATACAATAGGTACTTCCTAAAATTAGCAGTATAATAGTGTAAAGGTGTCCTATAGTTGTAGGACTTACAA
Organism: Rhodophaea formosa; assembly: GCA_963082605.1. Lineage (NCBI taxonomy): Eukaryota > Metazoa > Arthropoda > Insecta > Lepidoptera > Pyralidae > Rhodophaea > Rhodophaea formosa. The sequence continues at coordinate 19,894,738 of OY720208.1, read as the reverse complement.
TAATTTTCGTTTTTCTAATATCTGGAACTGTAAATGCGTATGCGCATGTTTTAAGAAAAAAAAAAACAAGATAAACTTTATATAAAACTTAAAAGTGGTGTTTAAGGCATTTCATTCAAATTGGACCAGTTCTTTTTGTATGATACGCGCAAAAACAGAAAGATGAAAAATCCCAAATAAGTGATTTATCATTTACATCGATAGTTATGTCCAGCCCTGTAATAATTTTCAAGAAGTACAAATTATGTACAAATTCAGTCCCGCAACTGTTGTGTCTAAAGGGTTATTTAAAAAACATCAATAACATCTTTGTTTCGGTGAAATTGTATCGGAGATCCAGTTTTTTTTTCTCCGATATTCGCCTTTCTTCTTATGGGTTTATATTCTGTTAGGGAATTTGATTTTGAAACTAAGAGGTTATTAATATTTTTAAAATAACCTTTTATATTAATATTAGACCGAGGAAAATTTTCATTGTTTGTTTCCTTGCACTGAATAGTCTCCGAAAATCTTTCACCTAGAGAAAGCTAATTTATCTGCAGGTGACATAGGCTATAATTTACGCGGACGATATCGCGGAAATATTGCTAGTTATACATATTTATATATAGATACGTCCATATATAAATACAGCACATTTATGTTACACAAGCGATTGCAATCTTCAATAGTGCACCGTTTATTTGGGTCGGTATAAAAATATTGTTATCCACTGTGCTTTACTTTACATTTTAAAGCTCAAAGCGGGTAAACAAGGAGATATATCAGATGTTGCTGACTTGCTGTTCTGTTATTATAGCTCTGATGTAAGATATTGTGTTATAAACAAGGGCCAAAAACGATATTTGAGTTTCTTTTGGTTCGTATTATTATTCAGAAGTGTTCGTTGAAAAATACTTAAGACGAATGATTAAAGATTAGTAATATATAACATTTCCCTATTAAAATTAATTTTTGAGCTCACTCTTCGATATGAAAAAAAAAACAAAAGCTAATTCGTTCTAAAAGTACAACAGTTGAGTTTGTGTATGACCTACAAGTAACTGAAATTTATACCATACGCATATAAATAAGTACCTGAAATCTGTCTTTTTACCATTTCAGATTACTTACTTGGCAAAAAATTCAGTTTCGGAAACGAATCCCTAAATCAAAAAATAGTGTTCTCAACCTCCCAATATTTTTTTAAAGACCTATTTAACAATACCCAACACGATGGGTTTGTCTACCACTTTTTTGCCATGATAAAAATACATACCTTTACCAAATTACAGCTTTCTAGTACTTATAGTTTCGAGTAAAACCGCGGACGGACAGACAGACAGACATGGCGAAACTATAAGGGTTCCTTGTTTACTTCGTAACCCTAAAAAAGACCTAATGATGAAAATTAATCTGCGTCACAGAATCTTTTATTAAATTAATTTATAATACTTACAAAACTTAAAATTAAAACGTTTATTTCAGAGAACTCAATATCCGGGACGTCGACATTGAACGCAAAGAAACAAAGGCAGAGGAACTACAGGCAAAGCTCGATGCCGAAACTAGGCTTACAGGATGATTACGGTAAGGATCTTAAAAATATTATTCTAATTCTTAATTTGTGAGCTAAGTTTGGAAATTTACGAGACTAAAAAGACTTTTACACGACTGCTACAAAAGGAAAGTAATATTCATAAATATACGTAAGTATGAATGTAAGTTTTTCACCGTAACTTTGAATTAACTAAACAGATTTTGATTGATGTTACCATTTGAATCCGTTCGCCCTTCGAGTAACATAGGCTAGACTTATTTTTTTGGTAAAGCAGCCGTGTCCTTTTTATTTTTCTTTAAAAGCAACTTTTTTCCCTTCTGCTTAATCTAACAGTAGATCCAAAACATATATTGTACTAGCTGCTTCTCTTCTCGCGCAGATCGTAAAAGCCAATCGAGGGACAGGGCGAAAACCTATGGAATCATGGCAATAGGCCATGCTAGCATCATTATGATCCTAGGCACTACAGCCACATGTGAGCCTTGGCCTGGTCCAGTAAATTTCTCCAGTCGTTTCTGTTTTTGGCTTTTTCCTGCCATCATCTGACGCCTAGTACTTTTAGATCTTGTTGTATTCCATCCAACCATCGAAGTCTAGGTCTTCCTGGCGGTCTTCGTCCTTCAGGTTTGCCATGGAGGAGGCGCCTGGGCACTCTTTCCTCTTCCATTCGCTCTACATGTCCAGCCCATCGAAGACGCCCCAGCTTTATGCATGCTAGCAACCCATCATTATTTTGATTCCATATCCCATCTCTACGCCCACCACTATGCTAAACGTGGCTTTATGTCCTATAGACCTGGGCTCTGTCTACCCCGCTAACAAACAGTAATATCTCGGCACGGACAGATAATTGAGTACAATTTTTAATGGTTTTGTCAGCGGTTCTGAACCTACCCACAAATAGAGTAGACATCAGGCAAGCAGCCAGCTGCAAAAAGTTTTGTTCATATTACAGATCCAATCGCATCACAGTTGAGCACGCGACCGAGAAAACGTTTCGATGAGGAGGAGTTTAGGGAAATCTCTTGGTATATTTTTGTAACGGTTGGTCTCTGGTATGGGAAAGAAGAAAAAACAAAGAATATACCAGCTACTTTTCTTTCCGCACAGACCGCAAAAGCTGGTCAAGGGATTTGGAAAAAAAATCGAGAGAATCACCAACTAGGCGATGCGGCTAGCAACCCATCACTATTTTAAATCCGATTTCCATCTTTACACCAACTAACACGCTAAATGTGGCCTTTGGGTTTTAATGCCTTGAGCTCTGCCTACCCCGTAAGTGATAATATGTATGTATGCATATATTTTTAAACTTTTTTTAGAAATGTAAATCAGAAGAGTTAGGTAAGCTAGCAAAGCTAAAAATCAAGCAAAAGTTGATGGCTCAACTAGACCTTAGGATGATTACGGTAAGGATCGGTGGACAAATCCCTAGAATTACTGCTCCCATTGCTGGATTTTGGGCCAACATGTTTCGACCTCATCTGGAGGTCTTGCTTTGGGCGAATGATAATCATGACGCGGCCTCCAACGCATCTCAATTGAGGACACAACCGGGGAACACTTAGATAAAGAAGAGGAGGGGAAAAAACTCTAGACATATTTTCTTAATTTTTTATTAACTGAATTATGGAAGAGTTAGGCTAAAAATCAAGCAAAGGTCGATGGCTCAACTAGACCTTAGGATGATTACGGTAAGGATCGGTGGACAAATCCCTAGAATTACTGCTCCCATTGCTGGATTTTGGGATCCGACCGTGATTGCTTTGGCCGATCGTATATTGTCGGCCCAATGATATGGGTCATTTATTTTTGAGTCCTCATTTGGCGCCCCTTTAACTAAATATAGCTTCATTAGTTAAGTTTTTAATAATTTATAAAAAATTTGCTTGAACCTTCAATTGGTAAGTACTTATTGATACCTGTAGAAACGGCTTATGTAATATTAAAATATTTAACAACGGGTTACTCAAGTAAAAAGTCAGCTACTGGTCGACACGATTCTCACTCACCTCATTCGGAGGTCTTTCTCAGGGCGAATGAGGATTGTGACACAGCCTCCAACGCATTTCAATTGAGGACACAACCGGGGAACACTTAGATAAAGAAGAGGAGGGGAAAAACTCTAGACATATATTTTTTAATTTTTTATTAACTGTATTATGGAAGAGTTAGGCTAAAAATCAAGCAAAGGTCGATGGCTCAACTAGACCTTAGGATGATTACGGTAAGGATCGGTGGACAAATCCCTAGAATTACTGCTCCCATTGCTGGATTTTGGGATCCGACCGTGATTGCTTTGGCCGATCGTATATTGTCGGCCCAATGATATGGGTCATTTATTTTTGAGTCCTCATTTGGCGCCCATTTAACTAAATATAGCTTCATTAGTTAAGTTTTTAATAATTTATAAAAAAATTGCTTGAACCTTCAATCGGTAAGTACTTTTTGATACCTGTAGAAACAGCTTATCTAATATTAAAATAAAATATTTAACAACGGGTTACTAAAGTAAAAAGTCAGCTACTGGTCGACACGACCTCATTCGGAGGTCTTTCTCAGGGCGAATGAGGATCGTGACACAGCCTCCAACGCATTTCAATTGAGGACACAACCGGGGAACACTTAGATAAAGAAGAGGAGGGGAAAAATTCTAGACATATATTTTTTAATGTTTTATTAACTGTATTACGGAAGAGTTAGACTAAAAATCAAACAAAGGTCGATGGCTCAACTAGACCTTAGGATGATTACGGTAAGGATCGGTGGACAAATCCCTAGAATTACTGCTCCCATTGCTGGATTTTGGGATCCGACCGTGATTGCTTTGGCCGATCGTATATTGTCGGCCCAATGATATGGGTCATTTATTTTTGAGTCCTCATTTGGCGCCCATTTAACTTAATATAGCTTGATTAGTATTTATTAATTTATAAAGAATTGGTTAGGACCTTTAATCGTTAATAAACCATGAAAGACATCTTTACCTTTTGTATTTTTAATGTTAATTAAAAATATATTAATGTAAGTTCCCAGAATAAAAGATATTCAAATTTAAAGTCCCACATTAAAATTACAAAATATTTTCAAAATACCTATATGGCATTTTAAAATGCCGTGTGGACGTTAAGAGGACATTTTTGATACCTGTAAATACAACTAATTTATTATTGAATATCTAACAACGGGTTACTAACGTACAAAGTCAAATTCCTCCTGGAAGATAAACTGAATGTTTAAGTTAATTGTACGAAGGTTCGTTTGTATAAGCCTCAGAATACAGAAATGTGCAGAAGCCGCCATCGATTATATTTGTATGCGTCTAATTTATGTACAAAAACTGCTCTCCTGCGCCTATCGCACTTCACACTCGCGTATTGTTGCTAAAGCAGAAGTTTTATCATCCATTTTACTGTTCATAATGAAATTGAAATTGACGCACCCTACACATACACCGGCCGCCATTACATTAACAACTGTCAATTGATATTCCCCAGCTTGACGTACGCCGAATTATCTTACCCTTTTATGTCTTAATTTTATACGCCAGTGCAGTTTCTGGAGATTTCTGAATTCAACGAGCAAAATGAACGACCATAACAGAGCAGACGAAAACCAAGATAAGATTGAATTTTTATTCTTATTCTACTCCAAGTCATTACTTCTACAAATACGTCTCCAACCTTCAAAGCAGTACAATATTTACATTTAATTACAAACACAGTTTAATACGAAAACGTTTGTATTCTGGCAGGTCGCGAAGTCTTTTAGTACCTTATTTTTATCGGAACTCCATTTAGCTATCGAGATAATTCTGATCTTAATGTTATTACTTTCGATGGCCCCAAGTGTATTGACCAACTAAAGCTTGGATTACATGGGACCGTTTTTCCGAAGAACAATTGGGAGGGATTTAGGTGCCTATTAACGTGATTCCAGATCGATTGATGATTTGTTTTTGGTTGAAATCAGATAAAAACACCTTTTTCTAACAAGGTGCATATAATAATTTGACATATTTTTACAAAAAAACAAAAACCGACTTCAACCCTATCAATTTGTTTGAATAGGCATATGAATAAAATGGAAATAAGTGTAAACCAAACAGCAAGCGTGTGAACATTTTTTGTGTATTTTTTTAAAAAGCGCTCAACACATTCCGATAAATATTTTATGGGACCATCTGTAAAGTATTACCTGTCGAACAAAAAAGAATTTCGTCATCGAGAAATCGGGAAACATACATAAAAAAAGATTACGTCGAATTGGTTCTCAATTCGTCCTTCTTTTTGGAAGTCGGTTAAAAAAATTAAAAACCTAATGCTGTTTTTGACAGTTTACGTCTTAATGATTTTATACTCATGTGACATAGTCTATTACACTCCGGGAAGAATACGATTCTAATGACACCTGACCCTTCAAAATCGGTCAAACTGTTTAGGACACCGGAGGCAACAATTGAACCGACATTGTGACATACATATGACATATACGAGTATATATAATGTTTTTCACGCGTATATATACACGTGAAAAACATTACCCTCCTTTTAGGTGGGTCAGTCGGGTAAAAACATGAGTGTTTAGTAGTAATACTTATACGTATATCGTATCGTAATCATGAAAGAACTTAGGATGAATTTTCACTACACACCCAATCAGTGTTAAAAATTGCTGTGAATTTTCAGATTTGTATTTGTCTTAAAAAAATGTTTTTAAAATGATATTACCATCCAATTAACATACTATTGTTCGAATTTGAATGTAAATTATTAAAAATAGAAATCAACGCGTGTAGCTTTAGAAATGTATTTTTAGTTATGAAACGTGAAAATTGAATGGTTCGGTCACGAAATAATCTGATTATAAACGGAATAATATTCACTTTATGAAACTGTTCAATTTTGCGTAAAACTTTTGCACCCAGAGAAATAAAATTTTCGGCGTATTGTTTCAGGCATTCGTTGGTAGTTTTATGATATTAAAAATTCAAATATTCGAATAGAATTTGATTGATAAATTCTTCCTTTTTGAGATCGTATTTTGAAACTGGTTTAAAAACGTATAATTGGACGAAATAATATAACCTATACGTACTATCATCATACTAAAAATTTATTTTTAATTTCCTGAACAAACTTGCACTGTTCCCTTAACGGCGCAACGCCAAGTTCAATAAAAAATAATATTAGCAATCCGACATAGTTTTGTCTACCGTGCAAGGTACAGACGTGATAATATGTGTGTAAGTATGTTGGTTCTCGTTTGTGGTAGTGGTCAACAATGGTGTTAGATTTCAAGCTGCCCAAAGACATCTAACATAGTTTAAAGGCGCTCCTTGGCCATTTCGACTATGTTTAACCTCTATAAAAATAGTCAAACATAGAGCACAATACCCAAAAAAAAATTGTAGAATGGTTTTTAATCTTTACTTGCTCAGGAGGACTTTTTTCTAAAGTTCATAGTTTTTTCAAGAAAGTACCTCGTTCATCGATTTTTATTCCAAATATTCATTAACTACGTAACTCCTTGTCTTAGAGTCACGCGATTTTTATGTTAAATACAATACCAATCTAGGTTGATTGGTATTGTATTAAACATAAAAATTAAACAAACACTCCCGAGGAATTTTTATTTTACAGATTATTCTTCTTTTTAATATAAAATTTATGTTATTTAATATATTTAAAGCGCGCGGGCGACGGGCGCCAGTCGACTGCTTACTTTCTGACGGGGAACTAAGGTTCAAAAGTCGGCTCATATCCTGAAGGTCATTAGCGCATTTACCAGCCTTAACGACTGCTATCGATAATGATAACGGGGACCAGTTACTAAGCGTGCCTTCTAAAGCACAGCGGAGCTCGAGATAAATAATGCTACTTGCGGTCACCCATCCTAGTGAGGACTGCGCCCGTCGTGCTTTACATGTGTAAGCGGGATGCTCGCACCCACTGTGCTATCTGTCTCCTAAAGATTAAAAGTAACATTTATTGACATGGAATCGATAATCAGCTATTTGCACAAGCCCATTCAATCTTTTAAGGACAAAGAACGTCAATAGATGTTATCATCATAAAATGGTAGCACTTAGCATAATCCGTGTTGTTGTAAATGTATTTAGAATTAATTAAGATTGTGTTTTTGACACAATTTCTTGACCGAGATCTGAGTAAGGAAAAAATCTGTCAAATGTATTTTGAACTTACACATCTAAAATTTCGATCAAAAAATCACGTAAATTTTTTGGAAATCTCATATTTTTGTACCGACTGACCCACCCAGTTTATTCCCAAGGACAGTAATGTTTTTTGGGACTAATACTGGAAATACTAAAGACAGGTTTGAATTTTTCCTTCAGATTTCTTTTTTTTTTTTGACCTTTTTCACTCAATATTAACAACGACAACAAATAGACGTTTATAATATTCAAAGAATTCTACTTACTTCACTTTCAAAATAAATAATTTATTCTAAATTTTGTCTATAGATGACGATGACTATGTACGAAACCCTCGCAGCACTTGACCAATTTTTATATATCACGTATATTGCCTATATGGCTTTACTAAGTTTGAAGTATGGGGTGTAATTAGATTCAATTTAATTTAACTTTTCATTTGCATGCCACTATTGACTAAATGTATGTGACATTTTATATATCTAACTCCACCTTTTATGACTACATTTAACGCAAATATAATTTCATTATTTCATAATTTATGAAATTATGAAATAATGAATATATAATATCAGAGGAGACCGATGGTCCAGTAGAGTGTGAGCTCTATGAGCGCTTACGTATGTAAAGCAACCCCTGGTGCAGTCCCTACTTGGATGGGTGACAGCAAGTGGCATAAAAATATCTCAAGCTCCTCCGTGGTCAGCCGTTGGTCCCGGCTGTCATCGTTGATGTCAGTCGTTAAGCTATGTCAGATGCCTTAAGGCAGCTTGAAAAATCTGACACCAGTGTTGGCCACTTTCACATACGAAAAACAAACAATTCATTATGTCATAATTTCATTCATTCATTCATACATTTATTCATTCATTGTATGTTCCCACAGAGTATCATAAGCTATATGACGACAGCTAAAATTTTTTATCCTCTTTTTTGCTTTTCCTTGATATTCTTTTTGCAACAAATCTTTCTTAGAAAATCCAACAGACTTTACTAAACATCTGATTAATTTATCTACCACGTTTAGTCCCTAACATTAAAGGCAAATGGCGAAATTGGGGCAAAAAGAATAGGCCCCAAACAAAGAGAATTAGAGCAAAGGGCCCAAGGATTCCGAGATACTGTTTACTTAGGATAGCCCTCAATCCTTCTCGTTCCTAGTTTGTGACCATGGTAAATATTCAATTGGTTAATTAACTTGACTGACAACAAAACTACATGTAACTAGGTTCTCATACATGAATGTGGTTAAAACTTTAGTCATAGAACTAATAATTGTACCATAGAGAGTACAATACAATAGAGACAATACAACACAATACAATAGAGTACATACCTTAGTACAATCCCGGGACATTCAAAAGTAGAATAAATGGGTATCTCTTGGATAGGCATGTAACATCCTCGTCTTCATCATCACTTACCATCAGGTGAGATGGGAGACAAATGTATAATTCTATAGTTAATAAAAAAAAAAATAGAGCAGGGTATATTACTGTATGAGCGACATTACATGTTCTGTGAATATCAGTAACGGACAGAATGGAAACTCGCAGTGTCCCCCGCAATATGGCGTCTCCGCACCTCTCCCCCGTGCTAAGGAGTTCCTAAGTTTTCGAAAAACAGGATTAGCTTCTACAGCTATTCTTCCAAACTTTGGGAGAAGAGGAAAGACATAGAATATAACCAGCTTTGACGAGCTCCGTGGCGGCAGTGGTTACCACGCCAGTCTGCGACGCGGGGGTCCCGGGTGCGATCCCCGGTCAGGTCATGATGGAAAACGATCTTTTTCAGGGGTCTTGGATGTTTATCTATATAAGTATATATTATAAAATATAGTATCGTTGAGTTAGCATCCTGCGACACAAGTTCACAACTTACTGTGGGGCTAGCTCAATTTGTGTGATATGTCCTATATATTTATTTACTAGCTGCTTTTCTTCCCGCGCAGACTGTAAAAGCCGGTCAAGGGATTGGGCGAAAGTCTAAGGAATCACGTCAATAGGCGATGCGGCTAGCAATTTATCACTATTTTGATTCTGCTTCCCAATTTAACGCCCACTAACACGCTAAACGTGGTCTTTGGGTTTTATGACCTCGGGCTCTGTCTACCCCGCAAGGGATAAAGACGTGATAATGTGTATGTATGTAGTTGCTACTATTTTCAATCGCACGTTACGCACCGTCTCTTATACGTACGTTAGTATTGTAGTCATTCTGCGGTGTCAAACTTGATAGTTAACTCATACACAGACGTGTTCACGGATATATAGTTTCGTTTTTAGTAGTTAAAGGTATAAATATTGCCATAGTCATGACTTTTAGTTAAGTTAAAAATATTAAATAATAGTAATAGACAATATTTACATAAGTATATTATAAAAATTTATTCACTTTATGGAAAATTTTAATAAGTTCACTGTGATAATCTCGCGAGGTCTAAACTTTACACACCCTCTAGTAATATTTACTACATTAAAGGTACAAGTTACGTGATGATGGATTAATCCGAACTCAGTAGATGCATAAAGTACAATTGAATTTGGTTTTTACTTTTTGTTGTTACAGATAGTCAACAAAACTACATGAGCATGGGTGTTTGTCGGACGGAATCCTTGAATATTCAGCTGGAAGTTCCACCAGGGCAGAGCAGCGGGCTGGCAGTACACGAGGAGAACGCTATGTTGGTGATATCGCATGTGGCAGCACAATCACCTGCGTATAGGTAACTAAGTTACATTATCAAACCATATCACTTATTGCGAGTCTTTTAAAAAATAAAAAAACTTGAGAGGTGTCAAGGGACACCCGAAAGGACCGATGTTCGTTTCGATTAAGTAGTGAAGGAATTGTAATGTAATTTTAACCGCACACCGCCTTTTAAAAAGTAAGAGCTTTAGTTACACTGAACGGATCAAAAATTTGTAACAACTTCTCGATTCCATCCAGATTTACCTGACCCCGGCTCAAGTTGTAATTGACGGAAAGTTGAGAAGTGTGAATTCCTCGATCGCCACCATTTTAAAAAGACAACGGCTGACGAAAGTGTCGTAACAACTATTGGTCTTAATTTTTTTCCGCCTAGCCCTTTTTCGCAACGCGCGATAAGGAACTTCGTTCCAAAATTGCTTTACCATGGTGGTATCATCTTTGACGTTTCTACAATGTACTCTTATTGAATTAAGAAACAACATATGAGAAAAACATTCTACGCGGGCAGGATTTGAACCAGCAGCCTTCACTCTTTGTACGAGTAATGGTTTACTAATAAGGCCACCGCGCTTCATATCCTATTATATCCCATTCCTCTTATACGCATTATTGCGTGCATCACCTAACGTAACTACCCCACATAACGCGAAAATTACAAGAGTACACAATATAAAGACATTATAGAATGTGGGTTTAATTTCACCGTTCGTTCTTCACTACCGCACATATGTAACATTTCTTTATGTGTGGGTTTCACAAATCTGTGGGTCTCTTATTTCAAATTTTCTTGATTGTTGAAGCGCCAAGTTTAATAGATCTAGAAGACAACATTACAGTAAGCCCTTTACTAATATAGCGTTTCAAACTGACGTTAACATATTAGCCAAACGAGACAATCGCTTTACACACACTTAAATTAACTTATAACGTTTGTTACAGATCCGGCTGCCTCCAAACAAGGGACCGGGTTATGTCAATCAATGGACATGAGAACCTAACCGTAGACGTTGCTAATGAAATCTTGCAGAGAAGGAACGACTCACACAATCCTAAATATTTGACGTTGAACGTAGAGTTTAGTATGCCTAATACGATAGAGGCGTCAAGTGGGGTTTTTAATGTGAAATTAGCTAAGACTACTGCTGGGCTTGGCGTTACAATTACAGGTGAGAAAATTAAAATATTGATTAAATTATTCTAAATATTAGACGTTTAATGTAGAGTTCAGCATGCCTTATAATATCATAGACGCGTCAAATGAAGTGGTAACGTAAAATTGGCTAATACTCCTGCCGGACTTGGCGTTACCATTACAAGTAAGAAAATTAGAATGTTCTTTATTTATTTCAATATATATTGTTGACCGAATGTTACCTATATTCAGGGCCCACACTAGGCATACTAGCGACACTACATGAAAATATTCTAATATCTATGAGCGACGCCAATAATTTTATTCCTAATACTTTACAAATAGAAAGAAATTCAAGAATGTAAATCATATAAGGCTTAGTAAATAACCTGAAGTATTTTTGGAATCACGTTTTAATATCATTAAAACAACTAATGATCAGTAATTCTCATAATATTAAAACGTGATTCCAAAAATACTTCAGGTTATTTACTAAGGCTTATATGATTTATATTCTTGAATATCTTTCTATTTGTGAAGTATTGGGAATAAAATTATTGACGTCGCTAGTGCGCCTATTGTGGGGCCTTAACCGTTTAACATACTCAGAATGCATATACGATTAAGGCTTCTAGTGTGTTTTTTTAATGTAAAATTAGTTAAGACCCTATATGTCTCCTCCAGAACTTTGTTTCATTATAATAATGAAGAGATGCAAGGTTGTGTTCAAGATCTACGTAAATGGTCTAATTTCATTCATCATCATCGTTTTAGCTAGATAAATGTTTAATTTTTTGCTTTTATTTTAGGGTGCAAGCAAAAACTTCTAAGCAATGAGGAGCCGATGGTGATATCAGATATAAAACCAGGATCGGTAGCGCATCGGAGTGGAGCATTGGCGCCCGGAGACCAACTACTGGCAATCAATGGACAACCTTTGCACAACTTGTCCCTGGTAAGTTTAGTTATCGTCATCAACAGATCTTTATTGTCTCCACTGCAAGAAAATAACCCTCTCTGTACTACCAAAGCCATATATTAGCCAGAGCAGTCAGAGAATTTGGCCTACCCTCTCCACGCTGGCCAGACGGGTTGGTGAGGTCTCTTAGATGTTTAGAAGCTTTGTTTAGCTTGTGTTTTGTCCTATCTACTCTGCCGGGAATAACACGGCAAAACGGTAAGTTTCAAAATCAATATTATCTGTTTGATTTAAACCAAAAATTAGACATCCATCGATACTTAGTCATTGCCTCGAATAACCGTAAAGAGTTATCAAATATCGAAAACGGTTAATCGAGCATGTTGCAGACGAATTACTCAAGCTATTTGACGAAATCTGTTACGATTAGATCTTAAGAGAGAGCAAATGTAAATACACAAGTACAAAATTGTAGAAACGAATTTAAACATTTAAGGAAAAAACCTTAGGTATGTACTAATCACAAACTTTCTCCTTTTATATTTACAGGATACAGCCTTTAATATTCTCCAAAACTCACCTGACGACATCATAACCTTAAAAATACGGAAGCGAGATTTAACAGAAGACTGGTCAAATATTCATAAACACAACGCCAAATTGACCTTACAAAGTTTCAGCAATATCGAAACTAAGGCTGTCGTGCACAGCGGTGAAGATTCTGGCCATCACACCGAAAGTCCTAACAACAGTGCAAAGGAAAGTGAGCGGAGTCACGGTAGCAATGACAATGGCAATACGGCCGTGTTTACCGTGGAGCTGATTAAGCAAGAAAATGGGCCCCTGGGACTGACGATCGCGGGGAGCGAGGACGTAACGCAGCCTGTTTTAGTGAGCGGGCTTGTTGAAGGTAAAGGCTATGTTATTGGTTTTTGATGAATTTTTAGGGTTTTTACATTATTATTATTTTAATGTTTTAACATATGTTTTTTAAACGTATGAGATAAACATCTCATACGTTTCAAATTATCTAAAACAAAAGGCATATGGTATAAAACAATATTAAGTGAGCCTCCTCGTGTACCGTGGTTTGCAAATAATAACTTAGGGAGGAAAAAACTCAAAAGCATATTTCGTGTCAGGTCCGGTCACATTCCGTCAGGAAAGTTTGCATTTATGATAAAAAAAGTAAATTCACCGAATTGTGATGTATGTGGACAACTTGATGACTTGCTACACCGGCTGATGGAATGTGAGCGAAATCGAACGCAAAGAGAAATATTTATGCAAAAATTCAATGTAAATAAATTAGACATAGGGTATGTTCAGAGTATTCTGAGTAGCCCTAATTCTGACGCCACCTTGTATTTGTGTAGTTTAGTGGAGTACGGCCAGTAAACTACACAAGTACTGGAAATTTAATAATAGATTATGGTGTATAGTATATAATTATATGTTTGTATTTGTAAAGTGTTATGTTGTAACGACTTTGTATCGATGGAGCTGCCATGTCAAAGAGACGAAAGCTCCTAAATAAATAAAGATTTAAAAAAAAAAAAAAAAATCTACAAACAAGTAGTGCAATTAAGTAGATGGTGATAAAAAATTTGAACCGAGTGAAATTTTACTCTTGACATACATTTTCCCAGCATTCTGGACAGTTTTATAGAAATATTAAATAGATTTTTATTTGTTAAGGATGTTAAGCACTTTTTGGGTGAACAAAAATCATGGAACTCGCGTCATCGTCACCGAAAGCTTTGTACTATTTGGGTGAACAACGAATCACTTAGTTTTCAATTCTACATGCAGTCTCCAAAGACTGCTCCACATGTTATTTCTTATCGCGCAAATTCTTTTCATTGGTACCTACCATACTAGTATTTTATATTTTAATAAACTGCGTCACCTCTTCAAGTTGTCGATGATGTTTTTTACAATACTTGTATGAAACTATGTCAACATTTTCCTAAACGTGACAACATTTTTCCAGGCGGCGTCGCAGAAAAATGTGGCAAACTAGCGATCGGTGACGAATTGCTGAGCATTAACGGAGAAAGTGTCTTGAGCAAACCCTTGTCAGAAGCAATCAAACTATTACAGCAGAGCGGGCAAAGGGTCCAGCTGCAACTTTGTCGGAAAGTTACAGGTACTTTGATGAATCGCTAAGTTGCAGAGATAAATAAATTGTTTGTTTGTGCTGTCACTGCGTAGATGAAAAAACAACATTTAATTTAATCTCAGTGATATTTAATCATCCTATGTATGTTTGATTAAAATTTTAAAATTATCGATACTATAGTCATAAAGAGGAAATATTTTATTGTTTACATTAAATAGGCTTATGTCCAGCAGTGAACGAGTATAGGCTGATGATGATGATTAAATAGGCTCCAAAACTACTGGACCTTTTTTGAAAATTCTTTCACCGATAGGAAGCTAATACAGGCTTATTTTGAACCCATGAGCTGCATTGCAGTCTCAGAATCGGAAACCTAATGGAATACAGAATTCCAAAAACAAAAGATATACTTAAATCGAAAAAATAGACCTCTCTTTCAAAGGCACCGATTACCTAAGCGAATTTCTTTGGTTAAGCTAATTTTATTATAGGTTTTTTAACTATTTTTTTACATTACTATGTTCCATTAGGGATTTTAATTCTGAGATATTAATATACCTAGTTCATATATTTTCAAAATCAGCCGAGAATATCTGCCGATATAATAATAGTCATGAAATATATTATACTTATTGTATTTCGACAAAAATCGTTTAGTTACTTAGTCACTTTCTTCTCAATTAGTGTATCACAAAGTGTGCTTTTACCTGACTGTCGTGCCAGTCTATAGCACGGCGCAGTCACCATTGAACGACACGATGACGTGGCGTTGGGCGGCTGGCGTCATACATATATCAGAATAGTATTGTGTATGTAAAAATAAAAAATACCTATAAAATAAGTCTTCTTTGTGCCCTTTTTTAGGTTCAATTGAAAGTGCCGAATGCAGTGCAAGGGATTCCAGTCATTCCACATCCAGTCCAGGATTATCCAACGACAGCGCTGTCGAGTCGTGGGATCAAAATACCCCAGTCCGAACCAGTGCCAATTGTGGTAAGACATATACACTTAGTAATTCAAGTACTGTTCTAGTCAATAATACTTTCATAATAGATAAAGTTTATGTTATAGGTAACTCTGAAGTCATCGAGTACGCTGTACCAGACAAAACTCGGATGAATGATAAACAACCATACTCACCAACGGACGAAGATAAACTAATGGCTTCAAACTTTAACTCGGCCGCACCCTACAGCGTTAACGATCTGCCTCTGCCAAATTATTCGTTAAACAATTCCTTGAAGACGTTCCATTACGAAAACACATGCATCATTCCGGAAAATACTTTGAAAAATAAACAGAATATAACGAGAGAAGATGACGTTCAGCAGATCGAGATTTTGACGACGAACATGAAGGATTGTCAACTTCATAATATGGAAAGGTCGTCGTGCAAATGTGATTACGTCCCGATGGGTCCGTACGGGATGGTTTCCCCTAAGATAAGGCGGCCAAATTGGGATAACGATTACCTGAATAATGGTATTTATACTGTAACGACACCTCAGAAGTCGCCGCATAAACCAAACATAGCGGGAACGAGCTTTCAGTTCTCTACAAGTCCTATTTATGAAAATGATGTTCCAGGTAAGTATTTTCAAACTGGGTAATATCTGGTTTACTTGACATCTGATCTTGGTAATAGTACCATTTCAGCTATACGCCTATGTATGTCTGTAACATCAAGTCAGACTACATACATAATATTTCAAACTGTACTACCTTTCTAAAATCAAATATTTATCGAAACTATCCAGTTCACATTTAAATAAAAAAGTAAAATAAGTAGGTAAAAGGATTCACCTGACCTTCGTGGCTCAGTGTCACTGTAAATGCATTTGAATTGCAGGATCTCGGGTTCGATCCCTGGCCATTTATTGATTGAAAACGATATTTTTCAGATTAGTCTAGTCTTGAATGTTTATCTTGAATGTTAGCATCTTATGACACAATTTCATTATTAAATGTAGGGCTTGCTTAATGTGTGTAATTTATTAAGGTATTTATAGGAAAAATTGTTTGAGATTTTTTTTGTATAAATTATACATAAATCCTCATCAGCTAATTATTTATTTCTTTTGCTAGGTCTCTACAACAGCGAGGCGGTATCTCCGGCTCGAGGCTCTGTCCACCACGTTATTCTATACAAGGACGCCATATATGACGACTATGGGTTCTCAGTCTCGGATGGACTGTACGAGCGAGGAGTCTACATCAACAGGATCAGGAAAGGAGGGCCAGCTGATATCGTTGGGTTGCTCCGACCCTATGATAGGATATTACAGGTTTTGTATATATCTTTATACAATTTTTACTGAATTAAAAAATAAAGAAGACTTTCTATTTATTTAACTACTACACGTTTTACTGTGTGGTACTTCCCAGCCTAACCATAAACGCTAGCTTAATTTTGAGATGGAAAACGTACCTTTTTTTTATCTCATTAATGGGCAGAGTTTTTTTTTTATTATAATTAATATAATCTTGTTCAAAGGCAGCTGTTAACCGACATATTTTGATCTCATCCGGAAGTCTACTTGATATGACGTTAGTTTTTACACACCACCAGTGGCTTGTAACATATCACCCTGATTTTCTTTACCAGCGCATTTTTACAGCGAAAGTGTTCATATAATATGCCTTAGGTAGGAATATTAATTTAAAGGTATAAGCTGCGATAAAGTCGTTGGGCAGATCTGATGATGAAGCTGGAATGTGGCCGCAGTAAACTCTCAAATGAAAAAATAAAATTTCAACTTACTTGAACCTTATCTAATCTAAATATATAGATTTTGTCTACATATTATACAGCTGCTGCTTCCTGCTTATCCCGCTTGTCAGCTTGTCAGATGCTCGCAAGCGTCTTGAAAGATCTTTATGTATACTTGTGTCGATAATAATATTAACTTTTATTTCTTTAGGTTAACGGAACGCGAACTGTTGACTATGACTGCTGCCTGACGGTACCTCTCATAGCCTCGGCTGGAGAACGACTGGAGATTGTGGTGCAGAGGCTAGCTACCTCAAGGGTAAGTTACTACAATATTGATATATTTGTAATGTTTTTTCGGGTAAGTGATCTAAAGGGATGCCCGACAGGAAATAGATTCATTGAAAAAAAAAACATAAAAAATTTAAACCCAATGAAATTTTAAGAATCGTCTGTGTTTCTATTACTTAGCAAATTAATTTTTTGACCGCTATATTCACTTCATATGATAAAACTCTACAACAATCTCTCAAACTTTAAGCGCGTATTATGTAGTGTACAGTCGGGGACAGTTGAACCTGATCCCCAACGGTCAGATTTATATTGTAGGGCGGTTAGGTTTACCTTCCCCGACTTTACTATTTAGTAATAAATACTCTGTATTGAATAACTGTACATTTTCTCCAAAATGAAAAACAAAAAGAATTTGCATTTTCGAAACAAGCAAAAGCATTCACAATCAACCTTAAATTGGCATACATTCCGATGCACGTAACACAAAATAACTGGAGCAGGTAAAAAGCAAAAAGTTAACCCAGCAAAAAATCTACGTTTCTGAAATAAAACAAAGAGGAATCCGACGAAGCGACGTCGAGTAAGAAAAAATATTACTTATGTAAAATGGAGCGTAGACCCAATAAAGTACCTTTTTCATGTGTGAGCAACTTCGACAATTTTTGCCTCCAGTTTCACTCATTGTAAATTGATTCTCTTTCGACAAAGAAAATTATGTTATACGTTCTTACTTGGCAACTTGAGTTCCATAAACGTGCCTGAGTTGAAATTACTGTAATTTTTATCTCTTTGTCCTTTTTCGTCGATATTTATTTTCAAGTATTAGTATTTTTGGAGATGAAATCGGATTTTCGAATAAATTGGCAATTGAGTTTTTATTTATAACGTAAAAAAATGTTATTCAAATAAAATATATAAATTTTTAAAGACTTCTTTTGTTTTGAGTATCTTAAGCGTTGTCTCTTTTATTAGCTTCTGCTCTCGGCTACACTTAACGAAATCTCTCGGAAACAAAGTTTCGGATACACATAATAAGGAACTTAAGTCCGTCTTAGTCAGTATCCATGACGGTGGTTACCAAAATTTTTCACAATGACCGGTCATTGAGAAAAATTTAAATAGTTCGGAAATCTTCTGTCCGTGTGGTCCACTCCAAAAATCATGGCACACCTTTTGTCTTGCCCTGCGTATCCTACTACCTGCACGAGGACCTATACAATGCCACTGATAACGCCGTGTCAGTGGCAAAGTTCTGATAAACACAAATATAATTCACCCGAGTCGACACGCTAAGAGAAATTTCTATAGTTGTAGTGGGAATGCGGTTTTATGCTAACTGCCACAAGGAGATGTTTTTCTGCTAGTCAATGTGTGCGCATGGAGAACCGTGCGGCTCCGAATTTGTTCTTTTTATAGACTACTAGCTGATACCCGCGGCTCTTATGTCCTTCTCAGTACCCTTACCTATGTGTATGCAAAATTTAATGATGGTCGGTTCAGTAAAAAGGGTGTAAAAACGTTAGAAACCAATAAACAAACTCACTTTCGCGTTTATAATATTACTTAGGATTAGGATGTAAATAGCACCAAATGTGCTTTTCTTCCAACTACGCTGCAATTCTATCATAACTGCACTACATATCCAGCACAAAGCGAAACTTTGCTGTACTAGAAGTAAAAAAAAAAACTAAACAGTGCAGTAAAGGATTTCCATACATTTTTGCTGCTCTTTACTGCACTGTTTAGTTTTTTTAAATCGTTGTCACCTGTCATAAAGAAGGTTGGCCAACCTAACGGCCGTATGGAGTTAACAAAGGGACGTGTGTATTGCCTTGTCTAAAAAAAATACTGGCCATAAAGAAAAAAAGCGGAAATGTGAACAACAAATTTTTAACTATTGTAATTTGTCTTCAGTTTTATTTTTCAACTACTTTTATTGCAGTAGTTGAAAGAAAAGCAGATTATGCACCTCGCATTAAGTAAGTTAAATTGCACTCGTGCTTTTTAGAGCCCTCGCTGGCGCTCGGGCTCCAAATAAACACTCGTGCAGCAATAACTTACTTTCTGCTCAGTGCAACAATCTACTATTCTCTACTTTACAGGGAGTTCCGATTGTCTTGCGTTGGATGTTGTATAAGCAAGGACCCGAGAAAAGCCTGTTTTAGGATAAATTAAAATGAAAATCAAAACGTTTATTTAGAAAATAGTAACGTAGTAGACAACTTAGCGCCATTAAGTTAGAGTTATAGTAGCTTGACTGATACGTTGACAGTTGAGCATTTTAATCTTCTATTTTATTTAAGAGCTATTTATTCTAGAAGCATATATACTTAGAGGTCGCTTTAAAAAGTATAGTTGGGATATACATATATATAAAAAAATACTTGTGCAGTTTACTATTTAAGAAACATTCTACTTAATTTTATAAAAAGACCTCATTTCCAAAAATACCTAGATGTACGTATACAAATTTCCAATATTAAAAAAGTTGGCTGAGTAATTCTTCAGGAATGGCAAAACTGATACGGTATTCTCTCTGAAAACTTTTAGAGGCATGCTGGCTGCCAAGATCATATTTAAAAGCTGGCATACAGTGAGCGGCCAGTCTTTATGGGTAAAGATAGAATAATTGTTCGAACAATTTACCAATGGTACAATTATATACTTACGTAGAAATTTATGTTTTACGAGCTCCGTGGCGCAGCGGTCAACACGCCTGCCTTTGACACGGAGGTCCCGGGTTCGATCCCCGGTCAGGTCAAGATGAAAAATTATCTTTTTCAGATTGACCTATGTCTTGGACGTTTATCTATATATGTATCTATTATAAAATATAGTATCTTTGAGTTAGTATCCCATAACACAAGTCTCAAACTTACTTTGGGGCTAACTCAATCTGTGTGATTTGTCCGTAAAAAAAAAATAATATCCCGCCACCTAATCTGTGTAAATTATAGCATATGCCGTCTGCAGATAAATCATCTTTCTATAGGAGAAATAATTTTGAAAATCGGTAGTTTTGGAGCCTATTCAGAGCCAACAAAAAAAAAACGTTAAAATCTTTTCTCTTCCTAATTTAGAACTCTGACACCAGGGTGTGCATGGTCGATTGACCGAGTCACCTACACGAAATGATGATGATACATAATATTTTTTACATTCGTAAAACCACCTTGGTCATGCAATTTATTTCTGTATGTTTGTCTCAAAACTACAGAATCGATATTAACTGGCCCTGTAGAAAACTAATCCACGCGAGTTTTGCAAAGCTACTCTGCCATTTAAAAATCATCCTAAAATCTAAATTGACTGAAAAATTATTAAATAAATAAATATATACGGACAAATCACACAGATTGAGCTAGCCCCAAAGTAAGTTCGAAACTTGTGTTATGTGATACTAAGTCAACGATACTATATTTTATAATAGATACATATATAGATAAACATCCAAGACCCAGGCCAATGTGAAAAAGATCATTTTCCATCTTGACCTGACCGGGGATCGAACCCGGGACATTCATGTCACAGGCGTCTTGACCGCTGCGCCACGGAACTCGTCAACTTAAGCTCGTTAACTTAGTAAATAATAAACCTTTGTACAGTACATTATTTTATTTTACGAGAATCGTTGGAAATGCAAATTTAGAGGAGAACAGTTAGACAGACAGCTGGACAATGAAATGATTATTTTCTCAAGCTCAAGAAGATACGCTTTGTTCCTGCTTAGCGCTCACTCGGTCAAACATTCTTACACCAAAAGAAAGTTTTATCAAGAGGGCCCTGAACGCGCATACATATCTTCATACAAAAGGAAAAAGGGCATTGTGGCAAAAATTTTTATAATTTTTGTATTAAATTAAGCAATTAATCAACTATTCTCATTATAATCTATGAACATTCCTTTTAGCTCGGTTAAATAATAATTGTTTGAGAAATAATAAGCTCCTTAAGTTTTGCGGGCCTTAAGGGGTAACATAGGCTGTATTTTATTTAGACGCTGTCGCAGAAAAACAAGAACTAAAGAGTTGTGGCAAAATTAATTGTTTAATGTGTTAATAACGACTTACATCTATTACAATTATCACACATGCATTATACAAAAATAAAATAATAATGAAAATGTAGTAAAATTAAGTATTATATTTAAGCTAATCTTTTTACTTTGTTGCAGGACCTCAAGAACAGGTTGGATGACAGCTCAAGCCCGAGTGACAGTAATATTGTGACAAAGACTATTTAGTGCATAACCCGACTGTAAAGAAACGACGCAAAAGACTAATAGTTTCTTTAAATAAGCAAGTGTTTCAATTTAGTACTTAAATCAGGGATTATCGAGTGAATCTGCGATGTTTTCTGGAGATAAAACGTGGACTTATTCAAAGCAGTAGTCTTCAGGGTCAGTAACACGCGCATGTACTTTCCCAGTGATCCAGTGATAGGGTACGGTAATCGCTTTCTGACGAGTGGACCGTATGCCTGTTTGCCTACTTAGTAGGATAAAAAGTTGTAAATAGTAAGTGATATTTTTAGATACTTGAAAAATAGAACATTATATTGATACCATTTAAAAGAGTAACGACTATCTAAGGAACGAAAAAAAAAGGAAATGAAACAAAAATTAATTCGAGCTGTTAATTATTATCTTTTTACAATAATACAAATTATAAATAATTAAACTAATTTAGACTTCATTCAAACCAACAAAAAAAAAAACATAATATACAAACCAGGGAAGGAAAAGTGAATTTTAAATGTTATCAGTATTTTAAAGAATGGTGCAGATTTTGCAAATTGTTTGCTGATATAGTATAAATAAGAAAATGACGTTAACGTAATAGTCTGTTTGTTCATAAATAAGATGTTTTGTAATAGTTTGGTTTTGTAGACAAGTTTAAGTTACATCATGATAATAGGTAGTTAATTTAAAATGACAATCTTTATCACCATCAGTTTTGCCCTGTGGATTAGCATGCTGTAGATCAGGTTATCAACCTATAGAATGGTGATATTGAATAGTCGTTTTTAATTATTCACACACTAGTATAATTTAAATGTGTGACACCATTTAAAATTAACCGTATTATATAACGTAAATAATGAAATACACAGTGTTTGTTATAGACGATACAGCAGATTGAAAAGGAAAGGGGGGAGTATTATTAATAATTTTACGATATATATAATATACAATTTTCTTTATTTTTAATAATTACAAAATAAACTATTGTATAGATTTTAATTTAAAAGAAGTATACAAATTTTATTTGGTTTAAAGTTGCATAATTTGCTAAATTTTAAATTAGATAAAAGTGTTAAACCAAAATATTAATTTAAAAGCAATTTAAGTTCTGAAAATTAAATAATCACCAAAGATAGTGTTATAAAATATATTTATAACTTAAATTAATATTAGATTAAGTGATTGTTTAGTAATCCCAAATGTGCCTACATGTTGTGCATAGATGCAGGTTAGCAATTAACTCTATATTTAAGTAATTTATGAAAATATGCGTGCTGTGCACAAGTTTTTATTTTTTCTTCTTTTGTGGCAACCATGTCTCCGATCCAATTTGATTTCTATGAATTTCCTACAATATTATTTGAATTGTCATGACAACCCTAATAGGAGCTGAAGTAGTGATACATAAACAACTTTTTCTACGTGGAAGGATTTAGTTCACACAAGTTAAACTAACTTGGATAATGCGAATAACAAATCCATGAAAGGTGTTTATTTGACATTTTTTGCTTCTATTAAGTGTGTAAGTTTCGTTAACAAGGTTGTTCATATTTATGCGTTAAATTAACTTTATACAAACAAAAATTAAATAAATTTTGATATTTTGATTTAATAACATTTCGTGTCATAATTAAGGAATAATTAACGCTTAAAATCATAAAAACTTATCTATTTTTTAATCTTTTTCTTAAAACACGTTTATCATCAGAATATAGTTTAATTTTGCGTTGTCAAAAGTAGTTTTAAAACAAAAACTTAATCATAAAACGAAATATAAAACTCCAGCATAACATACAAGCAATATGAAAAGTCAGAGAATAACAATTGCCCATTTCACTTTGTAAATTAGAATCAGTTGAATTCAGCGACCGCTTTTCCTTTGGATTGGCGCCAGAAATATTTTCTGAAACTACCCACTTTCTTTATTCCGAGCAGTTTCTCGCTGTTTCGACTTAAATGTGTATTTATGTTGATCACAGTAATAACATCACACTGTGTCGAGGGTAATGTAATTTCAGAATTTGTTTATTTTTTTGTATTAACTTGAATTCGAATTTTGTGTTTATTCTTACCGAATCAGTGGCGTGGATCTCAGAATAATCAGGATATGCCTCTTAGGGTCACCTCCACAAGCGAGGGAATCACGACAAGTCTGCAGTCCTATCTTATATAAACATTCTATTCAGTATGCGATACCATTGACACTCTCTCGCACTCTCCCACTCGTCGCACCGTAGTGATAATATCACCGTGTGTAGACTATATGCACAGTGCACACACATGCTAAGGGAAAGGGAATAAAAAAAAAAAAAAATTATGACTATTGGTGGGAACCTTTCATTGGCTTCCTATTTTTACTTGTTTAAATACTATGGTATTATTTATAAGCTGTCAATTCTCCTAAATAAATGATATATATATATATATATATATATATATATATATATATATATATATATATATATATAAATAGGTGGCACGACGATAAAATCGTCGCGATTCTCTCGCTTGTGAAGGCTATGCCTTAGACGTAACAGTGACGCAACCAAATCATGCAAACGTGTCTTGCCATAATTATTAAACATGCAATTCTCCTCTCTTCAAAACTCAAACTCTTCCTTTAAATTAGGTAACAGTACAGTTACCTAACAGTTTGCGTCACTGGTGACATATTCCTAGGTCCATGAGCAGTGGTTGCGAGTAAGTATTATAATATTTTTATCAATTCGGGTGTACTGAATTGGCGGGGTGAGCTCTGAGGCGGCTTAACGTGGCTTTTAGGACTTTTAGGGTCTAAAAGACCTAAAGGCCGTCTCTGCCTTCTCCACGAGGGAGAAAGACGTGAGCATTGAGGCGTTGGATCCGGTAATCTGTGATTCGAGCTATAGGCTATTTTCCTAGAAAAATATAATTAGTCCGTAAATTAGATTATCAAAAACACATTTGACATGTGATTTTCCTTTAGTCAATGAAAAATGACAAAGATATAGCCCGTTAAAATTGTGTGTGACATCACCTAGCCAGTACACTTTTTAGTGGCCTGTGATGTCACAAGCCCTCACTCATGAACTTTGACACGCTTTATCTTTGACATTTATTGTTAACGAAAGAAAAAATACGTGTCCAATATTTTTTGATTGTCTAACTAACGGTCTAATTTTATTATTTATATTTTGACCCAAGGAAATAGCTTATTGTGTTAATTGTTGCTGCCTGACAAATATTATCCAATGACAGCGGCTTATCGAGGTCAAAGACTCAGTGTTTCTATCTGATGGTGAGCATTTCGGCCTCATTGAGAGCTACTTCTGTGAATTTTGTTAATGTTGGATTAAAAATATTGTGCGATATCTATATACTGGTACTGTTTACTACCAGTTCTTGAAAAAGGTTTATAGTCAAGATTTAATTTGGCATTTATTATTCTGCCAGAAAAATATTACAACAAATTTCGGTCATGCAACAAATAAAATATCTGTATCTATTTATGTTGTCGATATAGAGATAGCATAACCGGCGATAACTCACGATATTTCTAGAATATAATACTTAAATAACCATCTTAAGTATATTATCAGGTTTCGATAAAGTGGATAAATAAACAACGATTTGAACGATTTTGTCATAATTACCTCAGCCCATAAAAAATTATACTTTGTCATACGAGAAATCAAATGAATGTTTTATTAAAACCAATGTCCATACAAAATCTTAAATGTACATAAATAAATTTAGCATAATTTTGTAGTTTAACTGTTGTTGAAATCAGACTGATAGCAAATTTAAATAGTAACTTAGTCATTGTGTAAAATAAATACCTAGTTTTAACATTTTTCATTAAATTCTAAACCCTGTTTGTCACCTATAATTGACTCTAATTATAAGTCGCTTTAAGTACTTAATAACCACAAAAATAAACACAGAAGTTCGACTACATTTTAATTGTGCAACTTTTTTATAGTAAGGTCATATGTGCGGTCAATAAAGTTTATCAATACGCAGGTCATAAACCATGGTGTATTTATAAAATAAAGAAAAATAATAAAATGTAATCCAAATTTTGTCGTTTACATATATCATCAGATGTGATAAAATTTAGTCCGAGAAATGAGATTTAGCCCATGACTTCATAATCATATAGCTATGTATTATGTTGACTAAAAAAATATCAATTACCAAGTATGTACGTTTGTATTTTTGAGTTTATGATTAATATTATTTTGTTCAAAATAAATATACAGTGACTTATTATTATTATTACACTGATTAAGCTATTAAGGGGTGTGTAGTATTTTGTTATTATTTAGGTTTATTGTTCAAAATTAAAGATAATTACAAAAAGATAAACTCAATTATGTGCGCGTACCTACAAGTAATTCCGAGCTGAAAAGTTGACCTTCTGTGTTAGTTTTGTGAATTTACTATCCAGAATAGGAAAGAAGACTTTGTAATGTGTGTTTCTATGAATAGCGAATAATAGAGTTTGCTGTAGATAGAAAATGATAAACAAATAAAATTTGCATTTGACCGTTTCACATTAAATATGTGCAAGTCGAATTAAAGAGATTTGAACCCTAAATATTATCAGATACCAACCCTATTTTTATTTTATTTTACCGTTTGTTTTTCCGTATATTTAACATCTAAAAATACCTATATTATTTGGTTTAGAATATTAATTCGTCTAATTGTAATTTAAATAAATATTATAAATTATTCTACATAACAGATAATTTAAAAATTTATAATTGTTTGGCTATCTAAAATAACAATATTAAACTTTTGTTACTTTTTACAAATATATAACGCTGTAATCGTATGTTTTTAGTGAAGGAATATGATATTTGCCCATATTTATATGTAGATACTTAGTTAGTAATTTTTTACATTTTATTTTTGTACCCTTAGTTGTAAGGATAATTTATATTATTGTCAATTAATGTGTATTAATTGAGAAGTAGCGGAGAGCCTAGCTGCCACAATCGAGTTAATAAAATATGCGTGATTGTAATGTTGTGTTTTTTTTAATGATTGGTCCCTAATGTGAGATACTAACATGTTATATACGGGTCATTCACTTATGAAGTCAGCTACAACATCAGTGCGGACTGCGACGACTTCGTGCGCGCGGCTCGGTTCATATTCGCCCTGAGGAAGACCTCCGGATGAGGTTGAAACATGTCGGCCTATAGCTGACTTCATACGTGAGTGACCCGTATTTTACATATTATAAGATTTATCCCTTCATTTTTAATCTAGTGTATAGTTGTATATTGGTCTCTTTCATGCTGAATTGGCAGAAAATAAAAAACATAGAATACACCACCTACTTTTTTCCCGCGCAGACCATAAAAGCCGATCAAGTGATTGGGCGAAAATCTAAGAAATCGCGTTTTGGGTTATGTGGCTAGCAACCCATCACTGTTTTGATTCCGCTTTCCACCTTAACGCCCACTAATACGCCACACGTGGCCTTTGGATATGGGATAAAAAAGTGATAATATGGAAGTATGTATGTATTCTTCTTCTTCTTTTCGAGTCAAAAAGGCTATATCTAATTTTATATCATATTAGACCAGAATTTGGCAACCTGGACTGCGCGAACGTTAGCCTCCATCAAGTTCTCTACGGTGCAGGAAGTAGAACAGTTGGGGCAATTCATGAGATGGGCCATCGTCTGAACATGTATGTATTATTCTAGTTTATACGAAACGTTACTTCATGGACGTATGAAAGATAATACAACTATGGTATTGACAAATTTATTCACTAGTTCAGTCATGACTAGACTTTGGACACGCGAGGCAATTTAAATGTTCAGAGGGGAATATGAGCCTGGCGGGCATTTTCTATGCCTCGTGCGACGAATTTCCATTGTTATATAGCTTTTTATAGAAATATCTATCAAATAGAGTAAGCAGCGCCATCTGCGTATAGTTAGAGTGTTTTATAGCTACTTATATGAAACTTAATGGACGCTTCCAAAAATGATACAACCACGGTATTGGCATATAAATTTAGTAGCTGACTCAGTCATACCCATGACTAAGCTCTGGTCACGCCAGGCGATTGAAATGTTCAGGAGGATTATGAGACTGGCAGGGGATTTTATATGCCTCATGCGTCGAATTTACACTGTTTTAAGGTTTGTTGGCTATATAATTAAATAGACGTATTTAAAATGGAAAATACTTTTTATAGTTAGTTGTTATTATTAAATATTAGCTGTTACCCGCGGCTTCGCCCGCGCGATATATAGCTTATATCCTTCTTCGTACCCTAACCTATGTGTATGCAAAATTTCATCATGATCGGTTCAATAGATACGGCGTGAAAGCGTTACAAACAAACAAACTCACTTCCGCATTTATAATATTAGTTGGGATAGCACGTAACGCCATTGGTCTACAGTTGGAGCGCTATTCTAGCTGTATAAATCTTTATGGACGCGTCAAAGATGATGAGTCTGTACTACCAGAGCTATATATTAGCCAGAGCAGTCAGAGGATTTCGCCTACACTCTCCACGCTGGCCAGAAGGATTAGATATGTGTCTTTGATGTTTCATCATCATCATCATCATCAGGTCTGTTTTAGTCTCCACTGCAGGAGCACGACCCTCTCTAAACTACCACAGCAATATATTAGCCAGAGTAGTCAGAGGATTTGACCTACACTCTCCACGCTGGTCAGACGGGTTGGAGAGGTCTTTTGATGTTTGTAAGCTTTGTTTAGCTTCTGTTTCCTAAGTCGCCTTTTACGACATTCACGGGAAGACTTGGAGTGGTCCTATTCTACTCTGCCGGAAACCACACGGTACTTTGATGTTTAAAAGCTTTGCTTGTGTTT
Organism: Rhodophaea formosa; assembly: GCA_963082605.1. Taxonomy (NCBI): domain Eukaryota; kingdom Metazoa; phylum Arthropoda; class Insecta; order Lepidoptera; family Pyralidae; genus Rhodophaea; species Rhodophaea formosa. The sequence continues at coordinate 19,866,040 of OY720208.1, read as the reverse complement.
CAAGATTTGGAGTGGTTCTATATAATATAGATCGTCTAGACCAGAGTAAATATTTAAATAGCTACCTTAATATTCTATTAAAAAGGCGGCATAGGAGAATTTTTACATGATGTTGATATGTATGTCAATCAAACACGTTCCAAGTTCATCTAAGCGGCATTATTGACAGCATACTTCACAGTGCTCCGTTGTTCGTTAAAGACACGTCACTCACACGCTGAATGGATGGCGCGGTATATTAAATTACAATAGAAAGCATGGCCCTGAACGTGATGACACAAGTGTGCTATATTGGTAATTAGAATCAAAGTGAGTTTGCCGCCGGGACTGGTAGTGGCTTTAATATGCAAGAGTGTCATACGACATCATTCTACATATTTTTATAATATTTATATAAAGTTTACAAAGTTATTTATTTAGATAGCAAGTAAACATATTTATATAAAAATACCTTTATGCATAGAGGCTTATAATAAGCAAATAGTTTTAGTAACTCTGTTATTCGTTTATCCAATCTTTCCCCTTTATAATATTAGTATAGATCGTCTAGACCAGAGTAAAAACTTAAGTGGCTACCTTAATATTTTATTAAAAGGTGGCATAGAAGAGTTTATAGATGATGTTGATGTGTGTATCAATCAGACACGTTCCAAGTTCATCTAAGCGGCATTATTGACAGCATACTTCAGAGTGCTCCGTTGTTCGTTAAAGACACGTCACTCACACGCTGAATGGATGGCGTGGTATATTAAATTACAGTAGAAAGCATTGCTCCAAATATAATGTCACAAGTGTGCTATATTGGTTACTAGCTGCTACCCGCGGCTTCATCCACGTAATTTATAGTCTTTGTCCTTCTCTGTAGCATTATCAACATTTATGCAAAATTTCATAATGATCGGTTTAGTAAATAGGGCGTGAACGCGTACAAACAAACAAACTAACTCACTTTTGCATTTATAATATTAGTTGGGATTATAACCAGGGCGATTTGCCATCGGGACTGCAAGAAGCTTTAATATGCAAGAGTGTCATATAACATTATTCAACACACCTGTGAGAAAATTTATCAAAAGTATCCAAAAATTGCTTAATTAGCTAGTAAGTAAGCGTATATATAATAATATAAATAATTTAAAATATTATAAATTAACTCCTATTTGCATTCAATTGAAAACAAGAGTAAATCTATACCTTAATGTTTTATAAACAGGTTACAGGCGGCATAGAAGATTTTTAACATGATGTTGATGTGTCTATCATTCAAACACGTTCAAAGTTCATCTGAGCGGCATTATTGACAGTATACTTCAGAGTGCTCTGTTGTTCGTTAAAGACACGTCACTCACACGCTGAATGGATGGCGCGGTATATTAAATTACAGTAGTAAGCATTGCTCCAAACATGATAACATAATTGTGCTATATTGGTAATTAGAATCAAAGCGAGTTTGCCGCCGGGACTGGTAGTGGCTTCAATATGCAAGAGTGTCATACGACATCATTCTACATATTTTTTACAATATTTATATAAAGTTAACAAAGTTATTTATTTAGATAGCAAGTAAACATATTTATATAAAAATACCTTTATGCATAGAGGCTTATAATAAGCAAATAGTTTTAGTAACTCTGTTATTCGTTTATCCAATCTTTCCCCTTTATAATATTAGTATAGATCGTCTAGACCAGAGTAAAAACTTAAGTGGCTACCTTAATATTTTATTAAAAGGTGGCATAGAAGAGTTTATAGATGATGTTGATGTGTGTATCAATCAGACACGTTCCAAGTTCATCCTAGCGGCATTATTGACAGCATACTTCAGAGTGCTCCGTTGTTCGTTAAAGACACGTCACTCACACGCTGAATGAATGGCGCGGTATATTAAATTACAGTAGAAAGCATTGCTCCAAATATAATGTCACAAGTGTGCTATATTGGTTACTAGCTGCTACCCGCGGCTTCATCCACGTAATTTATAGTCTTTGTCCTTCTCTGTAGCATTATCAACATTTATGCAAAATTTCATAATGATCGGTTTAGTAAATAGGGCGTGAACGCGTACAAACAAACAAACTAACTCACTTTTGCATTTATAATATTAGTTGGGATTATAACCAGGGCGATTTGCCATCGGGACTGCAAGAAGCTTTAATATGCAAGAGTGTCATATAACATTATTCAACACACCTGTGAGAAAATTTATCAAAAGTATCCAAAAATTGCTTAATTAGCTAGTAAGTAAGCGTATATATAATAATATAAATAATTTAAAATATTATAAATTAACTCCTATTTGCATTCAATTGAAAACAAGAGTAAATCTATACCTTAATGTTTTATAAACAGGTTACAGGCGGCATAGAAGATTTTTAACATGATGTTGATGTGTCTATCATTCAAACACGTTCAAAGTTCATCTGAGCGGCATTATTGACAGTATACTTCAGAGTGCTCTGTTGTTCGTTAAAGACACGTCACTCACACGCTGAATGGATGGCGCGGTATATTAAATTACAGTAGTAAGCATTGCTCCAAACATGATAACATAATTGTGCTATATTGGTAATTAGAATCAAAGCGAGTTTGCCGCCGGGACTGGTAGTGGCTTCAATATGCAAGAGTGTCATACGACATCATTCTACATATTTTTTACAATATTTATATAAAGTTAACAAAGTTATTTATTTAGATAGCAAGTAAACATATTTATATAAAAATACCTTTATGCATAGAGGCTTATAATAAGCAAATAGTTTTAGTAACTCTGTTGTTCGTTTATCAAATCTTTCCTCTTTATAATATTAGTATAGATCGTCTAGACCAGAGTAAAAACTTAAGTGGCTACCTTAATATTTTATTAAAAGGTGGCATAGAAGAGTTTATAGATGATGTTATGTGTGTATCAATCAAACACGTTCCAAGTTCATCTAAGCTGCATTATTGACAGCATACTTCAGAGTGCTCCGTTGTTCGTTAAAGACACGTCACTCACACGCTGAATGGATGGCGTGGTATATTAAATTACAGTAGAAAGCATTGCTCCAAAACATGATGCCACAAGAACGCTATATTTATATTGATGAATCAGTGCGAGTTTTCAACTGGAACAGTGATTGGCTCTTTGAGCCTAGATTATAATAATGAATGCGAGTGTCATACGACTTTTTCAACACATCTATAAAATTTACCTTGTTTTTTTACTTACCTTGATTTAATTTGTGTTTTTAGCATACGTTACTCATACACTGAATGGATAGCGCAGTATATTAAATTACAGTAGAAAGCATGCTCCAAAAATAATGACACAAGTGTGCTATATTGATAACTAGCTTCCGTCCGCGGCATCGCCCGCATAGATATCAATTATTGTGTCCAAAATCTATTTTCATCCTCATGGTTTGACACTATTTAATAAATTTGGAATGGATTTTAGAAAAACTGATAACACGTGTTTCTATCTAAGGAGCTAAAGTAACAATTTACAAAAATAGTCTATCGATAGTGGACTATCAAGAGCCAAAACTGTTACGAGTTGCTAATAGAAGTGTTCAAAGTAACGGCACAATCAATAAATATTGTGTTGTGGTTTCAAATCACGCTCAATCTTTTAACATATTATGCACTAATCAATATACAAATATGCTGCCTTATGGCCTTGCTTTACCTTTTTAACAGTCTCCGTGCCGTAGTGGTGAACACGCCAGCCTAACATACGATGGTTCCCGAGCTTATCCCTAGCCAGGTCATGATGGAAAATCTTTTTCAGATTGGCCTGGGTATTAGATCTATGTAAGTATTTGTAACTATGGATGAGTTAGTATCCTACAGCACAAGTTCACAACTTAATATATCCAGCCAGCTAAATCTGTGTGATTTGTCACAAATTTAATTTATCCAGTTAAAAAAATATACTGTGTTATAGATAATATACTACATTGAAGGTTGCTAAAATTAGAAACGATAAGGTTGCTTAAACAAACCAATATTTTTTAAGTATTTCAAATTCAGTTTGACGCAGTCAGCAACATGATAATTATCAAAGATTAAACATCACCAACAATAAATCACGCAAAATTAAAAAGGAACACCGCTTGGACATTACGGCTCAAACAAATTGGTAGTCTACCTGAATCCTCGTCCATTTTTCCATTCAATTTGCAGCTGGATTAGCGGTGAAACTTTCCGACCTGTTAATAAATTGCAATATCGGTGAAGCGAGAAAAACTTAACGTTAGTTCAAAGGTCTCGAAACTATAACTTTATATGTTTAAATTTCCTTATTTCTTAAATCTTTCACGCTAGTCAGGGATTAAAGAAAATATGTAGGTATTTTTTTTAAAGTACTCGTTTTTATTGAGATCCATAGCATATATTTTTTTTCATATTTTTATCTTTTTTATTTTAACAGTTAGAGTTGGAGGACGCATTTTACAATTTCAGAAGTGTACTCTTTCAAACGGTTGACTTACAGACAAAACGATCTCAATAGACCGTAGTGTGTGCCAATCGAGTTCATAATGAGAATTACGTAGATACCAATCCATCAAAAATAATCTTAATTCTTTTAATGACTCTTCATTAAAACTGGAGATAGATTCTCAACAAGGTTCTAGTCGATCCACTTTGAGATTCTCTGCTATAGTTGAGAAGATGCAAATCCAAACATAAATTTCGAGGCGGCGACGTATTCGAAGCATTAATTTGTGGTAAATCGCATGGAAAATGGGAATTTTGTGCAGCCTCCGGCGTCACTGCTATACGCAAACTTACTAATACAGCCCAAAAACCAGATCGCACTGATAAAACTGATCGAAATTGAGCTTTCAGGCGTGGAGATTGGGGTGATGGTAATATGATAGATACGTTTGGTGACAGCAAAGATGGTTTGGTGAAGCACGGTCGCGTGAGACGTGATGCGAATATTCGCTCCGTTTTTAATGAGCACCGCAGATTATATTGATAAGATGACAACAGATATACTAATCAGTAGTGGAATTCAGCAAAATTTAACGTTGATCCGATATTTATTATTATATTGGAATTACTTTTTAAGTGCGAATCGGACTTGCAGATTAACTGGATATTTTTGATACCACTGATAATATGTAAGCAAGATTTAAAAATAAAAACCTAATGAATGTAATAGTAATGTAATGTAGCCGTTGGTCCCGGCTGCCATCTGGTAGTCGTTAAAGGAACCACGTCAGAAGCCGAGAGGCGGTTCCGAAGAACTCTGACACCAGGGTGCGCATGGTCGGTTGACCGTGTCACCTACACGAAATGATGATGATGATGATGAATGTAATAATCGAATACGTCATAAACTCGCTGTCACAATCATATGAGTAGTTATGCTCGGACCTTAATAGGTACATCATATCTTAAGTACCTATTAATATTTATACAATGTGACTAGTAAGAGGCTAGATAGCTAATTTTTTTATATAAATAAGCTTATTTAGTAGGTCATAATTAAATTTATATTGTTTAGAATTCTTTTAAAAACTTGTTTCTACATTAAAACCATAAATTTTTTTCATGAGCTCTTTTTCCTTAATACTTCTTTGTATTTTGTAAGGGTGTCCGAACTAATCGGTTCTGCTCTTCGCAATCAGCAGGTAAATGTGACTATTTAACCTTAATTCCGCCCTGCTTTCAATAAAGACAACTTACTGCTGATAATGGCAACGAGAGGAAAGAAAATAAAGACAAAACCAGGTAAATAGCTAATTTACTGTTATTTCTGTGGTAGAATGCTTTTGCTGTAATAATAAAGTGAATCCCTTCAAGGCTATGTTGAGGATAAATCTACACGCAAAAATAACCATTGTTGCATTTCACTCTAATAACCTTAATGAGATGACTTGTACCACCAACAACTTTTCTAATAATACTGGGATCTCATAACAATCGACTTTATCATACAAATGGGTACCATCTGCATAGCCGGCCGGGCAATTTTGAAAATATAAAAAAATGGGTTCCTTGGGTCTCAAAGAAAAAGTTTATCATATTAACGAGCTTTGTCTCCTCTTGAAGGTCATGTTGAACAAATCACTGCAGATAAATGCTTTGAATATATAATGATCTAAGGGTTAATGTGGCCAAAATCACTGCAAGTAAATGTGGCCATTCAACGCTAATCATTGATGGCAGTCGTTAAGCAATGTCAGATGCCATTGGGCTGCTTGAAAATTCTGACACCAGTATTCGCCAATTATATACGAAAAAAAAAAATCAAAACAAACTAACGCTAATTACGCTTTGTTTGAAATCATCATCATCATCATCATCAGGTCTTTCTAGTCTCTACTGCAGGAGCACGACCCTCTTTGTACTACCAGAGCCATATACTAGCCAGAGTAGTCAAAGGATTTGGCCTACACTCTCCACGCTGGCCAGACGGGTTGGAGAGGTGTCTTTGATGTTAATAAGCTTTGTTTAGCTTTGTATTTCCTTAGTCGCCTTTTACGACATCCACGGGATGGCTTGGAGTGGTCCTATTCTACTCTGCCGGGAACCACACGGTGATGAGTGTGTATTGTTTGAAATAAAAACAAATTATTGTTGATATGTCGATAATGGTAGCGAGAGAGAAGACTAAATCAGAAAAAAAAAACGAATTTACTGTCATAGTGCCAGCGAATTATTTTTTCTGTTAGCTTGCATTATTGCGCTTTTCCTTCGTCTATCTTTATATTTTAAGCCTTCTTCCTGTTAAGAGGGTTTGCAGACTATACAGCTCGGCTCGCCGCAATTTGGAGGTAAATATAGCCATCAACGCTGAATCCGCTTTACTCACAATAAAAAAGAACTTATTGTTGAAAATGGTAGCGAGAGAGGAAAGTTAAAAAGGAGAAAAAAAAACAAATTTACTGTTATTGTACCAGCAAATATTTTTTTCTGTTATCTTGCATTATATAAGCCCTTTTCCCTTCGTCTTTCTTTACATTTTAAGCCTCCTTGCTGTTTAAGAGGGCTTGCAGACTACACAGCTCGGCTCGCCGCAATTTGAAGGTAAATATAGCCATCAACGCTGAATCCGCTCTACTCACAATAAAAAACAACTTTTTATTGATAATGGTAGCGAGAGAGGAAACTGAATTAGGAAAAAAACGAATTTACTGTTATAGTGCCAGCAAATTATTTTTCTGTTATCTTACATTATAAAGCGCTTTTTTCTTCGTCTAATTTTAACATTTTAAGCCTCCCCGTTGCTGTAAAGAGGGTTTCCAAATTGTACTGTAAAATTACTATTTTTATTTTATTCTATTTTTACCCTTTGTCTTTTTTTACATTTTAAGCCTCCCGGTTGCTTAACGAGGTCGTCCGAACTAATCGGCTCGGCTCGCCGTGAAGGTAAATGTAGCCAAGAAAGAACTTATTGTTGACATTAGCGAGAGAGGAAACTAAATTAGAAAAAAAAACATATTTACTGTAATAGTAGCAGCAAATTAATATTTCTGTTATCTTGTATTATAATATAGCGTTTTTCCCTTCGTCTTTCTTTACATTTTAAGCCTCCCGGTTGCTGTAATGAGGGTGTCCGAACTAATCGGCTCGGCTCGCCGCAATCTGAAGGTAAATGTAAGCCATTAACGCTGAATCCGCCTTACTCACAATAAAAAAAGAACTTATTGTTGATATTAGCGAGAGAGAAAACAAAATTAGAAAAAAAAAACTTATTTACTGTAATAGTGGCAGAAAAAAAACTTCTGTTATCTTGCATTATAATATATAAGCGCTTTTCTCTTTGTCTTTCTTTACATTTTAAGCCTCCCCATTGCTATTAAGAGGGTTTCTAAACTGTACAGCTTGGGTTGCCACAATCTGCAGATCCATGTGACCATTAAGGTGGATATCGACGTTACCAGCTAAAAGTAGGTTAGGTTTTATTAGTAATATACTGAAGAATAAATAAGCGCTTCCGCATGTAAAGCAGCCCCGGGCGCAGTCCCCACTTGGAAGGGTGATCGAAAAAGGCATAAAAATATCTCGAGCTCATCTGTACTTTGGAAGGCATGTTAAGCCGTTGGTCCCGGCTGTCATCGTTGGTGGCAGTCATTCAACTTTGTCTGATGCCTTTAGACAGCTTGAGAAATCTGACACCAGCGTTGGCCACTTACACACACGAAACACAAACAATTTGCAATCACATTATCAATACATTTTCCCATCGTGGCCAAATACCCAATAACCGAACACCAAATCGGTATCTAAAATCGAGTTTAACTATGAAATATCGGTACCACTGGAGGCCAAATGAAATAGGCAAGTGGCCGACAATCGGCAGGGTGGAGCTCATTTGGGAAGGATTAAGAATTAATTCGAGGGAGAATGGAATGGATGCGCGATTAATTTCTCCTGAGAGCCAGGAACCATTGCAGTAATATTAACGTAAAGAGATGACAATGTATTTAAGGCCTGCTTCTCCGTATAGGCTTAAAAATTATCCGCAACACCACTAAAACAGGTTAAGTTTAAGTATTACAATACTGCCGAATTAAGAAATTCGTAATTACCATTATTAAACTAATGCAGCTTCCCGGTAATGGCGCGACATACCCAGTAACTGCACACCAAATCGGTGCCTAAAATTGAGTTTATGTATTACATATCGGTACCAATGGAAGCCAAATGAACTCGGCAAGTGGCTGACAATTGGAAAGTGGCCGGCAATCGGCAGGGTGGAGCTTATTAGAGAAGGATTAAGAATTATTTCGAGGGAGAATGGAATGGATGCGCGATTATTTTTCCTGAGAGCCAGGAACCATTGAAGTAATATTTAGGTGAAAAGATGACATTGTATTACCTATTGCTTCTTTAATTTTCACTTTGTGAGAGTAATATACCCTTACATGTTGTCGACAGCTTTATTGGAAAATTTTCTAATTGTAGAAAGTTTATTTATACTAAATTTAATTTTAACATTGAGTTTAGACTATGAGGGTGTTTCAAAATATGCGCCAGCAGCACTGAAGCGTCTGGTCTGGTAAGCTATGATTGGGCTACAATGCGTCAGTTGTTATCCATTATTTAATATCATCGAATGACAGCGGGTAATTAAAGTTGACGCTTCAGTGCTGCTATCTGGTGGTCAGCACTTCAGAAACCCTCATTAGACACGTAACAATCATAAGTTTTTTAATTCGATATTTTTTCCAACGTATTACATAGCCTCATTGACTTAAACCTAGTAGTTGTTGGTAAGGGTATATAGTAATAATTAATAGTATAAATTATGTAGGTACCTATATATTTTTTGGTACATTTTCTCTTACCTGAGCATTTTTCCGGTTGCTATTGGAGCCCAGCCTCCCTATATGCTGTTACAATGCGGTTTTTGTATTCCAAATAAAAATTTCGAGCAAGCAAAACCCGCATTGTAACTGTAAATTCTAGATGGATAGGCATCGACACCTGTCATCCGAGTTAGTAAATAAGGGGGCTGATCCGCTATTAGACAGTATACGAGCTGTATTTTGCATTATGTGCCAACCCTTCTTGGATAGATTCCTCCTAAATAGGTTAGTTTCAGTATACCTTAAATTATTTTTTATAATAAAAACGTAAGCTTGGCATGCTTATTCCATAGCACATAGTCGTGCAACTAGATAACTAGATTTAGAATTAGTACATCTGTCTGTTCTTGTCATTTAACTCATCGCTGGGAACCTCTCGTTTTGCTAGAAATCTGCAGATGAGTCGGATTAGGCGGTTCAATTCCATCGATTCAAATTTTAATTAGATTACCTGAATTCGAGTTTAAATTTCACCAAGCATTTCTAATTAAAAAACTTCTATATTTAGTTGTTAATTAATTTAGAAATTAACTTGAAGTCTTGGTTTTCTTGAAAATAATTAACAAGAAGCGAACAATGTTTCTTTTCTCTTTTACGAGTGTTTTTCATGCTATTGTTTTTCGTGTTATTTGCGTTCGATTTTCTTTTTATATTTGTAAGGCTGGAGAAGCTTTGGTTATTCACCAGTACAATAAATACCACAAAAGCTCTCCTTTAGGAAAAATATAAATACAAAGATGGCAATTTCAAAGGCTGATGTTCAAGCAGTATCAGAATCAAATTTATTTGCACTCATAGTTTTATTTTTGCAGAAAATTTCCTTGAGAACCAGAATCATAAGATGCCTACGCATTTTGAGCGCTTATGGTAGATCCCTTTACCCACACTTTGGAAGTCACGGTAACCCGTTGGTCTTAGTTGTCATCACAAGATAGCAGTCATCAACGTATATCAGATGCTGATGGTTCAGTGGGTGTGAGCTATATGAGCGCTTACGTATGTTAAGCAACCCCTGGTGCAGTCTCTACTTGGATGGGTTACCGCAAGTGGCATAAAAATATCTCGAGCTCCTCCGTGCTTTGGAAGGCACGTTAAGCCGTTTGTCCCGGCTGTCATCGTTGATGGCAGTCGTTAAGCTGTGTCAGATGCCTTAAGGCAGCTTGAAAAATCTGACAACAGTGTTGGCCACACACACAAACGTTGGTGACACACACGAAAAAAAATCAGATTCCTTTGTACTTTACCGTCTTGTCTACTCAAGGAAGGTTATATGTTATATATCAACAGGCAGACAGTGGGACGTAAAAACATTGATGAATCATAAAACACATTTGCTATAATAATAGTAGATTTTGGGCATTTCGGGCTCCAATCGCTCAGATAAGGAAGTGAAGATAAGAATAGGAGTCATACTTACTTACTTCCTGGGGGCTACAACCCTTTAAAGGTCATTTTCTCCTCTACAATCTTTTGTATTTTGATCTATCGCCGGATTTCATCTCCAAGATCTTATCTTGCCTATTCTCTTCAGGTCCTCCTCCAGACAATCCTTCCACCGCTTTTGCCTACTTGAAAAATTGTCTGTTTATTCAAAGTTCCAATTTGTAAGCGATTTCGTTTATCCTTTAATCCACCTGAGGTTATCGTGAGTAAAGCGATAGGTTTTCCTCATAGACTTCTCAATAATTTTTTTTTACCATCATAAATGATTAGCACATTTATGAACCTTATTACTTTATTTGGACTTGGAAACGGCAGCGCCGCTGTATAGGTATAGGCTCTAGCAGAGTTGATAATAGGAATATTATACATACATATCATCATCATCATCAGGTCTTTCCAGTCTCCACTGCAGGAGCATGACCCTCTCCGCACCACCAGAGCCATATACTAGCCTGAGTAGTCAGAGGATTTGGCCTACACTCTCCACGCTGGCCAGACGGGTTGGAGAGGTGTCTTTGATATTAGTATGCTTTGTTTAGCTTGCGTTTCCTTAGTCGCCTTTTACGACATCTACGGGATGACTTGGAGTGGTCCTATTCTACTCTGCCGGGAACCACACGGCGTACATATATTCACGGCTTTATCCTTTGCGGGGAAAATAGGGCCCAAGGTCATAAATAAATATAAATAAATAAATATATACGGACAAATCACACAGATTGAGCTAGCCCCAAAGTAAGTTCGAAACTTGTGTTATGGGATTCTAACTCAACGATACTACCTATATTTTATAAAAGATACATATATAGATAAACATCCAAGACCCAGGTCAATCTGAAAAAGATCGTTTTCCATCTTGACCTGACCGGGGATCGAACCCGGGACCTCCGTGTCGCAGGCTGGCGTGGTAACCACTGCGCCACGGAGCTCGTCATAAAATCCAAAGGCCACGTTTAGCGTGCTATTGGGCGTTAAGGTGGAACTTGGAATCAAAATAGTAGTGGGTTGGTAGTCGCATCGCCTATTTACGTGATTCCTTGGATTTTCGCCCGAGGAGCCCGGTGGTCCAGTGGGTGTGAGCTCTGTGAGCGCTTACGTATGTTAAGCAACCCCTGGAGCAGTCCCTACTTGGATGGGTGACCGCAAGTGGCATAAAAATATCTCGAGCTCCTCCGTGCTTCGGAAGGCACGTTAAGCCGTTGGTCCCGGCTGTCATCGTTGATGGCAGTCGTTAAGCTATATCAGATGCCATAAGGCAGCTTGAATAATCTGACACCAGTGTTGGCCACTTACACATACGAAAAACAAACAAACAACAAAAACAAACAAAAACTTGGATTTTCGCGCACTTACTTGACCGGCTTTACGGTCTGCGAGGGAAGAGAAGCAGCTGGCTTATTCTATGTTTTCCCCTTTCTCCCAAACCAGCATGGAACGGAATCATAATAATTATCATGAATGGGTAGGTGTTTTAACGAAAAGGATTTTAACTTTCAACAGTTTCTTGATTCTAACACTCCGAGATGCCGTCGTATCTATCACTTCATACAAAGGGTTTTACGTGCGTTAATTACGAGTTTAATTAAATTAAGTAATAAAATTATAAGATCAGAAAGAAGTAAATTATAAGATCAAAATAGCATCTCTTGTTGCTTGGGTTTTCTTCTTTGGGAGTAAAAAGACATTAACTGAGAAGGATTTTAACTTTCAACAGTTTCTTGATTCTAACACTCCGAGATGCCGTCGTATCTATCACTTCATACAAAGGGTTTTACGTACGTTAATTACGAGTTTAATTAAATTAAGTGGTAATTAAATTATAAGATCAGAAAGAAGTAAATTATAAGATCAGAATAGCATCTCTTGTTGCTTGGGTTTTCTTTTTTGGGAGTAAAAAGACTTTAACTAAGAAGGATTTTTACTTTCAACAGTTTCTTGATTCTAACACTCCGTGATGCCGCCGTATATATCACTTCATACAAAAGGTTTTACGTGCGTTAATTACGAGTTTAATAAAATTAAGTGGTAATAAAATTGTAAGATCAGAAAGAAGTCAATTATAAGATCAGAATAGCATCTCTTGTTGCTTGGGTTTCCTTCTTTGGGAGTAAAAAGACCCTAACTGAGATGGATTTTAACTTTCAACAGTTTCTTGATTCTAACACTCCGTGATGCCGTCGTATCTATCACTTCATACAAAGGGTTTTACGTGCGTTAATTACTAAGTTCACCCTTTCCGTCCTTTCCGGGCTAATTATTTGCACAAACTTACACCTCGGGAACTTAAGTCGCTTAGGCTCTATGTCACTAGATGTTGCTATCCCTAATGTAAGGGAAATTACTAACTGACATTATCTATAATTATAACAAAGAGTTTAATTAAATTAAGTAATACAATTATAAGATCAGAAAGAAGTAAATTATAAGATCAGAATAGCATCTCTTGTTGCTTGGGTTTTCTTCTTTGGGAGTAAAAAGACTTTAACTGAGAAGGATTTTTACTTTCAACAGTTTCTTGATTCTAACACTCCGAGATGCCGTCGTATCTATCACTTCATACAAAGGGTTTTACGTACGTTAATTACGAGTTCAATTAAATTAAGTGGTAATTAAATTATAAGATCAGAAAGAAGTAAATTATAAGATCAGAATAGCATCTCTTGTTGCTTGGGTTTTCTTCTTTGGGAGTAAAAAGACTTTAACTGAGAAGGATTTTTACTTTCAACAGTTTCTTGATTCTAACACTCCGTGATGCCGCCGTATCTATCACTTCATACAAAAGGTTTTACGTGCGTTAATTACGAGTTTAATTAAATTAAGTGGTAATAAAATTGTAAGATCAGAAAGAAGTAAATTATAAGATCAGAATAGCATCTCCTGTTGCTTGGGTTTTCTTCTTTGGGAGTAAAAAGACCCTAACTGAGATGGATTTTAACTTTCAACAGTTTCTTGATTCTAACACTCCGTGATGCCGTCGTATCTATCACTTCATACAAAGGGTTTTACGTGCGTTAATTACTAAGTTCACCCTTTCCGTCCTTTCCGGGCTAATTATTTGCACAAACTTACACCTCGGGAACTAAAGTCGCTCAGGCTCTATGTCACTAGATGTTGCTATCCTTAATGTAAGGGAAATTACTTACTGACATTATCTATAATTATAACAAAGAGTTTAATTAAATTAAGTAATAAAATTATAAGATCAGAAAGAAGTAAATTATAAGATCAGAATAGCATCTCTTGTTGCTTGGGTTTTCTTCTTTGGGAGTAAAAAGACTTTAACGGAGAAGGATTTTAACTTTCAACAGTTTCTTGATTCTAACACTCCGTGATGCCGTCGTATCTATCACTTCATACAAAGGGTTTTACGTGCGTTAATTACTAAGTTCACCCTTTCCGTCCTTTCCGGGCTAATTATTTGCACAAACTTACACCTCGGAAACTTAAGCCGCTCGGGCTCTATGTCACTAGATGTTGCTATCTCGACTATAAAGGAAATAATTTACTCACATTGTCTTTAATTATAACAGAGGGTTTTTAACAGGAACTCTAACACCAGGGTGTGCATGGTCGACTGACCGTGTCACCTACACGAAATGATGATGATGACAGAGGGTTTTTATTGTTTGGTGCAAAATTATTTAAGGAAGTGTGGAAGTAAGTATAAATTACTAAAAGATATGCGTGGTCCAAATTAGTGACGTACAACTTTCCTCAGAGACTATACGTTTTGTAGACGGCTCAATCACTATAGAAAAGTTAAAAAAAAAATACTATTTCATAATCAAAATGACTCGAATCATATTATCGACATCATCATCATCAGGTCTTTGTTAGTTTCCACTGCAGGAACACGACTCTCTCTATAATATCAGAGCTATATATTAGCCAGAGCAGTCAGAGGATTTTTGCTTACACTCTTCATGCTGGCCAGACGGGTTGGAGAGATCTCTTTAAAGTTTATAAGCTTTATTTAGTTTTTGTTTCCTAAGTCGATTTCTACGGGAAGACATGGAGAAGTCCCATTTTACTCTGCCGAGAACCACACGGCCTAGAACACACATAGAGACGCAAAATCTCACTTTTGCATTTATAATATTAGTTGGGAAAATGGGATTGCGATTGGGATTTTTAACCAGGTGTTAGAATGAGAAGAATTTTAACTCCCACTGTTTTGTGATTATTATTCACCATGATGCCATCGTATATAATCACTTCATTCTTAGGGTTTTGCATTAATTACCAAGTTCACCCTCTCCGTCCTTTTCGGGATAATTATTTGTACAAACTTACACCTCGGGATCTTAAGCCGCTCAGGTTTATGAAACTGGATTTCGTAATCCCTAATTCACGAATTTTAATTTTACACGCATTATCTAATCCTCAGTATCATTTTAGAAATGTGAAAGTAAGTTTTTTGCGCTAAACCAATTGATGTAAGGTAAAATCCTATTCCTTTAAAAAGGTTGCCTGTAACTGTAAGACATCGCTTAAGCAATAAACCCTTTATTCATACACCACAATATAATTATTTATTATTATTTTTTCCTGGTGCTGTAAAGAGTGTTTATCTTATCTTATTTTTCAACCAATTACCTAACTCTCCTTCCATAAAACTATGCTCTTTTTTTAAGGATCCTTATTTCGTAACTGTTACACTACTATTGAAAGGTTTTGTTGTCCTTTAGTTAACCTCATACTAAATTCGCAACAAACTGTATGCTGATATTCTTAATATTCTTCCACCGATTCTAAATAGGTAGGACTGTACATGAGAAAACTTGGCGTTAGATTCAGAAGTTGTTATGTGCGGATCAAATAATAATAAGAATAAAAATAAGAATAAAGCCCTTCATATGAAAACAGTCACATCTAGCAACATTGAGTTGCTACATACCGTTGGCAAAGAGAACAATAACTGCATTAGCGTCATAGACAAAGGTAAATCTCACTTACTGGATCCAAACGGATTAACGCCATTGCATCCAACTCTAAATCATTAGTAGTCGTATTATTATTGCAAAGCGTACATATTGGTAATATTATTATACATTGAGCCACCTTGGACGCGGCCCAAACTTGGATTCGGGAAACAAATTAAAGAATTATTATCTTAGAATTTTTTTCCTTCAAGTAGTAATGCAGGAGTTCAAAACAAGCTTGAAACGAACAATAGTTTTTTTAATATGAGATAAGCAACCTCAAACATATACACACTAGTGTGACTGATTAGTGATTAGTGACCCCATGTATGGTCCCACCAAGATTTAGAAGGCAAGCTACTAGTTACGCTTGTCATTATAAATAATATAATATAAATATATATGGACATATCACACAAATTGAGCTAGCCCCACAGTAAGTTGTGAACTTGTGTCGCAGGATACTAACTCAACGATACTATAATTTTATAATATATACTTATATAGATAAACATTATTAGATGAATATTGTTAAGCAGTGTCTGATATCTTCAAGTATCTTCAATCTTTAAAACAACAGCAACTGGTGCTGGTGTCAAGACAGATTTTGCAAGACGTCAGTTCAATAATCAGGCAAAAAATTTATATAACTTGGTTAATAAAAAAAATAGACATCTACACACTACCAAAATTTTCTTGTAAAAAATGGATTACCAATTGGTTGAAATCAATAAATTATTAAGAAACGGAGAAATTAATTGAACGCACTAATCTATAAAACTTCACCACTACATTCTCACACATACACACACACACTCACACTCACTCACACACACACTCACACACTCACTCACACACACACACACACACACACACACACACACACACACACACACACACACACACACACGCGCGCGCGCGCGCGCGCGCGCGCGCGCGCTCAATACACACCCAAACATTTACACACATACATGCACTATCCACAGATCCCACTACACACTTAACTATACTCTAACTCATTACAATTACGCACACATTCACCCTGACTCCATTATTACTATTATTTTTGTTACAAATTATTTACATATTTAAATAATAGGTACAGGACTACCACTTTTATAAGTTACATCGGTATTGTTCGATGGCGCAGAATAGCGCAACCTACCGCCGACTCAAGCCGAATGAAAACATCTATCAAATAACAACGGGCTGCGTTTCCACCAGAGATGTGCGAGGATGCGTAGCGAGAAATGTGTTTTTGAAGAACCAATAGAATTGCTTCATTTACCTAGCTTCGCTTAGCACAGCTCTGGTGGAAACGGCTTAGCGGTGCGAGTTCTTTTTACATGCAAAACAAGCGACCGAGTGTGCGAGAAATGTGTTGCGAGGAATGTGTTGAGAGGAATGTGTTGCTAGGAATGTGTTGCGAGGAATGTGTTGCTAGGAATGTGTTGCGAGAAATGTGTTGCGAGGAATGCGTTGCGAGGTTTGAATCACACTATATCAGCCAGTCCATAGACGGTGTTTGTTTGAAGTGGATGTGCGCATTTTCTAATATGGATAATTGGAAAAAGAAGGTACTTTTGTACTTAACAATTTGCGATGAAGAAATGGAAGCAGAAGAGACAGAGTTTACTAGTTCTTTAATTTTGAGCAGTAGAAGAATACACAGATTTTGGATACGTGACCATATTAAGTATCATCGAGTACATGGAGAATTTTTTACGTTTTTTTATACGGCTGATGATGAAGTATTTGAAAAGTCTTATAGAGTATCTAGAAGAAACTTTTATGAGTTACACAGCTTGATTGAGAATATAATTAAGAAAGAAGACACTCACTACAGAGAATGCATCAGCACTAAAGAAAGATTGGCGGTGTGTATAAAGTAAGTAAAATTATTTATAATCAGTTTAGTCTTTATTAAAACATGTTAATTGATAAGTACAAAATTATCACTGCCAAATGAGTTATGATACGTTCCTCTTCTTCATGGTGAATAAGGCTCTGTTCCTACATTGTTCGAATTATTTGGCGTTTGTAGATCTTTTGAATGTTGTGTCCCCGGAGGTGCTGGTTGTTCAGTTTCTAGTTCAAAAGATGATAAATCCATCGGGCTAACAGGTCGGTTCCTACCAGAGCTTGTAGAATAACCAGTTTGTTCAGATTGGGGTTGCGGCGATAATTCCACCCGGCCCGTTGTATTATTTGAGTTCCTATTTGACCTTGAAGAGTAACCAATTTGTTCAGTCTGGGGTTGAGGCGATAAATTCATCCGGCCTAATGTGTTGGTACCAGAACTTGAAGAATAACCCACATTTTGATTATACCAAGACATCACGTAAGATTCTTCGGCTTCGCTAATAAAATTAAAAAGTTTCCTTTTTAATGGAACTTGCATGTAATCTGGTAATTTTTTAAATGTTTTCGCCATTGAAAGGAAAAAATGATCAATATCATCGTATTCTGTTGCTTTTAAAGCTTCTTTTAATTCCTGCCGTTTCCGCCTTTTTTTTTCTTTGCTGATGTTGGGGTGACTGAATCCGTTGAAATGCCTGAAGTTGAGGCTATTTCGTAAGGATTGCTGAGATTGGAATATTGAGTGCTTTGCGAAGAGTCATCTTGATTTGTCGGCGATGGAGTATCTTCTTTGTAACTTGACTCTCTCTCTCTGTTTGCCATATATGGTAAAAGAAATTCCATTATTTTCTGATATTTCCATTCACGTATTTTTGCTGAAGCCTGTCCGCTTTTTTTAGATTTCTGCCTTTTTAGCGCATCGCGATGGCTATCCCGTAGTTGTTTCCAACGATTTTTTGCACTTTTCACTGTAATAATAGAAAATTACGATACATTTCATTATCCATATCCATACCAATAATAAAATTGAAGTGTCTGTTTGTAATATTAAAATAACCGTTTTTTACTACATGCATGTTAATGTATATAAGGTACACATTCAAAAATATATTTTTTTTACAATTTTTGTCTGTCTGTCTGTCTGTCTGTCTGTCTATATATTTTTTTAATTTATTTCAATTAAACTTATTTTACTTCAATTCGATTAAGTAAAACAAATACTAAATTAATTAAATTAGAATTCAATTCAGTAATTCAATTCAATTAAATTTCATTTCATTTCATTGCGTTACATTCCGTTCCATTCAATTCCATGCCAATTCAATTCAATTTAATTATTTTGGCTTAATGGCCAACTCGTTAAACGGTCAATAATCGAAGAGTGTCACTCGCAACAAAATAGATATTGTAAAACATTTTTTGTTTCATCAATTAAATTTAAAGTTTATTATAATGTAGATTTTAATAAACTTTAAATAGCTTATTTATTAGGGGATCAATACAAAAAGACAAACTAATTCAAAAATTATCGAATTAATTAATGTAAAGCCCGTTTACTTTAAAAGAACATCAAATATTATTTCCGTAGATCAAATATCAAAAAAGATGATCAAGTATAATAGGCAAGGACTGAAATTTTTGAAAACCCCTGAATATATTTGTGTTGGTAGGAATAACCTTCCTTTATACATGCAGTTA
Organism: Rhodophaea formosa; assembly: GCA_963082605.1. Classification (NCBI taxonomy): domain Eukaryota; kingdom Metazoa; phylum Arthropoda; class Insecta; order Lepidoptera; family Pyralidae; genus Rhodophaea; species Rhodophaea formosa. The sequence continues at coordinate 19,846,812 of OY720208.1, read as the reverse complement.
GTTAACCGCAGTGACAGCGGCCAAATGTCAGATGTAAAAAACTTACTGCTATCTGACATTTGGCAGTTGTCACTGCGGTTAACTAACTGACAAATGTCAGATAGCAGTAACTTTATTTTTGTATTAGAGCAAAATAATTTTTGTATACAGCCATGAGTTCGCCATTTTTGCGTGAATAAAAAGATTTAATTTTTTATAATTAAATGACTAGACAGAAAAATTTGATATTTTTTATGTTATAAAGGAAGGTTATTCCTACCAACAGAAAAATATTCAGGCGTTTTCAAAAATTTCAGTCCTTCCTTTATGTTGTAACTTGAAGTTCATTTTGAATTTATACGTAGGTCAACTAATACAGACACAATATCATCATTTAGTTTTTAAAATGCTCATCTAAAAAAGATTAATAAATTGTTAGTAGATTAGTTAATTATTCTCCTTTATTGTTATACACATTTTTTTTACAGGTATTTATCAACGGGTTCGTCATTCACAAGATTGGCAGAAAATTTTAGGATTGGAGTAGCAAGTGTGTCAAGAATTGTAGCAGAAGTTTGTGATGCTCTTTGGCTCGTTTTACAACCCCTTGTTATTCCAAAACCCAACAAAGATGACTGGAAACGAATCGCAAAAGATTTTCAAGAGCTATGGCAGTTCAAAAATTGTTTAGGGGCTCTTGATGGTAAACATGTTAATATAATGTGTCCTGCAAAAAGTGGCTCATCTTTTTTTAATTACAAACAAAGATTTTCTATAGTGCTTATGTGCTTAGCTGACGCTAGGAGAAAGATAATAATGGTTGATGTGGGATCCATGGGAAGATTCAGTGATGCTGGAATATTTGATGATAGTGTTTTTGGAAAATATTTAAAAGAAAAGAGATTAAATCTTCCTGAACCTGAACCATTATATGAAGGAGGTGAACCAGTACCGTTTGTTTTTATTGGAGATGAGGCTTTTCCTTTACTGGAAAATTTCATGCGCCCCTATCCGCGGGATCAGTTAGATCAAAAGAAACGTATATTTAACTATAGACTTTCGAGGGCACGTCGTATTGTAGAAGCCACTTTTGGTGTATTGGCACGAAAGTGGTATGTGTATCGTAAAGACTTTGAATGCAGAGTGGAAACGGTTGACAAAGTTGTAAAAGCCACATGTGTATTGCATAATTTTTTAATACAAAAACAACCAGATTATTTGGATTCCATAGATAAAACAAGTACTCTTGTATCTGTACCTGGCGTTTCCGTCGTTGAATCAAGTGATGGTTATCAAGTAAGAGAGAAATACTGCTCTTATTTTAATAATCAAGGAAAAGTGCCATGGCAGGATACTCGTATTTCGTCACGAATTCATCGTACACAGTAAATACCTACCTAAAGGCCAGCGCACACCTAGGACGGTGCGGCGAAAATACTGAGAGGGAATCGATTTAAAAATAAACCTTAACATCTATGACATTGGGACGAAAATGGCATGCTGCAGAGGGACCCGCGGCGGCGTGCGGCGGCGGCGCGCGCTTCTGCTCGCGCCCGCGTTGTTTTCGCCCCTACGTACTAGAAATTAAGGTTTATTTTTAAATTGATTCCCTCTCAGTATCTTCGCCGCGTCATCCTAGGTGTGCGCTGGCCCTAAGTATTATAACCTGTATTTTCAATATGTCTAATACATGATTATTACTTACCATCTGTATATTTTATTTCTTGGACTATTTCCTCCCATGCAGCGTCCTTAGTTTCATTACATTTGTAGAATGTCAAAGAAGGGTTCCACAAACATGGATATTTTTTAACAGCTTCGATTAATTTTTCGTCCATTTTGCAACGAAATCCTGCCGCATGCGTACGAGTACAAGCGCTAACTACAACACAGTGAGACGAGAGCGACAGGCCGCACCGCTCCCACTATACCGCACCCCCCGTCTCGACACATTACACAGTCTCGCAACGCATCCTCGCACGGCTCGCACCGCACATTAATGCGCATTTCACAGCTCCGCTACACATCTTCGTACGACACATTTTCCTCGCACAGCTTTGGTGGAAACGCCCACACATTTCCACAGCACAGCTGCACATCCTCGCACGACACATTTTCCTAGCACAGCTTTGGTGGAAACGCAGCCTATGCTACAAAATAATATTTGATATCCAAAAACAACAGGACTCGTGCTATCTCGCTCGCAAGACTCATACGACTGCCGTGAGTGGTCGAGACGCCGCATGGCGCGTACACATCAGCCAATAGCGGACGAGTATTTTCGCGCCATGCAAAAATTTGACTTCTGCGCAGGTACATCGGTGTAACTTATAAAAGTGGTAGTCATCATCATCATCATCATCAAATTTAACAGCTGGGCTCTTGTCGGTGGAAAAGTGGTAGTACTGTACTTTAATGATGATGGCTATGGAAGAGCGTGGCTTTCTAATACAGGTGTATTTCACTTAATAGAAGGTCACAACTACAAGAAATGTCTGTACCAATTTTTTTTAAAGAAATAAACAATTTTTATGTGTATAAAAAAAGGCCTTTTGAATGAGATACTTCTAGTGAGCAATCCTCACATAGTTTTTACTCTCACCGGTAACAATAACTGCATTAGCGCCATAGATCAAGGTAAATCTCACGTACCTAACTGAATCCAGCTGTATTAACGAGACTGCATCCAGTGCTAATTCATTGGCAATCTCATTATTATTGCTAAGCATACGTATTAGTAACTTTTATTATACCTATATACTAAGCAACTTGACGAGGTCCGTGGTCCACACGCCTGCCTGCGACACGGATGGTCCCGGATTCGATCCCCGGTCAGGTCAAGATGGAAAATGATCTTTTTCAGATTGATCTGGGTTTTTGATGTTTATCTATAGTATTAATAGTATCGTTGAGTTAGTATCCCATAACACAAGTCTCGAACTTACATTGGGGCTAGCTCAATCTGTGTGATTAGTCCGTATATATTTATTTTTATTTTAACATTGGACGTGGTTGAAACTAAGATTTAGGAAAATAAATTTAAGAATTATTATCTTGTGAGCCTCTTTCTTTAAATGCACTCAGGAGTCCTAATCAAAATCAAAACGTGAAACTTATTTGAAGTTGCTTGATATGAATAAAACCAAACACTTGATACACTTAAATTGATGAGCACAACTGGAAATTAGTATCTTGAGCTCCTCCGAGATTTACAAGGCAAACTAAGCTACTAATTACGGCTGTTATCATAAGATGGAGGTGGTTGAGCTGTTTGAAATGTCTACAAGCATCTTGAAAAATCTAACATAGGTCATGGCTACTTAGGAATTTAAACAGGAGGAGTTATCATAAACAAGGTGTTTCGCACTACTTTGTCCGTGTGGGTTTCATTTTTATTCGGGCCCATCCGGGCCCCTGGACTTCGGAACATCTCAAGGGAACACGCTATGATGATTAGTAAAACAAAGGCACTTCTAGTGGGCAATCCTCGCAAAGTTTCATTGGTAATTGTAACTGCGTTAGCGCCACAGCTCAAGGTTACTGCGACGCTAATTCATTGATAATCTCAGTTAAGTTAGTGCTTAGCTACTAATATTTAACCTGATAGTGATAGATGCCATGGTGATTAGTTATAATGAGACACTTCTAGTGAGCAATCTTTGAAAAGATCCCACTCTGACTGCGTTAGCGCCACAGCTCAAGGTAAATCTCACCTAACTGGATCCATCCGGATAACTGCTACGATAATTCATTGATAATCTCAGTCAAGTTGGTGCTTAGCTGCTGGAACTTCAGTTGATAGTGATAGAAACACGCTTAGGTGATTAGTTAAAATGAGACACTTCTAGCTAGCAATCCTTGTAAAGTTCTCACTCTCAGCTGAAATAGTTACTACATTAGCATCATACCTGAAGATTAATCTCACTTAACTGGGTCTATTTGAATTACTGCGACGCTAATTCATTCATAATCTAAGTTACGTTACTGCTTACTAGCTGGAACTTCAGTTGATAGTGATAGAAACACGCTTTGGTGATTAGTTAAAATGAGATACTTCTAGCGAGCAATCCTTATAAAGCTCTCAGCTTACCAATAGTAGTAACTGCTTTGGCATAGCTCATCACCAAACTAGATAATTTCAATTAAGTTGTTGCTTAGCTGCTAAAACTTAAGTTGATACTGATAGAAACACGCTATGGCGATAAGTTTAAATGAGACACTTCTATTGAGCATTCCTTGGAAATCTCTCACTCTCACCGGTAATGGTAACTGCGTTAGCACCATAGCTCAAAGTTAATCTCACCTAACTGGATCCATCTGGATTACTGCGACGCTAATTAATTGATAATCTCAGTTAAGTTGTTTCTTAGCTGCTAAAACTTGAGTTGATGGTGATAGGATTTGATATTTTGTAAATAAACAATTGAGTTTTACCTAAGTATAACTTGAAGAGGTTTAAGTTTTGAAAAAGAAAGGGTAAATCGATAGATAACTTAGAATTCCTTCAGAATTTCGTCCAGCTGATTAGTAAACTTGTATTGAAACTCACTTCACCCATTTCTTACTGATTAGTATATCTGTTGTCATCTTATCAATATAATCTGCGGTGCTCATTAAAAACGTCACACGCGACCATGCTTCACCAAAACATCTTTACTGTCATCAAACATATCTATCATATTACTATCACCCCAATCTCAACGTCTGAAAGCTCAATTTCGATCAGTTTTATCAGCGCAATCTGTTTTTGGGGCTGTATCACTTAGTTTGCGTATAGCAGTGACGCCGGAGGCTGCACAAAATTCCCATTTTCCATGCGATTTACCACAAATTAATGCTTCGAATACGTCGCCGCCTCGAAATTTATGTATGGATTTGCATCTAACTAACTACAGCAGCGTATCCCAAAGTGGATCGTTTGAAACCTTTTTGGGGATCTACTTCCAACTTTAAAGAGACATTGCATATTTCTCTTTAAAGGCAAGGAAGACGAGAGTAAGTTGTACCTATCCTATTAAAAAAACTAGGGCAAAATCACAAAAATAAAGCTAACACCACAGTAGTTGTAAACTTGTATTGTTGGATACTGACTCAACGATATTATATTATTTTAAATTATTTACATAAATAGATAAACATCGAAGACCTAGGAAACTCTGAAAATATCGTTTCAATCATTACCCAACCCGGGATCAAACCCGGGAACACTCATGTCCCAATCCACCGCGGAAGTTGTCACTAAACTAGTTATATGCCATTGATTTCTTTAATTTTGTAGTAAATATGAAAGCAAAACCATAATAAGTATATGCCTTCGCTAATACAGACAATCACGAGATAAAAAAAATATAAACTTAAAGTTTTCTTGATTCATCGATAATTACAATTAATTGGCAGCTTTCAGGCGAAACCCTTTCTGATTTCTGTATATCTAACTAATATTATAAATGCGAAAGTGAGTTTGTTTGTTTGTTTATTTGTTTGTTTGTTACGCTTTCACGCCCAATCCACTGAACCGATCATCATGAAATTTTGCATACACATAGGTTAGGGTACCGAGAAGGACATAGGCTATATTACGCGAGCGAAGCCACGGGTAACAGCTAGTGTAAATATAAAGGGTTCTATACACCAATAAACTTCGCATACATCCATTCGAACAAAATAACATTTTTTCTCATAAAATCGTGTAAAAAACATGATCTTGACACAGTTTGAGGACTTTTGATCTAACGGTAAGCTTTTATCGGTTAGCCGATAATTGCAATTTATTAATAAGTTTCAGAAAATAAAAATAAATATGATGTATCCCACATCTAACAACACAAACTTTAATTCAACTAAAAATGTTTATTTCTCAATTTAATTACACATTCTTAATAAGATATAAAATATCTTATTTCTTCATTTAATGAATGAATATCAGAATAGTATTTTTAATGTAAGAAAATTACTTATAAAATAATAATTGGTTAAATAAATATCTTCGCTGGAATGCTTCACCGCTGATCCAGCAGCAAATTGAATGGAAAATGGACGAGGGTTATGGTAGACAACCAATTTGTTTTAGTCGCTATACTGGTGCTTAATTGACCTGACCAAGTGAGCGGGGTTACTGTTGATTCGTCACTATTGTTGATTCTTAACCTTATTAAAGTAAAGGTTGTTTATAAACAGCGTGTAAATTGGCCCTCGACAGACCCTTAAAGGGGTGACTCAACCCGTCAATATGAACAACTTTTCCTAAAGGATTCATCCGAGGAACTTAATTTATTTCGTCATTTTCATTTAAAAGTGTCAGCCATCCGGGCAATTAGTATAGGATAGTCAAAAATTTCTAATAGTACACGGGTTGAGTCGGCCCTTGAGGAAATTTGTGGGATTAACACACTGTATACCGCTACGGTACCATAATTTTACGATGTGTTCAAAACGGTGCGCTCGACCGGCATTTACGACCGGCGCAGAAGGAAATCCTATAACATAATCCATCAAGTACAAAACATAGTTCAACATATACCTCTTTTATACGAGACCGTAATCTAGTTCAGCTAATTCAGCGATAAAAATATTAGTCCAGTGTAGTAAAAACAAAACAAAATAAAAAGATACAGGCCCGATGGACCGAATAACCGGGTCGTATCCGGTAATCCTCCGGGAGCCAGGCGTTCGGATAAACCGGCTTTTGTATATACTAACACGTAATATTCTGACCCAGACAATGTATTTTTTGGTAAATTCTAACCAATTGATGATTAATTTTTGCAGGGGTCCATTTGAACACTTTTAAAGTTATCCGGTTGTGAAATGGGATGGCATGGTTTATCAATATATTAATGTTGAAATCAAAATACTAATGTTGATCAAGGATGTAAGAACACATTTTGTTTTTTTTTAATTTTTAATATATAAAAAGATAAATTATCAGCATATAATGCAGGTCACGGTAAGATAAGCAATAAACATATTACAATTATAAACATAATTTAAGGAAAAAAAACTTATTACCTATGAAAATAATGAAACGAAAAGTAATATTGAAACATAAATGAAAAGACTTAAGGGGGAACAGTAGGCACAGTAGCGACGCCAATCATTTTATTCCTAATACTTTACAAATAGAAAGGAATTCAAGAATATAAACAATACAAGCCTTAGTAAATAACCTGAAGTATTTTTTGAATCATGTTTATTACTATCGGAATCAGTGAGAATTATGAGAATCTGATTACCGCCAAAAACGGCCGTTTTTGGCGGTTATCACTTTTTCTCTCAATGACTGATTCTCATAATATCAAAACATGATTCCAAAAATACTTCACGTTATTTACTAAAACTTGTATTGTTTATATTCTTGAATTTCTTTCTATTTGTAAAGTATTAGGAATAAAATGATTGGCGTCGCTACTGTGCCTAGTGTTCCCCCTTAAAAATAAAAACGTAATAATAATTTATAATTAAAACTACAGATCAAAATTAAGTTTGCACCCGTGTGGCAAAGTGCCAAGAACACTGGCTGCCTTCCCGCGCAGTATAGTAATTCTAATTTTTTAAATAATTATGTCATACTTCCATGCTAGTTTGGGATAAAAGAAAACACGTAAAATGTACCAGCAGCATCTCTTCCCGTACCGATAGAGGGAATTGGCGGAAATCTTAGGTATCATGTGAATAGGCAATCCGGCTAGCAATTCATCAGTATTTTAATTCCATTTTCCACCTAAACGCTCACCAAAATGCTTAACGTGGCCTTCAGATCTTATAGACACTGGCTCTGTCTATTCTGCAGAAGGAAAAGACATGACAGTATATCTTACCTACTATTTTTTTACGCAATGAGCTCGAAATTGAGATATTACAAATACTTTATTTACTGGTATTCGGTGAATTGCAGAAGTCGATCAATAGTTAATTTTTACGGTCCTATAGTGTATGTATCTACCTATACAATATGTAAATAAGACCCTGTCTAATCCTTTAAGATGCAACTCAGCCCGTAAATATGACCAACTATTCTTATGCGACTAACGCCGGAAATAGGAAAAAAATAAAGTTACTTTCCCATACAAAGGTGTTCAATGCTGTTTTTTTACAGCATTACACCTATAAGAAAAGTTTATATTGACGGACTGAGTCGCCCCTTAAATAATTGGACAGGATTTTATTAGCCTACTGTATGTACGATTGTGAAATTAGTTTTATTATATTAACTTTTAAATTTAAATGCCTCTTAGGATATCGAAATATACTCTTTACAGTAGTTAACTAAGTTTAGGCTTCCGACTGCTCTAGCTAATATGGCTCTGGCAGTATAAACAGGGTTGTGCTCTTGCAGTGGAGACTCAAAAAGACCTAATGATGATAATGATGATGACTAGTTAATTCGATTAAATCATTGAAAAATTACTCCCTAGTTGAGTACTCCCCAGATGACAGTGGATCCAAATATATCTATCGCTATGGCACTCAAACGCATGAAGTTTTAGGTATATACCTATTTGTGCGATTGAAATAAAATAATTTGCGTGATGAATTAATAACGAAACGTTTTTTAAAACCATATTTGAATAATTGCGTCTTACATCGTACGATATTCAGCGTACATTCTTATTTCTTATCACAGACTAACTAATGAGTATTTAATCTTGAAATAAAAACTAAACTATTATAACCTCTTTCCACTATATAGATAGCTCTTACAAAAAAATATTATCGAACTGGACGTGGCGTGATAAATCCCGGGAATCACCCCTAACGAGGGCCTGGGGATTTATTGGTGATTTAGGGGAAGCTAATGAATTAAGCGTCCTAACATTAGTACAGTTAAAACAAACGATTTTTTCTTCGGGATTGGATTGAAATATACGAGCGTTTTTTGCATCACGGCACGATACAGTTATAGAATTAAATTATTTTTCTGTTTAGAAACTTGCTTATGATACTTTTACCTGACTGATCCATCCAGAAGGACGATTGTGTTTTTTTGCACGTATGTATGTAAATGTGTATGTAAGTATGTCTGTTTCATTGCTGCCTCATGTAGCCTAAACAACCTGATCGATTTTGAAGTGTGAGGTGTTATAAGATTCGCATTTTTTCCTCGGACAGTCATAGGCTATGTGACACCTCTAAAATTTAAGTGGCGGGCGGTAACTGTAAAAAAGGCCGTCGGGTTTTTTATTCCTTGAAATATCCACTTAATTTAGTTACATTTTGAATAATACTTGTTGATAAACTAAAAAGCTTTCAGAAACCAAACGAGCATTTGCTATGGAAATTTACGGTCCGTTACGGAAACTTGTTTATATTGACGGGCTCAGTAGTCCCTGAGTGTCCCATTTACACTGCGCATCGAGTACAAATACACATCCAAATTTATGTCAATCTGAAAATATCGTCTATCGAGACCAGATTGGGAATCAAACCCAAGACGCTGAGGGTTATTAAAGCATTTGCTCCACCATATAAACTGCAACTAAGCCACATAAGTCGCAAGGTTATTGCTGTCACCTATTATTCAATTAAATAAGATTCGAAATTCATAAAACGGTACCGTCCACGATAAAATCTTGTATGTTTTCAAATATTCTCCTCCAACAAGACGAAGCCCTTGAGCGCTAAAAATCTTCTCGTGTTTAATTTCGCTTAAACAGAATTAAAGTGTTTGAGCAAGAAATATTGTATCCAAAATAATTTTAGGAAAAATTCTATGAAATTGAATTCCGCTATTTTGTTTATCTAATCAATTTTGTCAATATTTAAGATTTACCTTTTTATAACCAATGATTCACAGTAAAGAAAATTGGAAACAAAATAAGTAGAAATTTTAAAATGTTTAACGCTTATTTCAGTTTACCGTTTTATGTATTTAGCACGAAGACACGCCCTCATCTTTAGTGTGTGCTGTAAGATTATTAATTGAAAAACGTTTCTTAAGAAACCTACATATGACAGGTAAATCACATTTATTAAATCGCTGACTGAATTTCAATTATTTTTTTCGGATCGAATAAGGTTTTATAAACGGGTTATAGTTAACCGACTAATAAAGGGACATGCAACTACGGAACCCTACAATGCATAGGGCATGGAACAGACGGGGCCTCCTCCCTTTAATATTAATTTTATTCTGGTTTACATTAATAAACATAATTTTATTGCCATTTTGCGTGATAGGCGGCGTAGCACGGATCCAACTCGCAGCATGGGCCAATTTTTTGTTTACACACAAAAATCGGCCTTTGCTGACAACAATGATGTTAGATTTTTTTCAGCTTATATAAACAGCCTCTGTGGGCCAGTGGTTAACATGTTTGCCTTATTGACCCGGGGGTCGTGGGTTCGATTCCCACCGGAAGCATACTTTGTTAAGTTGTTTCTAGGTTAGGACATTGCAGTCATGAATCACCTGTGTCTAATAAAAAAGATAATTCCGTGCTTTGGAAGGCACGTTAAGCCGTTGGTACCGGCTGCCATCTGGTAGTCGTTAAAGGAACCATGCCAGAGGCCGAGAGGTGATTCCGAAGAATTCTGACACCAGGGTGTGCATGGTCGACTGACCGTATCACCTACACGAAATTATGATGATGATGAGCTTATATGAAGCCAATACCAAACGCATAGATCTAACGTCTTATTATAATAGCCAAGATCAATGGCTTACCGTACCTTCCGAAGCACAACATAACTTTTAAGAACAATACGTTAAGAGTATAGTCTGTGGACATAGCAAACTAAAAGTCAACACAAGTTTCCTCTCTGAAGCCAGCGGTAAAGTGGCTTAACTTAAGTAGGCTGCCAGTGCAGGAGCAAAATTATACATTTTAACTTTATTCAATACAACTTTCAAACGAAGCACGATATTTTATTTAAAAATTAATAAACTTATCATACATTTAAAAAGGGGAAATTTGACGTGTAGTTTATAATTGGTAAGGCCTCTAATGTAACAGCCTCTCTGGGCGTTTGCCTAATTGACCCTAGAGTCGTGGGTTCGATTCCCACGATAAGCATACTTTGTTGTTTCCAGCTTGGTTAGGACATTGCAGGCATGAATCACCTGATTTTCAGATAAGAATGATGTTTCCGTGCTTCGGAAGGTACGTAAAGCCGTTGGTCCCAGCTGTCATCTGGTAGTCGTAAAAGGAACCAGTTCAGAGGCCGAGAGGCGGTTCCGAAGAACTCTGACATAAGGGTGTGCATGGTCGACTGACCATGTCACCTACACGATATGATGATGATGAATTGGTAAGGCGTTGGTCGTACAAATACTTAGACTGCTGGTCCGTATCCTGCTCACGTGGATTTTTCCCATATTTTAATTTTAATTAAATAAGAGTACACCACAGCTTTGTTTCACACTGCGAGAATCCTAGTGAATACTATTTCCGTAATGAAGGCTAACATGCATGTACAAACAGACGTAACAACCGGAGAATAGTGAATTACTTTAATTAAACACAGCTTCGCTAGTTATTCGGATGCATGCAAGTTCTTGTAAATACAGAGCGACGCCATTTTGTGAGATAACCCAGTAAGTAAACGCGTACCTGTTTCTTATAAAACAACGTCCCATATTTTATAATAAAAATTAACAAATACATAATAAACTAACAATAATTCTGTTTCACGCTGGTCTAGGAAAAACTTAAAATGTAGAATATCCAGCTGATTCTCTTCCGCATCGATCGAATCATCACTATCACTACATATTATAAAACAAAGTCCTCCGCCGCGTCTGTCTGTCTGTCTGTCTGTTCGCGATAAACTCAAAAACTACTCCACGGATTTTCATACGGTTTTCACCAATAGATAGAGTGATTCACGAGGAAGGTTTTAAGGTATAAAACATGCCCGGGCGCAGCCGGGTAGGGCTGCTAGTTGTATATAAGCGATGTGGCTAGCAAATCCCATCACTATTTTGATTTCGTTCTCCACCTACAAGCCCACGACATGCTAAACGTAGCGTTTTGGTTTTATGGACCTAGGCTCGGTTTACCCCGCAAGGGAAAAAGACGTGATAGTATCTATGTATTGTATGAACATAATAAACCTATTTTAGTTAAAATATGTTTTGTTTTCCCTCTTTCCAATGTGTAATATTAAAAGGTCAAGACAAAATTTATATGAATTTTAAAAGATTTAATAAGTTTTTGCCATAGAGGGTCGAATTTAACGGGTCTCCTACGTGTCTGCGAATCCCTTTTCTTCGTAAATTTAACTACATATCCAACAAAGATGGAAGTATAGAGGTTCAAATAAGTCAATGATTTATTAGCATCCCATGGAATTAAAACTAGGTAATCAAACATTAAACCTATATGAGCGGGAGGTGTGTCCATAGATAGAAAGAAATAAATATTTTATTGTGATACGTCTTTCTCAATAACATTGAGATTCTTAAAACTATTATTCTCAAAGTCAATCGTTTGAAAATAGGCGTCTAATGATACTTATTTATTTTATTGAGAAAAAATAATGTAAGTTACCTTACGGTCGTGTCAACTTTGCCGATTTTCTCTACTCCGCAGAAAGCGATTAAGATAATTTGTTAGAGTAAACGGAAAATAAATTTGTTACGCTTTCACGCCCTATTTACTGAACCGATCATCATGAAATTTTGCGAAATTCAAAAAACGATTGAATCTTTAATCGGTTCTAAAAATTAATACATTTGAAAAATAACTCTATGCTTTAAGGAAAACATATCTAAACACTCATAATAATAGAAGGGTTTCATTAAGTCCCAAAATGCTTTTAACGCAAAAGTTTTAAACTTGTTTTGTTTGGCTCAAGTGCCCAAAAATATTTACTTAGGGCACGTAATGATGTTCGGGGTAAACAAAATTAATTATGTGGAAATACTTCACCACAGTTTATATGTATAATTTATTGTTCTGGAGGTTTGACGCTTAGGCGTGGTAGTTGATATTCTACTCTGCTATTAAGAGATTATGGGTTCGAATTCCAGCGAGAGCAAATGCATGTATGTAGGTTATTTTACAGATTTGATTATGTGGTTAGTAAATAAGGGGGCTGGTCGGTGGGTGTCCAACGCTGCGCTTGCCAGCATTCAAGAACCCACGGGAATCATACTTTGTTAAGTTGTTTCCAGTTTGGTTAGGACATTGCAGGCATGAATCACCTGATTGTCTGGTAAGAAAGATGATTCCGTGCTTCGGAAGGCACGTTAAGCCGTTGGTCCCGGCTGCCATCTGGTAGTCGTTTAAGGAACCACGTCAGAGGCCGAGAGGCGGTTCCAAAGAACTCTGACACCAGGGTGTGCATGGCCGACTGACCGACCGTGTCACCTACTCGAAATGATGATGAGTGCCTACCTGTGACCTAAGTCAGGTCATCCGACCACCTGCCCCCCTATTAACCAACTCGGATGACAGGTGTCGATGCCTATCAATCTAGGATTTACTGTTACAATGCGGTTTTTGTATTCCAAATAAAAATTTCGTGCAATCAAAACCCGCATTGTAACTGTAAATTCTAGATTGATAGGCATCGACACCTGTCATCCGAGTTGGTTAATAAGGGGGCTGGTCGGTGGGTGTCCAACGCTGCGCTTGCCAGCATTCAAGAACCTTTCTACCCCATTGGCCGTCAGTAATTCGCGCTATTTGCCCCGCTCACTGCCACTCCGGTTCTATGTCGTACGTCAGTGATCTATGTTTTTCTACGGATTTTCTCGTTTATGAGCGAAAAGGAAAAAAACCAATTTCATAGAAAATCGATCATGTCAGACTGTGTGAGAGGATATTATTTAGTTAGAACTCTATTTTCCAGAGTGAAGGTTGTTCAATGTCATGTAATATCACGTTTGAATATTGCGACTGTTGCCTTTCTCGTTATTGGGAATTGAAACCAAGTACTAGGAATTGGTAACTATTGTCTGTATGAATATTTGGAATATAAATAAATCCGTCCGAATGCTGGAAACTTTATTCTACTAGCTTTTGCGCGCGAATCCGCCCGCGTGATATATAGCCTACGTCCTTCTCAATACCCCAACCTATGTATATGCAAAATTTCAAGATGATCGATTTAGTAGATACGGCGTATAAGCGTTACAAACAAACAAATAAAAAACAAACTCACTTTTGCATTAATAATATTAGTTAGGATAAGGATTGTATAGACAAGTAACACGAAGGGTCTACGGATCGATAAGCGTCCATAGAATACGGTTACCACTTTCCATCAGGTGCCCACTGGTTGCCGTAGTTTAATAATTATTTCATCGTATGTCCGTTTGCCAACTCAGTTGTATTAAGATTAAATTCAGATTAGCCTGGGTCTTGGATGTTGGTCTTAAAGATATCTTTAAAAAATATTGTATCGCTAATTAAGTATCCTTCGACACAAGTTAAAAACTGTCTGTGGGGCTAGCGCAAACCGTGTGATTTGTCCATATATAAATAATTATGTCAGGCAAATCGCACGGTTAAATAAATAATTAATAAGCACAATAAATAATTATTCATTGTGCTGCCTTGAAAACAACGTAGACAACCAGAGAACAGAAAATGTTACTATCGTTCTCTTGCGTGCGACATATCGTGCTTGGCGTTAAGGGGGCTCTCAATGACTGATTCTCATAATATTATGAGAATCAGTCATTAAGAGAAAAAGTGATAACCGTCAAAAACAGCCGTTTTTGGCGGTAATCAGATTCTCATAATTTCCACTGATTCCGATAATAATAAACATGATTCCAAAAATACTTCAGGTTATTTACTAAGGCTTATATTGTTTATATTCTTGAATTTCTTTCTATTTATAAAGTATTAGGAATAAAATGATTGGCGTCGCTACTGTGTTTACACATCTAGTGTTCCCCCTTAACAATACTAATCAGAAAATTCTACAAATTCAGGAATTTACCTCCAACTCTTTGTTAGTAAAAAGCTCTGCCAAGAACGATATGGAATCTTGAACGGCGGAAATGGATGGTTCAGTACAAAAAAATTTAACAACATTTACGGCTTTTCAATTTTTTCCCTCTTAGTGACAAATTTTATAATTTGATTTGAATTCCTGTATTTGAAGAACAAAGTAAAAAGTTCTTGTAGTAGCTGTTAGTTAAAATATTTCAATGAAAATATTCAGTAATGAGATAAATAAATAGAGTATGTCATTAAAGTTTGAATTTGATTTTCCATTATAAATTTAATACATAACATACCTCTTATTATTTTATTTACTTTAATTTTATCTATGGTCTCTATTATTGAGGGAAAACATGAGGCAGTCGATCGTCTAATTCTTGTAGTAGTCTTCAGTATTTTTCTTCATCGATTGTAGTCGTAACTACAATGATTTTCTTATTTATAAACCAGAAAAAAAATTATGTATTCACTCGAATAACGTCACAAATCCAATAACCTCCACAATATTAGGATCTTCAATAACACCGATAAATTCAAAGACGAGCCATTTCCATAACTTTGGGTGCTTAGTCCAATACATTCCAAGTTTTATTGACAAACCCTCTTTAATTTTAATAAAGAGCTGCGTATATTCGGTCTAAACGACCCTTGTTTGTGGAAAAGGGTGTCACGATATAATTAAAGTTATTTATCGCTCTAAAAGTCTATTATTAAAGGAGTTAAATAGAGAATTTATTTGCTTATCTCGTGGCGATAAAAAGGGCAATTAAGTTGTTTTTATCGGACAGTTTCTAAATTAAGATATTTTAAGACTATCAACCTTTTCCTTTTAGCGATTTTTCTCGCTCGTTGTCTTATCTTTTAAGCTTGGTTTTAATGGACTTAACAATTTAAAGTAATAAGAATATATATTTTACAGGCTTTAATTCTAAGATTAATCAGAGAACACAGTTCATTAACTATATAATCATATCTTAAAATACAAATTGCATTTTGAACCCTAAATAATATGCATTACTTTTGTAAATTAAAATTTTTGGACAATAAGATGGCTTCAGTGTTAAAAAAAAGTGTCTTTTTCATCGACCCATCTTTACCCCGACCCTGAATGTGAAAAGTATGAAATTTTATCAGCTATACAATGCATTGAAATGAATTTTCTTCCCACAATATTGAATTTACCTTTGGGCCGGATTGTTCTGGCTCTGGATGGTTCAACTTCCACTTACTATGAGTCAGAGCCTAACTAGCTAAATTTCCTTTGAAATAAATAAATCCGTTCACCTATTTTTTCCACCTTTATACCCACTCCGATGCTAAACGTGGCCTGTAGGTTTTATAACCTTGGGTTCTGTCTACCTTGCAAGGGATAAAGACGTGATAGTATGTATGTATCTATTTTTTGGTTATAATGCCACAGACAGAAACTCATCTCATCAAACGAGTTTTACAAAACTCCTATTTTAAATCGTTGGTAAAAAGGATCGTTTGAATTCGTATCCTTTGATAGTATTTTCTTATTACTGAACATTCCTTTTTACAGCAAGGCACTAAATAAAAGACTTTAAAGTGTCTCCGTTCCGTTTCTGCAGTTTTCAGAGCCAACATTATGCGCCCTCACGTCGGCGGTAATGAAGTGGTCGCGACAGTGCATTACGTCACACCCGACTCGAAGTGGACACATGACACAGACTGAAAACTTTAACTGTACCAACATCCAACTGTAAATGCAATCTTATAATTTAACAAGCTTTACGTACAGAATAGCTTACCTCAGGTATTGATAGTAAAAGATTTACTATAAAAGAATTAGTTATGTTTTTGGCATTTTTATGTGTGTTGATAAAAATGTAAAAGAATCAAGTCTGGATAGAAATTACATTAGCGTTTCTATATAACTATTTGGCAAGTTTTATTAGGGGTGTAACCTGAATATAAACGCGCCCAGTTCATATATAAACCTAGTAAGTATATCTTCAGAGATTGCGCTGAATTCTCCGTTCTATTTCTGCATTTTTCAGAGCAAACATAATGCGCCCTCACGAAGGCGGCCACGCACCAGCATCTGCTCCTATAATACTCATTTTTTTTTAATCAAGCGCACTGGTGACCTGAAATGGCTAAATGCATCAAGAGCGCAACGCCATATAAAAAAAAAAACAGTTTGGTGCGCATTTTCTGGTTTTATTGTATGTTGCTAATTGCATATTATATTTTTCCTCGCATTAATTATATAAAGTAGAGTGTTCAACTCGAGTGTAAACGATCAATTTACACCCTCGAACTATAAGCGCCCTCCCTTGCTTCGCTTGCTCATGCACCTAAATATCTCGGGTGTAATTGATCACTTACAACCCTTGTATAACAATCTACTATTGTTCCATTACAGCATTTTTCAGTACCGGATATATGCTTACTCACGACAGCGGTAATGAAGTGGTCGGAGTGTTCATGGTGCATTACGTCACAATACAGTGAACACATGGCATAGACATAAATCTAGTAAGAGTTTTGAAATGATCAAGCTGTATAGTAAACATTATTTATTTGAAAGGCAAATATTGTGATATCAGATTTCATTTATTTGAGTTTTATCAACCATAACTACTGAGTGCCTGAACTGATTTACACCTTTAATTCAAGCTATCCTACCTTACCCTATAACCATCATCATAAGGTCTTTCTAGTCTACACTGCATACACACTCTCCACGCTGGCCAGACCTATTACCCTATCACATAAGATATTTTGTTTTTGAATGCTTATAATTTTATTGCAAAAAAATCTTGTAATTAATTAAAGCTGTACTAAAATAATGTAAAAAGAAGAAGCGAGTGAAGCAAACGAGGGCGTTTATAGTTCCAGGGTGTAATTGATCATTTACACTCGAGTTGAACACTCTACTTTACATCATGAATGCGAGGAAAAATATATGTAATTAGCAACAAACAGTAAAACCAGAAAATGCGCGCCAAACTGTTTTTTATATGGCGTTGCGCTCTTTAGGCATTCAGCCATTTCAGGTGGCCAGTGCGCTTGTTTAAAAAAAGCACACACCTAAATTTGTCTTCGTTCAAATTTTTTTTCCGATCAAAAGTTATACGTCCCTATGTGTCAACGGTAATCAAGTAGTCGTGAGTGTTCGCAGTGCATTACGTCACACTTGACTTTCAGTGCCACATAAGAGTAAAACAAGTGTATAGGACAATAATATTAATAGTAAATTTTACAACTTATGACGTTTTCTCTCAATGTAACTAAACATATAGATACTAAGATATGCATATAAATGTCTGTGTTCCATTCTAGCGTTTTTCATTATGCACACTCACGTCGACGGTAATGCAGTGTTCACAGTGCAATACGTCACACGCGACTTAGATGAGACACATGATAAAGAGTAAAAGTAGTGTATACGATAATAATCTTAATAGTCCATATTACTACTTACAACGTTTCCTATGAATATAACTAAATTATAGCGACAAACGCATCGTAAATGTGTGTGTTCCATTCTAGCATTTTTCATTATGCACACTAACGTCGGCGGTAATGAAGTGTTTACAGAGCATTATCTCACATCCAAATTGAACCGGACTTGTAATTTATTATTATTAATACTATACAAAACATTTTTATGATAAATTACCATCCATTTTCTAAATATCTTTTAGTTCAAAGCCTGTTTGCCATTCCAAATTTTACTTATGCGATGCGACAGGTTTCAAATTGTACTTACCACATATAATTACACTGTAGTAACATTATTGTAAGAGCTGATTTAATGAACAATACGAAACGCAATAAAGAAATTGAAAAATTTTAAATAGAGACTCTACAATTTAGTCTGCCTATGTACTTACATGTATGTGGAAAAAGCAAGCTATAAACTACCTTATTTAAAATTATTTCGTCAATATACGAGTAATTCTAAACAGACTATAAATAGAAACACTATAATCTAGTCTGCCTATGGTATATGTGGAGAAAGCACGCTACAAACTGCATTTTTTTAAATAATTAAGTAACTCGTATTTTAAGGGTGATTCTGAACAATCTGACAATATTTTTAATGTCGATACCAGACTCCATAATATAATTATAACCTTTAAATAGGCGGTGCGGCTAGCAACCCATCACTATTTTGATTCCGTATTCCATCTTTAAGCCCATGAAAATGCTAAACGTGGCCTTTCGTTCTTATAACTATCGGCTCTGCCTACCTCGTAAGGAATAAAGACGTGATACTATGTATTTATGTAACAATTTGTTGTCATCATCATTTCGTGTAGGTGACACGGTCAGTCAACCATGCACACCCTGGTGTCAGAGTCCTTCGGAACCGTCTAAATTCGCCGAATTTGTTGTTAAATAAGATATGACAATTAATAAGTGTTTAAAGAAACCTATATTAAGTAAACATTTGAGTTTAACTTTGATAAAAAAAGCTGTTATAGTTATATTGTAGTTATGGCTACATTCTATATTAACTTCAATATGGTCATGTCAGTACAATCAAGCTCCATACAGCTAATTGTCTCATTCACGGTAAGTGCTCCGAGATTCACGACTGCGCCCACGGGACCGTACGCAAGTATTAGTGAGAAAGCTACGTCTTAAATTATTACGCCTTGGTGTTTAAGTTCTCCTTGTACTTTGAAAATGTTAGGTTTCGATCTATCCATCGTGTAAATACAATTAGTACAACGGCAAATTTAGGTATTAAATACTTGACCCTTTTTGCTTATGTTGCGTTAGTATCCTTTCTTCTCTAAACTCCCCGCCACGAGAAGCTATAAATTAAGTACATCAATAAACTTCTACTGAGTTGGAGTTACCTAGCTACAATATTATGAGTTAACCAAATACAATTGACTTAAATTACTATACGGGTAATACGAAACTAAAGACCAATTCTAATTAGTCGAGTTATATTTTAACGATACAAAACGCTGTCGCTCAATGTTTTTTGGTTCGAGGTGAATGTAAACATTTGGTGCATTTCTGAGATATAATAAAGTTTCTGTATCAGTTTTGGCTATAAGTTATTTTTTTTATTAGCTATTGAGTCTTATTGATTTATAATAAAGTTTCTGTAACAGTTTTCGCTATAAATTGTTTTTTTTTTTATTAGCTATTGAGTCTCAATGCAGGGCAAAAGATTTTTTACGTTGACAAATAATTACTTCACCTGCAAACTCCCTCCATTTTTTAAGGAAAAATATTTCTAACCATCTCTTCTTTGGTTTATTTTTTTACACAAAAAACAACAATATTATTTTTTTATTTCATCCAAATGTTGCGAACCCCTGAACATTTGTTTACATAATTTATAGCTTCTTATAAAAGGGACTTTAGCTAGAATATTTTTTAACTAGCCAATAACTTCATTGCTTGATTTTCAAAGATATCTATCATTTATTAAAATATGGCACTACATAAGTGTTTAAAAAAATAAATATCAAATAAACGTTGTAATTAAAATTAATTTGACAAAGAAAATCAACAATATTTTGCTCATGTCAGTACAATCAAGATCCATACAGCTAATTGTTTCATTCACGGTAAGTGCTCCGAGATTCACGACTACGCCCACGGGGCCTCCGTACGCAGGTATTAGTGAGAAAGCTACGTCTTAAATTATTCCGCCTTTGTGTTTATGTTCTCCTAGTACTTTTATTGTGTTATGTCAAGTCTTTTTCTATCTAACATGTAAATTTAACGAGTAAAACGCGATGTATAAAAACCTGGCCATACTAAAATTTTACGTCTTAAATAGTTGACCCTCATTGTTTATGTTTCTTTAGTATCTCTTTTTCCTCTAGCTGAGATAAAAAAATAAAATAGCTGATCGACTTGATTGGTTGAATTTTAAAGACATATATCATTACATGAAATATGACGTAAATGTAATAAAAAAAAGTCAACAATGATTTGGTCATATCAGTACAATCAAGCTCCATGCAGCTAAGTATTTGTTTCATTCACGGTAAGTGCTCTGAGATTCACGACTGCGTCCATGAGACCGCCGTACGCAGGTATTAATAAAAACCTATATCTTAAATTATTCCGCCTTAGTGATTATGTTCTTCTAGTACTTGTATTATGCTATGTCTTCTTATATCTAACGTGTAAATCCAACGAGTAAAATGCGATGTAAAACCTGGCCATAAAGTGTTAAATAATTGACCCTTACTGTTTATGTTTTTTTAGTATCCGAAACAGTACATAAACAGTTGATTATTAATTTAATTTGAAAAACATATTTCATTTAATCAAATATGATAATTCATGAGTGTTTAAAAAATCATGTATTAAATAAACGTTTAAATTTAAATTTGTAAAAAAAACAACAATATTTTGCTCATGTCTGTACAGTCAAGCTACATACATCTAATTGTCTCATTTACAGTAAGTGCTTCGAGATTCATGACTGTGCCCATAGAACCTCCGTACGCAGGTGTTAGTGAGAAAGCAACGTCTTAGATTATTGCGCCTTTGTGTTCATGTTCTCCTAATACTTTAATAATGCTTTGTTATGTCTTCTTCCACTTAACGTGTAAATGTAAATCCAACAAGTAAAACGCGATGTGAAATATGTGGTCATAAAGTGTCAAATAATTATCTATCCCTTATCGTTTATGTTTTTTAGTATCCGTTCTTCTCTAGCTGGGATAAAAAAGTAATTATTCGATCACCTTCATTGGTTGAACTTTAAAGACATATTTCATTTTATGAAATATTACAATATATTTATGTTTAAAGTAACATAATCAAATAAACGTTTGATTTTAAATTTGATAAAGAAAATCAACAATAATTTGCTCATGTCGGTACAATCAAGTTCCACACAGCTAATGTCTCATTCACGGTAAGTGCTCCGAGATTCACGACTGTGCCTATAGGACCTCCGTACGCAGGTATTCGTGAGAAAGCAACGTCTTAAATTATTCCGCCTTTGTGTTTATGCTCTCCTAGTACTTTTAGAATGTTATATCTTCTTATATCTAACGTGTAAATCCAACGAGTAAAACGCGACGTATAAAAACTTGCCAGAACAAAATTGTAAATATTAAATAGTTGACCCTTACTTATTTATGTTTCCTAAGTATCCTTTTTTTATGTCTACGATAAATGTTTTTATTTGCTTATCAAATTGGTTGGTTGAATTTTAGAAAAATTGACCCTATTTCTCTGGCATTGCCGGCAAAAACAGAGTTAATGTTAGTGTTCTTAAGTGTAAATAATAACAAGAAAAGGGTAACAAAGGCTGTATTAGACGAAAAAATCAAATAGAAGAAAGCTTACATAAAAATTGGAATAGGGTAAAAAATAGTAAACGAAGAAGATGCTAGGGGTAGGCCCTGATTTAATATAAGGAGCTAACAAGTGAAAATAATTTCTCTTCTTGCATTATGGGTAAAGTTATAAAGACTAGAAAACTTGTCATTCTGCCTTTTATCACAAGTTATTTAGAAGTAAAGGTCATTGTAGGTAAATGTTATGCCAACAGCCCTTGATTAACAACAATTTGGTCATGTCAGTACAATCAAGCTCCTACACACGCCTAATTGTCTGATTCACGGGAAGTGCTACGAGATTTGCAACTGCGCCCTTGGGACCTCCTAAGGGCGGGTGAAATTTGTAACGATGTTCCTAAGGGCTGGTATATATTTCCTTTGAAAAATAAAAGTACCGTTGCAAAATTAAATCTTTAGCATGCATTTCAGTAATAAAATATTTAGTTTGTGTGGATTGAAGATGTTGAACACAAAAACAACTGGACGTCATTTTTAATATTTAACAAATTATATTTTTTATATAGAGCCTAGTAGATCCAACTGCTGGGCAAAAACATCAGTCTTAGTTTAGTAGAAAAAAAAAGAACAAAAATAGTTTTCCAATTTCGGCTTTATAATAGCAATTTTCTTCATCATCATAATCATCATCATCATCAGGTCCTTATCAGTCTCCACTGCAGGAGCACGACCCTCTCTGCACTGCCAGAGCCAAATATTAGCCAGAGTAGTCAGAGGATTTGGCCTACACTCTCTACGCTGGCCAGACGGGTTGGAGAGGTCATTTTGATGTTTTAAGCTTTATGTAGCTTGTGTTTCCTAAGTCGCCTTCTACGACATCCACGGAAGGAATTGGAGTGGTGCTATTCTACTCTGCCGGGAACCACACGGCTTTTAGCAATTTTCATACAGATCTCTATTAGTTTAAAAATTTTAAAATCGGTCAAAATTTTTCTGATTTTATCCATTACAAACAAAACACACAAATCATAAGAATATTTTCTTAATTCGATAAAAACTAATTCACTTCATAATATTGGTCTTTTTTGACCTGGTTTTATGTCCCACTGCTGATGATCCTTATCCAATGCATGACGTCTACACAAATATTAGTATAGATTATAAAAAATGTTCAGAAGGTTCGTTCTCGACAAACTACAAGTTATAGTAAGAAATAAAAATGTATCGATAATTTATTTCCCTAGTCACTGTTCCTTCATTAGTGTTTGTACAGCAGTTCTCTAGAGAATCGTGACCACAGATTACGAGCGTTTACCTCCAGTAAGACGATTAGCAAATCCAGCCTTGGCCGCCGGTCTACCGAAATCAATCTCAGCTTTGCTGATTACATTTCTTAGCGAGTTAGGTAATTCGAAGAAGGCATTTTTGAAAAAAGGTTATTAGAAAGTGAAAAAATTATAAACAATAGTTCATTTAAAAGTTTGAAAAAAACTCAGTTTTTTAGGGTTCCGTAATAAACTAGGAACCCTTATAGTTTCGCCATGTCTGTCTGTCTGTCTGTCCGCGGTTTTACTCAGAGACTATAAGTACTAGAAAGCTGAAATTTGGTATGGGTATGTATATTAATCATGTCAAAAAAGTGTTATAAGAAAATTTTGAAAAAAAATTTTTTAGTGTAGCTCCCATACAAGTAAAGGGGGAGCAATATTTTTTTTTTCTATACCCATCGTGTTGGATATTTTAAGATAGGTCTTTAAAAATATTGTGAGGTTGAGAACACCATTTTTCGATTTAGGGATCCGTTTCCGAAATATTTGGTTTTAAGTGCAAATTTTTGTTAGACGCAAGTGTCCCCACCCTCTATCTAATAAACGGTTATATATGGATACGTGAAAAAAATTACAGCAGTAGTATATGTACTGAAGTTGAAAGGAAAACTATCAGAGCTGAGGACTAAGTACAAACTAAAAAGTTATACGCAACCAACTTATAAAATGTACTCTAAAATGTAAAATTTCATACATTTTCATTGTTACATGTTTTTTGTCGTTAAACTGTGAGGTGCGAGTGTGAACGGTGTGAATTCAAAGTTGTGATTCGCAACTACGGAACCTTACACTGCGCGTGGCCCGACACGCACTTGGCCGGTTTTTTTTTTCATGAAGTCCTCATCATTTCGTGTAGGTGACACGGTCAGTCGACCATACACACCCTGGTGTCAGAGTTCTTTGGAACCGCCTCTTGGCCTCTGGTTCCTTTAACGACTACCAGATGGAGCCGGCATTCATGGAGTGTAATGTATGTACCTGTATGTATATAATTATGAAATACATAAGTATGTTTTTTATTATGTCATAATTTCTAAATGCCTCATTTTATTAGGAAGTATCATATATAGTTAAATTACGAATGAATTAGGCTATATTGTTTCGGCAGAAAAGACGTGTTTTAATTATTCTCAAAAATCTTTATTCATAATGAATATCTTGCAAAACTACAAAGCTCTTAATTATTAGACATGACAAAGAAAAATAACAATGCCAGACTATTTAGAGATGTCAGTAAAAGAGATCTAAACATTGAACAATCATCTAAAAAGAAGTTTTATTTTCCCTCAAAATTATTTTAAAAGCATTTTCATGTTACTTGTCCCATATAATATCTTCTTGTAAAATATTTATTCGAGCATTTGCATAGACCTCGATGAAGCTAGCATACTTAGAGACGATAAAGTTAGTTCTCAAAGAGATTAGACTGAACAATTTAAACGATTAAAATGTCTGGAGGTTAATTTCATCAGAGAGCAGTTCATATCGGTCAAGTGGTTTGGTGAAGTCGAGAGGCGCGCGCTAAGGAAACTTAAGGATTGTTAAAAGGAAATTTAAAACTGTAATATAAATATTTTTTATCTTCATCATGAGATAAAATTATTATAATATTTTGCTTACAAACAAAAATTGAAACCGGCCAAGTGCAAGTAGGATTTGACACAGAGGATACCGTTTAATTTTTTTTGTTACATCATCATCAGGTCTTTCTAGTCTCCACTGCAGGAGCACGACCCTCTCTGTACTACCAGAGCCACCAATAATAATTTTTAACAGTAATAATTTTGTTACATATCTACCTGTTTTTTCGATGTTTTCCTAAAATTATGATATAAGAACTGGCTTCATGCCAATTTTCATGATTCTAAATCAACGGTCGGTATCCTGTAGGTTTTGGTTAGCTTGGAACTTTAACCAAATTAGTGACATTAACGGCCATATCTTTTGTTTGCATTACCTTTGAAGTAATATTTTTATACAGTTTTTCTTCGTTTTCTTAGTTTTAATGGTATTTTACTTTTATTTTTAATGTGCTATGTGCATCCACATATATATGTGGAAGTTTATATAAAGAGCGAATAACTTAGTAAGATTATTAATGTAAAAATGTAACATGTGTAAAGAGTGGAGCTCCTGTAACACAAGCTTTTAACTTAGCACAGGGCTCCAGCATTCTTTGTATGATGCAAATTTTGTTGATGAATAAAATGAAAAAAAAAAAATTATTTGAAATGAAAAACAGTTTTAAGATACTGCAGATGTTAATATTTGACTTAAATTTAGATTTGACACTTCCACGCGTTTCTGAGAAAAATGTCTTTACAAACAGACGGACGGCGACACACAAATGAACGATCTTATTTTGGTTCCTTTTACCTTTTGAGGTTTGTGCGACTAGGGCCTCGCGTAGAATTAGGTTCCGTTAAAATTAAGTTTCGTTTGGAATAATATGTAAGTTCTATCTAACTGCTACTCAATTTAGGTTCACTTTTGACTCGCATAATATGAATCCTACCCTAGATTTTACGTAAATAGTAATGATAATTGCGTTGCCTCCCATTCTGCAAATATATAGAAATTATTTTGAATAGAATTATAAAGGCGTAAACAAGTTGTTGATTTAATTAAAGCCGTAATAGTAACTGATGCGTGGTAATAAGTAATCGTCTCGTTCTTGAAATAATAATCGTCGATCGATTTGTTTTTACTTTGTTATGGAAGTTGCATGAATGTATGCGTTCAGTAAAATCTAGAGAAGACTAGCTTACTTTGGAGGAGGTCTTTATCTGTAGAGGGGTCCTTGCAGAATAACTAATAAAAAAAATTAACCTCGTTACTACCTCAATTATACATACTTAATTACTTACTAACACTAATTTAAAAATAATTACACTATTATGTTCTATGTTACTAACACTCCTTTGTAAAACCTATATTCTGTAAGAAATGTAAAGCTTTTTATTTTATATTTATAATAGTAATAATAAACTATTTATTTCAGATATAAACATCTAAATTATGTTAGTAACATTAAACTTATTCTAGGGTTATTGGAAGTTACTATTCATAATCATGAGTATCAAATCAAAAATGTCAAGTTTAACAAAGCCTAACAGAGGTTGATAAATTATATTAAAATATTATTATTTACTAAGTTATCAACTTAATAATCTGTATCGTAGGCAAGTACATTCTCAAATACAAGCGAATCGCGGACCATTACTAGTGTGGTATATACTACATAACAGTAATGGAGACAATAGCCCGAGGTCCGTGGCTTGTTTGTGTCGTGTCACTGATTCGGTATACTCCATTTGGATACTTTAAATTTGCTCCTAGTTAAATAGGTATAGCCTTAAAATCGCCATAATTATAAAGTATTTTAATGGTGGTGCTGAAAGTGTGCCTGCTTGCACTTGTGTCTTAGTATGGGGTCCATCAGCGCGGTATAAATACAACTTTAATATAACTGTTATGCATATATCTTGTGGCGCCGTGTGGTTCCCCGCAGAGCAGAATAGGACCACTCCGAGTCTTTCCGTGGATATCGTAAACGCGAATAAAGCTAAACAAACCTAACAAACATCAAAGAGACGACTCCGAACGGTCTGGCCAGCCTGGAGTGTGGAGGCCAAATCTTCTGACTGTTCTGGCTAATAATTATATAGCTCTGGTAGTACAAATAGGGGCATGCTCCTATAGTGCAGAATAATAAAGACCTAATAATCAAAGACAAAGACCTGATGATAATGATGTATATATCTTGCAAACCTCAAGACAGAACGAGATGGAGAGTCATCGTGTAAACCCTCTCCCCCAGGTTGAAGACACAAGTTAAGTATTCTTAACGAATTGACCTGTAATAAAAAATAAAAATTTCGGAACTAAAATAGATAAACCAATCGTATTTGCTTTTTATTTGTCTTGTCAGAAATTTCTCAGTTCATTATCGCAGGTAGTGTAGAGAGGATTGTGCTCCTGCAGTGGAGACAAAAAAAAGACCTGATGAAGAAGAAGAAGATAACAACTCCAAAAACAGAAAGAGGAACAAACATATTAAGGACAAAAGGAAGAACACTAATAGAGCATGGTCATTAACATGTGGCCGGGGGGAATCACATTTGAAACCAATAGGAATCGTAGCACCTGTGTTTGATTGGTTGATCAGCTTGTAAAATTTACTGTAGAATTTTAAGTAAAGGGAGACAAAATAGAATTTATTCGCCATATGAATGCAATAAATACTTAATCTCTTTTCCATTTTTGTCGGTTATATGTGTGATCAAGATAAAGCTACAAAAATTTGCGAATGGGGCATTATCAGCACCATCATTTCTTTTTTAGTCTCTCCACTGTAGGAGCACGCACCCTCGCTTTACTACCAGAGCCATATATTAGGCAGGGCAGTCGGAGAATTTAGCCTACACCTTCTACGCTAGCCAGACGTCGTGGAGACGTCTCTTTAATGTTTATAAGATTGTTTTACTTGTGTTACTTAATAAGCTGCCTTCTACGACATCCACGGAAAGACTTGGAGCGGTCCTATTCTACTCATAAATATAGCAAATGGGGCACAAGTTGGAGGTCTAAGGACTATGGACTGGGCGCGGAGTACATCACAAAAGACGCTTCAATTTTATGTTACATAGGTGCGGCATTAGTAGGTAGTAAATTAACATTTGGAAAAGTTTTAGATTCGATAAAGGAAAAATTTGACTGTTTGTACCGATGTGCTTTAGTTTTGTAACACGTTTGAATGGGTTTTTATTTGCGTCACTGTGATATTTCTCAAAAGCCAATCCTGATTATCAAATTCATGAGTAGACACACGCTTAGGATGTCACGCATATTAAATGCGTGACATCTTTAGCGTGTGTTTATACATATTATCCTTTATTCAAATGCGCGACGCTTGCCACTGTCACTGAACTCCAAATTCAACCCCTACACTTGTTGCGTAGAGTAGCTGTTTTAGTGTTCCATCAAATAATATAACACAATGTTTTACAACCCTCAAACCTTCCATAGCATATGATCCAATTTGCCAAAAAAAATCGATAAAACATTACTTATAAGATCTTCTGGATGCACCAAAAGTACATTATACTTAAAACCAAAACACCGTAGAATCAAATTACAAAAAAAACCAAAGCGCATTAACCTCAAATTATGCCCTTGTCTCTAAATTACTCAAGACTTCAAGAAATCTGTTCATTTTCTTTAAAAACTACTTTAACTCCAAACGCTAAAATTCAAAGTCAGTTGCAGTGAAATTTAGCACCTAAAGCCTCCCTGTGGAGTGCGACGCAACATAGTGAACAAATTACTGAACAATGGACAATTAAGTCGTGTCCAGACACAGCTCCAATTATTTGTGAATTAGGTATTTTCTCGAGCTTGCTGCTCCCAGCTGTGGAGATTATAACGGAACAGCAATTTAGAAGCTCGTCACAAACATAATTGTGGCTTAGCTGTTATGAATTGTGCTTTTTATGAGGATTTGCTGCAGATAAGTATTATACAGCATGTAATTTGACCCTAGGCATACCCATAAAGAGGTGACTGCCTGTCAATATGAACTTTTCTTATGGAATTAACATTGGGATTTAAAAAAATAATCGACATTTTCCTACAAAATTGTTCAGCTACCCGCGGGCAATAAGTATGAAAAAGTCAAAAACATATGGAACTAGGGATTTGAAATGTTTTTTTAATTACTTTGATCCCATAGGAAAAGTTGTTCATATTAACGAACTGAGTCACCCCTTTAAAGGATTGTATATGCTACGCAGAAAGCGTAATGAAATTAAAATCAAACTAGTTCTACCAAAGAACATTATTAAATATTTGTCAATGTTTCGCGCCATAAGCTTGATTATTTTAAATTCATTAAAATATTTAACTATATGAGGTCAAAATATATTGCGAAAGAAAGAGAAGCCTGAAAACTCTGTCAAGCGTCAAATTACGCTCTTGTCTTTGAATTATCACATAAAACTTCAAGAAATCACCAAAAACTCTTTCAAAACTACTTTATCTCTAAGCACTGAAGTCCAAAGTCGACTCCAGCTGTAATTCAGCACGTAAAGGCTTCTTGCGCAGCGCGACGTAACGTAGTGAACTAATTACTGAACAATGAACACTTAAGAGGGTATACTAGCAGTGCGTTTTCCATACAAATGTATTTCTCTATTTTCTCGCTGAAAACTGCTTCTAGAGGCACAATTCTTTTTACATAAAATCTATTACTATAAAAGGTATGTCCCTATCTTTTATTTTTTTCTAAAAACCTGTTTAAAAGAAAAAAAATTGTACAAAAACAGTTTTTATTGAAAAAATAAAAAATAGGGGCATTTCTATTTTAGTACTAGATTTTATGAAAAAAGAATTGTGGATCTAGAATCAGTTTTCAGCGAGAAAATAGAGAAATACATTTGTATGGAAACCATATTGAAAAAATACTGCTAGTATACGCCCTTAAGTCGTGTCCAGACACAGCTCCATTCATTGCTGAATTATTTCCTTGAATTTGTTCACTGCTCCCATCTGTAAAGATTAGCTCGGATATACAATATTATAATTCTATTTACGAGAACAAATGTAATTGCGGCTTAGTTGTGAAATATTGTGTTTTCAGAATAAAAGATTAGTATGTATTAGTATTAAATAATATTTTCAGTAAATGTTTGTCGTGGATATGTTACATTAGCGAAGATGAGCTGCAGAATAAGGTATCTTCTTGAGCTTGCTGCTTTTATCAGTAGTAATTAGCAAAAACAAACAATAAAGACATTTTTACAAAAAATGTGGCTTACTGTAAATATAGTACTTACATTAGGTGCAAACTTTGATTTAAGCAGGCACAGCTTTTGGCAGTATAGTAAAATAAAAATCAAATATCTTCGTTGTTGAGTTATGATTCGTTTGTTGCTGCTTTCTAATTGTAATAATTTATCGCCTTTTCATATAGAAAATTTATCAAAATGATAAACTTTTGGAAAACACATAATAATGGACAAACAAATTTCTTGAAATTAGGAAACAAATATATCAAAGCAAAAAACTGTGAAATACATAAAGTGCGCTTTTATTTCTGATACACAGAGCCTCCAGAAATCACCACTACATACATATTATCACGTCTTTATCTCTCGTGAGTTAGACAGAACCCGGGGTTATAACACCCACAAGCCACGTAAAGCCTGTTAAAGCATAAAGTTGCTTGTTGTAAGTCACACACCACACACAAACAATTTTTATTCCAAATACTACATTCCAAAGTTTTTGCAGCACTAATTAATCACATAAAGGTTCCATGATTGCGTCGCAATACAGTGAACAAATAACTGAACAATGGACAGTTAAGCTGCGTCCAGACACAGATCCAATTATTTGTGAATTAGGTATTTTCTGAAGCTTGCCTGTAGCCCATCTGCGGAGATTATTTCTTATACGTCTGTGGGTGATTACTAAAACTTCAAGAAATCACCTTAAACCCTTTCAAAACTACTTAGTCTCTAAGCCCTGCAGTCCAAAGTTGACTGCAGCTATAATTCAACACGTAAAGTCTCCATGCAGAACCCGTCGCAACACAGTGAACAAATTACTGAACAATGGACAGTTAAGCCGCGTCCAGACACAGTTCCAATTATTCGTGAATTAGGTATTTTCTCGAGCTTGCCTGTAGCTGTTCCCATCTGAGAAGATTACCACGGAAGAACAATTGGACGGTCGTCACAAACATAATTGAGGCTTAGTTTTGAGATATTGTGTGTTATAAATGAGGATTTGGTGTGGTTTAGGATTAAAAATGTTTTGCAGTAGCAGTGAAATTAAAATTAGGCAAGTTTTTTTTTTTTACCATTGCTATTTCGTGTTGAGTACCTTGGAAATCAAATTTGCTAGGTGAATGCGTTTGCCGAAAGATAAAAAGCACCTCTGAAAATTGCTTCTCAAAATTTTAAATATTGTAAATATTCTCTAATTTTGTATTGTGTTATTTATTTAAATTCTAAAACCGTGTGGACGCAAACATTGCATACGAAATGTTCTGGACCAAAAATTAAAGTTTTTTTATGAATGTGTCGCTTCAAATTTTAATATGTACTACTTAGAATTTCTCATTTCCTATATTTTATGTGAGTTTTTACTTACTTTGTCAAAGACCTGTAGTGTAAAGTTTTTTCGGATAATAGGTTCTACAAAAGCTTTTAGTGCCCTTGACAATATTTTTGCATTTCATCATGTACTAAAGAAATAATACAGAACTTCATTTTTGCATTTTCATTATTTATGGGATTATCGTAGCAAAAACACAGGTACCCGGAACATTATTTGAAATTATTCAAAGATTCTTAATGATACAATTTACTGATTGATAAGATAGCCGTCGAACGTCAGCAGAAGCCGTACATCTGTATCCATTAGCAGATTTGTGTGATATGGTGCTTCTTACAAGCAATGTTTATAATCATAATTTGACGAGCTCCGTGGCGCAGCGGTCATCACGCCTGCCTGCGACACGGATGGTCCCGGGTTCGATCCCCGGTCAGGTCAAGATGGAAAACGATCTTTTTCAGATTGACCTGGGTCTTGGATGTTTATCTATATATGTATTTGTTATAAAATATAATATCGTTGAGTTAGTATCCCATAACACAAGTCTTTCATTAGAACTTACTTTGGGGCTAACTCAATCTGTGTGATTTGTCCGTATATATATATAATATAAACGAAATGTTACATTCGCAGCATTTGCATACAGGTCGAAGTGTGAGTTCACAATTATTATTAAGGATCGCTTACGCAGAATGTATTCAAGTACTGACAACTTAATAAACAATAGCAGCTGACACTATTTTTCAAAGCTAACTGCAATACCCCTGGTGTTGTAAATGTCCATGAATAGCGCGGTGATCATTAACCATCAGATGACTCACTTGCTCCACTTGCTCTTTTGACGACATCCTAATCTTACTCCTAACTATCCTTACTAATATTAAAAATAATGTTATATATTAAATAGAATATGCGAATGTGAGTTGGTTTGTTTATTTGTTTGCAGTGACGCTTTTACGCCCTATCTTCTGAACCGATCATTATGAAATCTTTCTTACACATAGGCACAGACTTAATAATAGTACTAAGTAGGTTAGGGTACAGAGAAAGACATAGGCTATATATCATGCAGGCGATGAAGCGAGTAAAAGCTCGTATTTTAAAAATAAAACTTAGTACGGGGGATAATTGCAAGAACGCATATTGCGAGGGACGCTGCGAGATTCGGTACTGTACTTATTTTAATTCTGTGCCATTGGCACTCTTCAACTAGGGAGGCCTAAAAATATATCATTGTTATTGTCCCATAGCCAGAATACCTCAAATACCTACACGGTTTGTGCATTCCCAGTAATTCGTGAAACAACATTTCCCCGTAAACATGGGATTTTCGTTTGCATATTTGAAAATTATTTGCTATTGTTTTGATAAAATGCCAAGCGAAGCGCGGATCGTTACGAAACGCCATATAATGAGTTGTTTGACGGGTAATAAAGAATATGAAAAACGTAGCATTTTCTGGATATTCATGTTTTACATTTTCGTAAAATCCTTTTTAATCTTGACGAAAATTTCTTTTTGAAAAGAAACTTTCATCAAAATATTTTTTTTATGAGTAATGGATATAAAGACCCGCTTTTTAACTTAATTCATTGTTAATGGCAGGGTATATTAATGATATTTTAAAAATAAATAAATTTCACGTAGGTTTAGTGCTGAGTACACAGCCAGGAAACTTGGACGATGATGATGCCCAAAGAACTTGAGTATTCGTACCGGCTTTAGTATCCTTTTTAATAATTTACTATATACTTTTTTCCACCGGAAGCAAAAGTTGGTCATTTGGTTCAAAGCACATATTATTGCAAACTCATATTGTGTCCAACACCATTGGCTTACGCTCCTTGATAGCTAAACCAAAGGGCTAAGCTTCTAAACACCATGGCTTCAAATTCTTAATTCAAGTTATTTTTCCAAACGTGGGAACAAACAACAACAAAAGAGAAACAAAATTAAGTTCAGACTACCAAGTCCAAACTTGGCGTCATCATCAGGTCTTTCTAGTCTCCACTGCAGGAGCACAACCCTCTATGTACTACCAGAGCCATATACTAGCCCGAGTAGTCAGAGGATTTGGCCTACACTCTCCACGCTGGCCAGACGGGTTGGAGAGGTATCTTTGATGTTAATAAACTTTGTTTAGCTTGTGTTTCCTTAGTCGCCTTTTATGACATCCACGGGATGACTTGGAGTGGTCCTATTCTACTCTGCCGGGAACTACACGGCTAGTAGTACACCTCGTAAATATAACAAATTATAAAAATATATATAAATATAACCGTGTATTTCAATTCAGTTACGTATTTTCAAGCATTATATCAGTAAGTGAACGTGCAGGTAGCTACTGTAGCACAGAAATGCTTTTAACAGCGCTGTAATGGTTATTTGATGGTGCCACGTTAGATACAAGATTGATGCTTTAAAAAATTGCTCTATACGGTTGCGGAAGTGAATAGGTTTATTAGATGGGATAGAAAGTGGTTTTTTGGAATGTTTAGTTATCACATTATTTAGACTTTTTTTTTGAGTAAGGTACGTTATAACATCACTAGTAAATACGTGTTTTGTTTAGGCGTACTTTGGTGCTGCTGGTTTATGTACCTGTCTATGTAATAACAAACATACAAAAAAAACAAATATCCGAATTGAGACCTCTTCCTTTTTTGATGTCGGTTAAAAAGCAAGTTTAGTTGTGGGGTCCGCATCTACTACTTTTCAAACAAATCTATTGAAGACCTTGTGATACAAATATTATAACACAAAATTACATGAATAACTTAAATCTAGTGTTATTTCTTTTACAAATAATTGTCTTTTTAAACAGCTCGAACAAAGTCACAGGTATCTATTAGCTATACTGAAGCTAACATTGTAGCACTAAAATGCTTTTAACAGCGCTGTAGTTTGACGGGTTTACGTTACTGATACAAGATTGATGCTGCAAAAGATTGCTCAATAGGGATGCGGTTCATGCGGTGATGAAAAACGATATATGATGATTTAAAGGGTATAATATATATTTGTTGAACTATATTATTCTACTATGACGGGGCAAAGTGGTAAAATGTTATTTTTTGCATGCTTCTCTAAAGATTTAAGGGGAATTTATAAAAGCATAATCCGGCTGGTAATTCTGTATGATTTGAAATGTTAGGCCACTAAGGTGACGGATGAAAAGAGATAATAATGTTGAGATGGATGAGTTCAGTGACTAGATAAGACAGGATAGGAAATGAGTATGTAATAGGAAGTACGAGAGTAGCTCTAATAACGAAAAGGCTGAAAAGTAGAAGATTGGCATGATTAGCGAAGAAAATGAGCGATATTGCTGCTATCAATTTTTTTAAGTAAACTCCATATTTTTAGCCATAGATGCACAGTTATCTGCCTGTGTGTCTTCTACAAGATATTTACAGCGTTCAATACCAAGCAAAGTTAGAAGAAGCTGATGATGCTGGTACAAGAAGAAAGCAATGGTCTTTAATATTAGCTATTTGGGTAAATTGTGACTTGATTGACTTGCAATATGACTAGTGAAGGCGTTCTTAGGCATCTATACTGGCTAAATATACAAATATATTATTAGTTTAACTAAATAGGCTTTTAAACAGTTATAAGTCAAAAGCAGAGGTTATAACTAGTTATACTGTAGCTGATATTGTAGCACAAAAATGCTTTAACAGCGCTATAATGGTTATTTGATGGTCCTACGTTAGTGATACAAGATTGATGTGAAAAATTGCTCTACAAGGATGGGAAATATCTAAAGAGATGAAGGGAGGTTCATCGTATAACATATTAAATATAGTATTGTTGTGGAGATCACGTCATTATTACTTTCGAGCTTGTCAAGGTTTCCAAAAATAACACTTTTAGCAAGATGGCAGACGTAATTAGAAATTAGACAAAATGTTATGGGGTTACTATATTACATCGACACGATGGCCTTGGCTTTTTCATTTTGTTTATTTACTAACAGACATAAACCTAAATCTAAGATTATCATTTCGATCCTTAAATGTCCGAGTGCTGGGATTGTCATTATTGAACTCATCGCACTACTTCGTGCTTGGTCGGTCACGTCCTCGTTTGACATTGAGTCTCCAGTCATTATACTTTTACTGTAAATAAAATAAGTTTACATCTTTTATCTTCAATATTTATAAAGTGACAAAGTAAAACACGTTTGTCCCTTTACGCGGTTTTGCTTTTGGTCTCGCAAACTTTTGTTTGCAATGTCAAGGGCCGGCTCTTGCCGTCGCAAAAGAACGTCAGGGTTAGGAGGAGGGTTATGAAGAAAATTAAATTTGTTTAGTCACTTTGAAAAGATTTATAATTTAGAAGGTTCATTTCAGATGTTTGCCAATTATCAAAGTTTATTTTGGCAAATGTGTACGAACGTTTTTTTTATTCTTTTCTTTTAGAATGTAAAGCTGAGGCAAGATTGCCGTTTATCTCTTATCACCACTTACATTTTCTATTCATTACACATATTTTTAGTATGTTGCACGTATATCGTTCTACATACAGACTAACATCAAAACAAATATTAAAAGTATGTAAGGTAGTGATCATCGTTATTAAACAGAATTATTTTTGACAGCACCTGTCAAAATCTACAAATTTTAAAAAAATTGAATTAAACGTGTTCTTGGCGGGAATTTTAGCGGACTACACGGTGTTTGGTTTGAATTGTCTTGCAATTATCTTGAAATTTGGAGTAAAATTTTTATAAACGATTTCTGTATATAATAAATAATAGACTATTATCGTGTAGCTATAAGAAGATTTGCTCGCTGTGCCGTCTATGATTGAACTAGTGGATTCGTGAAGAATTGTCGCCTGGAACTCCGTTAAACTACAAAATTAATTACACCATTTTTTCGTTGATCGAATAACTTAAAATGGATATAAATACTAAAGCATGTTTTTGTTCATTTTATTGTTAACAATTTATTTAAATTATCTTTATCTTTATCATCAACATCTTTAAACTTTCAACACACCTAAAAGCTTATAAGGGAAAACGCTTGTCCTTTTAGGTGGTTTTGCGTTTTGGTCTCGTCAACTTTTGTTTGCAGCCCAAAATGCCAGCATCAACCCTTGCCGGCTTAAAAGAACATCGGTACGTCGGAAAAGGGTTGCAAGATGAATAAAATTAGTTTTGGCCGTTTTGCAAAGTTTAAAAACGGGTTTAGAGACAGGTTTTTCAGATGTTTGCCAATTACCTAAGTTTATTTAGGAAATTGAGTAAAATAGGTTTATTTTATAATAAAAACAAGCGCTCGCCCGCGGCTCTACTCGCGTAAGTGTTGATCCCTCGGGAATAGTACTTTTATTCGGGATGACAGGTGGCCTATGTCCATATCCGTACTCCAGACGACGTGTATGCAAAATTTCGTGATGTAAGGTCCAGTGGATAGGGCGTGAAAGGGTTACAAACAAACAAACTAACTTCCACATTTATTATTACATATAGTTGGGATTAGTTGGGATGGATTTATAATAATAGATTTGATTGGGATTAGGAAAGTTGGGATTACCTAAGTAGTATAGCCAGTATAATATAAACATAAATCATACCATGATGAATTTCTTTAAACTTTCAACGCGTCTATAAGCTTAAAACGAAAAACCCTTGTCCTTTTAGGTGGTCCGTTTAGTCTCGTCAACTTTAGTCACTCTGAGCCGTCTAATTAGTCCCATTGTGAACGACCACGTCTCGGATCCATAAGTCATCACTGGCAACACGCACTGTTCGAAGACTTTTGTCTTCAGGCACTGAGGAATGTTAGACGTTGTAAGATACTCGCTGTTAATATTGATACCGAGTCCTTCCCAATCCAGTAGCTTAAAATTGGAAGACCAATGCAGCGGTAAACAATTTTGGAGAGATAACGTCTCCTTGTCTTACGCCTCGCTACAATTGGATGGGCTCAGAGCTCTGGTCCTGGATTTGGACTGACATTGTGGTGTTCCTGTACAGACTCTTCAGCGCTTCGATATATCGGTGATCAATGCGGCATCTCTGAAGGGACTGAAGCACAGCCCATGTCTCTATGGAATCGAAGGCTTTTTCATAGTCCACAAACGCCAAGCATAGTGGCCGGTTATACTCATCGGTCTTCTGTATAAACTGCCGCAGCGTATGTATGTGGTCTATGGTGCTAAAGCACTTCCGAAACCCGGCTTGCTCGGGTGGCTGAAATTCGTCGAACCTACGCGCGAGACGATTCGTAATGACTCTGGAGAACAGCTTATATACATGGCTCAGAAGCGAGATGGGTCGGTAGTTTTTCAATAGGGTTTTGTCACCTTTCTTGAAGAACAATACCACCACGCTTTTGTTCCATGCTTCAGGCGTTGTACCTTCGAGAATGACGGAATTGAACAATTTCTGGAGGACCTTGAGTACCGGTTTTCCACCCGCTCTCAGAAGTTCGGTAGTGATTCCGTCATCACCCGGCGCCTTGCTGTTTTTAAGCTGTTTCAGAGCCATTCTAATCTCGTATAGGCTAACGTCCGGGATATCCTCGGTGTAGTGTCGAGTTAATCTTGATCTTGGATGTGTAACTGGATTGATAGCGGGCCTTTGCACTGACGTGTATAACCGTACATAGAACTTATCGACTTCCCTCATAATCTCGGATCTAGACGAGACGATACTGCTAGTGTCGGTCTTGAGCTTCGTCAATTGATTTTGCCCAATAGACAAATGCCTCGCGAACACTTTGGAGCCTTTGTTCCGCTCGATGGCATTTTTAATACTGTTTGTATTAAATTGACGTATGTCCTGCCTGAGGGATTTAGATATTTGTCTATTGAGCCGCCTGTAAACCGACATATCAGCCCGAGACTGCAGTATCATTTCGCGTCTTTTGTCCAGTAGATTAGGAGTTTCAGTCGAGATCTTCTTGGTTCTATCCGTGCGTCGTGGCTTGCAGAACTTTGCTCTGACGGCATGGACAGTTTCCACTAGCCCACCATTAATCTCGTCCACTGAAGTGCAGTCTGCTAGGCATTCGAAGCGATTTTGGAGTTCGAGCTGAAATTGTTCAGGGTTCCGGATATCGGCAGGTGTTGGACGAAACGTCGACTACATCATTTTCGACCTTTCCAGCACTGGGCTTACATTCAGCGTGCCTCTTACCATGCGGTGATCGCTGCCGGTTTTTACCCTATTGATCACAGAGACATCGCTGAATATTTGCCTTTTATCGGAAATGATAAAGTCGATCTCGTTTCTGACGGTACCATCCGGGGCTTATCCAGGTCCACTTCCTGTGGGGTTTCACTCTCACAAAGAGTCCCTCCTTCTCCAAGAAGTCAACCAGCTGTTGCCCCCCTAGGGTTTCGCTTGCCAATCACATGTATGTATTCAATAAATATTAAAAAATAATATGTATCGCAGTTTTTAATTTTAATATAATTAACTAATTACACGCTGGGTAACGCAAGTAAAATACTCAAACACAATCGTATTAATAAATGTAACATTGATAAAATGCAGTAATATTATAAATTATTCCACAACTTGTGCGTGATAAAATAATATTCATTAATATCGGACCGTATCAGAATGACAATGACCCAATGTGTTTAAAGCTCTAACCACACATGTGTATGCGATATTGTCATATGCATTATCGCTATTTAAGTAAACTTTTTTTTCTTCTTTCTTCTTTTATATTTTGGCTTCCACCGTGGTATCAGTGATTCTGCCAATGTCCCGTTTTATGAGATACAAAGTATCAGTGTTGTGCGGTACAGTTACATCAAGAAGCAAACAAAGATGGCGTAGGTTCTTTGGTTGCCTCGTGGAAGCTTCTGGTGACAAATCTGTACGAGTTCATATAACAGTCTTACTATTTCACAAATTGTTCCTGAGCACGAGTGTTTATCACACCAAACCGCACCAATTGCATATTATAAAGACCATCAAATCTTTTATTTGACTTTTATTTTATTTGAAAAGTTTTATTTGACTGCAATTACAATAGGTCTCGATCAGTATTAAAACATAACGTATTTTAATCAAACTATTATTATATTAGCTGTTACCAGCGGCTTCGTCCGCGTAATTTATGCCTATGTCCTTCTCGGTACCCTAACCTATGTGTATGCAAAATTTCATGATGAACGGTTCAGTAGATACGGCGTGAAAGCGTAACAAACAAACAAACAAATAAACAAACAAACAAACTCACTTTCGCATTTATAATATTAGTTGGGATTTTAACGATACAGACCTGGACCCAGACCAGGGTTTACACCATACTATTTTATCGCACGATAAAGTTTCTCTGTAAGGTATTGACTTTATCCAGGTTTTATCTGACTGCGATCACTATGGTCGCGGTCGATCGCGGTATTGTTGAAAATTTGTAAAATTCGCTATTGTTCTTTTGCTTTTCAAAATTAAGTGTTGTGTTAAATTTTATTAAAATGACACCGTTGAATTTTAGTGTCACTTATCTATACTAATATTACAAAGCTGAAGAGAGTTTCTTTGTTTGATTGAACGTGCTAATTTTGGGGACTACTGAATAGATTTCAAAAATTCTTTCACCGTTGGTTTGGTTGTTATTTTTGAGTGCCATAGGCTAGGCATGTACAATGGGCGAAGCCGGGTCGAGTGCTAGTCTGCAAAATACTTATTTAGAGTTAGCTAAAAAGCTAAGCTAGAGCTTAGATTAGAATAGTCGCCATTGGGAGGGCTAATTATTAAGGCTCCGCTGTCCGTCTGTTGGTATGTTACGGGGCTGAATAGTATTAACAGTAAAAGGAAAATGTAGCCTTGACATTTTCACATAATATTTAAAGTGACTATAATGTCCACGATTATGGCTGGCTACCCAAGCATGAGCTACCCAAGGAGAGCTAGCCTCAGATAGGCGGCTAGCCGTAAAAACTTTGCCAACTAAAATATAACAGCATATACCATTATAATAGCGGGACTCAGGCTCCAAAGCGCCGTAGCTGATAGCATTCAGATTAGTAGGATATTAACTAGTTCCAAAAGCTTTCAGAGGACCCGAGCTCCGAAGTTAAAATGACTGTTGACGTGTGGTTTCATCCTAATACTAGACCAATCTTGTGTCCCTATGGTTGTAGTACAGTACAAGGTAACATTAGGGACTAAAAACCTTAATTTCTTGCATAAGATAGCAAAAGCGTTTATGTTTTTTGAATTTGCTCTAAACCAAGTCCTAATTTGCAGCAACATAACCCCTCGCATCCTTTTGTTTGAGGATTACTCAACAAAATAGAAGGTAATTGGTGATTTTTTTTATTCTATATATAACAGAGGGATTTTAACATGCAGTGGCTTAATTGTTTCAGCATAAACGAATAATTTTGCTGATTTCATTACAGGGACTGTTAAAATTAATACTTCTCTTCGTCAGCGTTACGGTGATTAATATGCTATTGACGGCCTCCATGAGGAAGTGGTAATCTTGCTATCCTGCGACACGAATGATCAGGGTTTGATCACCGGTCATGACCGGTGATGGAAAATGATCTGATGATGATGATGATGGAAAATGATCTTTTTAGATTGACCTGAAGCTGGGATGTTAATCTTTTAGGGATTTTTATAATATTATCATTAAGTTAGTATCCTACGAGTACAAGTTTATAATATAATACATGTGGTTCTTCAAAAAGAGCGTCAAAACGTTTTTCACGTCAGCAATGAGTTGCAGGTGTTTGGAAGCTACGGTGACCACTTTCCATCAGGTGAGTCATATACCTGTTTGCCTACTTAGTGGAAAAAAGTGAAAAAAAAATACTCATTTGTAACTTCTTCGGATTTATTATAATATTATCATTAAGTTAGTATCCTACGACACAAGTTAACAACTGTTGCAACGTTTCAGCTAGGTATTGCTACTTAACTCTCTTTAAGCTTTGTAAAGTAAATATTTTTTTGTAATTAGCCGCTTTTATCGTTAATTTAGTTTCTAAACGAATAAAGATAACAATACAGTTCCTATACAGATCGACAGAGTTTTTTTTTTAGTAACTTTGCATTATAAGGTAAGAAATGACCAGATGTCACTTAGCCGCCTTTTAGTTTAAGGCGGCAGAATTGACTATATAAGGTCATATGGTTCTTTAAAAAGAGCGTGAAAAGGTTTTTCACATCAGCAACGAGCGAGTGGCACCCCTGGTGTTCCAGGAGTTTAGAAGCTACGGTGACCTCTTTCCATCAGGTGAGTCATATGCCTGTTTGCCTACTTAGTGGAAAAAAATACTCATATGTGACTACTGTAACTGTATTGTAGGTACCGTCCGCAGTGTGGTTTTCAGCAGAGTAGAATGGGAACACTCCAAGTCTTTCCACGGATGTCGTAGAAGGTAACTTAGAAAACACAAGCTAGACAAAGCTTCAAAGAGACCTCTCCAACCCGTCTGGCCAGCGTGAAGAGTGAAGGCCAAATCCTCTGAATGCTCTGCCTAATATATGGCTCTGGTAGTACAGAGCGGGTCATGCTTCTGCAGGGGAGCTGTAGACCTGGAATTGATGATGACTACTGTGAATTAAGCTGCAACGGGCAGCACGGAATCGTACTTTTTTATGCTTCTATCTTTTTCTATCACTAAGAACCGTAATTGACGGAACCCTTATTAAATTACTCATGTGTGCCAGTCTGTCGTTTGTCTATCTGTTTGTCCGTGCGTTCGTCTCCCTGTCTGTGCGTCTGTCTATTTGTCTGTGCGTCCATCTGCCTGTGTTTCCAAAGACGACACACGGCAGCGTTCGTCGTTCTTTTCACTCTCAAAAAGGATAAAGGCAAGCCTCTGGTTCGTTTTGTTGGCAAATTATTTTATCTCTTACGAGTATATCGCTCTATGTTTAGTCATGGCGAATAAAGTTATTGATTAGTTATTCAGTACTTGAAATAATATTATTCCCTTATTTTTATCCATCAATAACAGCGTAATAGCTCCCATGGCATGTAACATAACATTAAAGGCAACATCTAAAGTAGGATATCCGATCGTTATTCAATATTAAACCTTATTGCACTGTCATAAGATGCTTGTTTATTCATATTGGATGTTGACAGTACACGTCAACCGTATTTTAAGGATCAAGATTAATAGATCCCGTCATAATCAGATACCTGCCCGACGGAGATGAGTGATGAGGTTTTTTTATTTCCCCATGGACCGACAGTGTTTTCAGGTGGCATTCTGAAAGGAATAGCGTGTTCAGAGATATCACATTAAGCCGCTTCTAGCAATGTTTTTGAGATGTAATTCGGGTATTACGTATTGTCACAGAATGGAAAATTTCTTTTTTATTTAATATATAACTGTTCTTTTTGTATTAAATCAGCGATAAAGTATTTTTAAATGAAGGTTTTATCCGTCTACAAAAAAGTATCTTTGTAATTGAAATTCTCTGACAGAAAACAACTTTTTGCTATTTTCACTGCTGGTATTGTAGTATTTTCATAAATACCAAAAATAATTATTGGTGTTTTTTTTTATTATTTACTAACTTTAAAATAATTTCTAAATTTATGTAAAAAAAATCGTATCATCAAAATATTGCGTGGTGGTTCAGAATTAACATTTTACATGCTTACTTATCCTTTTTCTTACATTAAAATATATTTAACAATCATGCTGTAATATTATTTGACAAAGTTTTTTGTAAGTCATCTTGAGTAGCATGAAGCATCATAACCATATACGAATACTGCAAAAAAGAAAAACAATTACTTTTTTACTGGCTAATCTTACACCGAGCTTTTTGATCAGCCGCGTACTGTATTTACTAAATCTACTGCTTGTTTTTCGTGTGTGTAACACTGGCCAACACTGGTGTCCGATTTTTCAATTACCTAGAGGCATCTGATATAGCTTAACGACTGCCACCAACGATGACAGCCGGTAGTAACGTCCCTTCCAAAGCACGTAAAACAAACAAAGTACAGCTACTCAGTTGAGTAACTGTTACAACCTACTCGTAAATCATCACAGACAAATTCACACAACTTCTTACAGAACTTCTTGCTTCATTACTGCCCGATACACCGTGAAGTTGGTCCGCAGTAAAAGTTAAGAATCGTTTGATGACAAAAGCAAAGGAGATTAGAGCTACCGCAACTCCGCGACCAAAGACCGATTCCGAACTGCAAGTGCAGAGCAATCAGAATAGAGTCCAAGCCAGCTTTGTGTTACAAGAGTAAAACGTTTTGTGACGAAATCCTATGAAGGATTTCATTACAAAACGTTTTACTCTTGTATGTAGTCTTGATTCTTATTATAGAACTAACGTCCACCCACAGCTCCACTTTACTACCAAATAAATATAAGTACTAACGTACACAAAGCAAAATCCCCTGCAATATGACGTTTCTGTAACACTACCTCGTTCTAGGGTATTTCCATTAGCTTTGAAATACCGAGTTAACTAATACTGTTGCCAGTCGCACGTTAGGCGAAGCCTTTAGAGTATCGTATTGCTTGAATCCAATCTGTGGTGGTAACCCTAATTATTTCGTCATCATTACACGTGTCGTTTATTTTCACTAATATTAATTACTTAGAAATGTTTTCATATCTTTTTACGATAGTGACACATTTAAATAAAATTTATTTTTGATACGGTTTTGCAGCATTTATTATTTGTACACTTAATGTTTCAAAAACTTTACAGTATTTATGTTTTCAGGTAGACTAGGTTATCTAAGCCTTCCTTAAGTAATTTTATTTCTATATCATTACATCGCTTGTTTGAAGCACCCTGACTGTGACGTAACTCTCAGTTACAAAGAAATACTATTTTTTTTGCTAGATGAAGGTTCTCAAAGTTCAATATTTAAATGTGAACATTTAAAAAAATGTAAAATTTATTAGACATTTAATGACAATGTTTAATTTAGCTTCAAGGAGTCCTAGGCAAGTTTCTCGATTTCCATCA
The DNA here is from genome assembly GCA_963082605.1 of Rhodophaea formosa. NCBI lineage: Eukaryota > Metazoa > Arthropoda > Insecta > Lepidoptera > Pyralidae > Rhodophaea > Rhodophaea formosa. Next base: position 19,802,291 of record OY720208.1, on the reverse strand, counting down.
TTGATGGGGTTTTCCCATACTCACCACGCTTGGACAACGAGTTGGTAAGCGCAGTTTGCTTGGTTTGTAACGGTTCCAAAGCCATCGAAATCGTTTTTTATGCGAGACAAGGATAGGAGTTTGTTGGACTCTAAATTTATTTTGGATGCAACTTGTCAGGGTGGATTGGGGAAGAGAATGTAGCAGCTCGGGAGACTGGGTGCTTGTACTCGATGGCATTCCTGCAACCACCTTACTGGCCGTTTAGGAAAACACCTCTCAAGTCCAATGAAAATGTATTTTTTTATAAAATCAAGTAAAGAAACCATTACCACAATATTATTCTAAGCTTGGACTCTGTATTATTTGTTACTGCGAACTGCAAGCGCCTTGTTAACGAGACTCTTTGCGAGTTTGCTCTTTCTAAACTTTATGCTTTGTGCGCGTTGTTTAAAATAGTGGATCGTCCAAACTAACGTAACCAGGCATCCTGTTTTCAACAGGATAGTCCCGATTCCTGAAACCTATATTGAGCTCTCTGTAAACTTGTCCTAAAAGGGAATGAAAATGAAACGGATCGTGATACCCATATTATTTCGAAATTAAAATCTATTGTATTTTTTTTTGTGAGTTTCTGTTTTAATTTGTTATAGGTATGTTATCTTAGCAATAATTTTTTCCTTGAAATGAGAAAAATATTATTCAAATTTTTATCGTTAATCCTTAATTGGTAATAAGAAAGCGTTTTTTAGTCCTATTTTCATTTAATTTAAATATTATTTTCATAAATACGCTGGTGATAATCGCTATTCCGCAATAACATATGTAGGCATATAAAACAAAACCGTTTTTTGGGGACTGCCAATAGAAGTGAAAACTAACTTGTTCTTCACCCAAAAGCTACAAAACGTACGTGTGACGATCAATAGATTAAAAAAAAATTTTCGTCCTACTTCTGTGGTGATGATGACGCGAGCTCCATGATTTTTGTTCACCCAAAAAGTGTTCAACGCTTGAAAAGGTTTCACTTCAAAAAATGTTAAACAAAGGAGGAGAACACTCGAAAAGTAAACTCACCGATATTTTTTTGTTATTTCAATTGTGTTGTTGATCAAAAAAGATCTGATCACGTCAAGTTGAATCCACGAACTGGAACTTTGGAATGTTCTGTAGCCAGTTGACAAAAGAATTTAAATTGTGAAGAATTGCTTGGAAAAAGTTTTCAAAGCTGTTACACGAAAGTTGCAGCGTAGATTCTTTTGAGATACTGGATTAACTTTGAAAATTAACGGCAACTAGCTGTTCTTTGTTAAATAAGTTTGTGGAATAACCTTCCGTAATTTTCTTTCAAAAGAGCTATCAGAACCAATAGTTTCTATTGTTCAAATATTTATAAAAAAAAACCTACTATTAGCGTATTCGTTATACAGCTGAAAATTCGAATCAAAATAGCAACGGATTGGAACGCAATATGATTATCAATAAAAAAATATATACAATTTTTGAGACCCTAATTCAATGGTGACCATTGAGACCCATAGGACCCATGAGACTCAACAAAACCCATAAGACCCAACGGGACCTTAAGGGACCTATGAGACTGGGGCTCAATGGATGGGAATGAATACCGATAGTATTGATTAGAGTTACCCAAACCCAATTGTATTGATGGGACCCATTGGAACCCCATGGAGTCAAGGCAAATTTAATATCTTGAACGCGTTTTTGAATCCGACTGGTCTCGCGCGACCATTCGGACAAAACATGGTTCAAAAGAGAGTCAGTTCAAATTCTAGAAAGGTTGGTTTACCGAACTAGACATCTGACAAACTTTGTATAAAAACTTTTCTGTAATGTTGTGTTGGAATAGATGCAACCACAGATATTGATGACGAGAAATTGGGAACTAAAAATGATAGTAAATAAATAACAGAGATTTGGGATATTGGGGCAAATTACCAGCCATTGTGAATGGGATAGTTGGCCAAGGTTGACCTCATCGAACGTATTAAGATTGCTGACGTTCTTACGAAGGGAGATGAAAGAAGTTCCCGTAACCGAAGAGCATGCTTGGGAAGTGGGGAGAGTGATGAATTATATATATAACAACGGGTCACTCAAGTGCTACTTGTCGTTATTGCCGACTATAGTTTTGGACTCGTCAGGAGCACATTTTCAAGGTGAGTGTGGAACGAATGCGGTGAGTTACCCGTTGTTATAAATAATAGCTTTATCTCACGTTGGTTTTAATGATATAAGAGCGATGAATGTAGATAAAACAAAAGGGATTTGTCAGAATTGTAGCAAGTGGAGATCCACAGTCTCTGCATACCCTATGGGAAATAGGCGTGTTAATATGTATGTTTCTATGTATCTTCAGAGAATTTATGTATAACGCAAGTAATACCAATCTTATTATTTATCGAATATAATTTATCTTCCAAACGGGATCCGCCAAAGCCGCACATTGTCACATTTTTTTAAATAAAGTAAGTGAACGTAACAATGGGTGACGATAAATTCCTAATGGAGATGTAAGTGCGCTAACACAAAGGCGCGCATCAGCAGATCTCGTGAATGGCGGCAGATAAAGCAATGTGAACTCCTCTTTATTCTCAGAACGCTTTGAAAAAGTCCCCCTGGTGTACTGAATAGTTCCTATATTTATACAATTCTGAGTGTAATTACTTTTTGCTGATTAGTAACGAAGAATTGCGTACTAAAATGAAAATAAATTTGATAATATATCAGAAAAATCACATAGATTGAGCCAGTCATACGTTGTGTTGTAAACTTGTGGTTTGGGATAATAATTCAACAATGCTAGATTAATTTTATTAATTATGTGTACTACATGTACCTATTACATTTATTAAAAAAATATATCTATGAGGCATTTGATAATTTATCTTTCGAACGTAATCCACTAAAGCCGCACATTGTTACATTTTTTAAATAAAGTAAATGAACGTAACATTGGGTACAATAAATTCCTAATGGAGATGTAAGTGCGCCAACACAAAGGCGCGCGACAGCAAATCTCCTGAATGGCGGCAGATAAAGCAATGTGAACTCTTTTTTATTCTAAGAACGCTTTGAAAAAGTCCCCTCGGTGTATTGAATAGTCCCTATATTTATATAATTCTGAGTGTAATTACTTTTTGCTGACTAGTAACGAAGAATTGCATACTAAAAATGAATATAAATGTAATTATAATATATCAGAAAAATCACAAAAATTGAGCCAGCCATACCTTAACTTGTGTTGTGAAGTTGTGGTTTGGGATAATAATTCAACAATGCTAGATTAATTTTATGTACTACATGTACCTATATATTTACATTTATTCAGAAAATATATCTATAAGGTACTTGATAATTTATCTTTCGAACGGAATCCATTAAATGTGAACTCTTCTTTATTCTCAGAACGCTTTCAAAAAAGTCCCCTCGGTGTATTGAATAGTTTTTATCTGTATACAGTAGATAATTCGTTTTCATTTAATAACTTTTGTTGGGTAATAATTTCACATTTTTAAATATTTGTGCCCTGTTAAGAAGATCGACTTACCTGTAAATTTTTATACAAATAAGCGATAACTTTTCCACTTTTCCACCCCCCCTTTACGAAATGAGGTAATTTTGGTGTCATTCGATTTAACACATCTTAATCTAGAGCTCACATTGAAAGAACGAGACAAAACATATTTTAACTAAAATAGGTTTAATAAGCGACTGTTACTTTTCATGAATAAGGGTAAGTCATTATTTGTCGCAATGCATCAGTCATGCTTATGTGTGATTCCACCATTGGCTGAATATATTAATTTGAATTCAATAATTATTAATTTGAAACAACCATTATTAAAAAGATGAAGTAAACTTAAGGATTTTTATCTAAATATGTATAGAAAAAACAATATTTAAAGCTTTCAAAATACATCTTCGTATTTAAAATTCACATATGAAGCTTCTTGAATATTAGGGGTAACCAAAATAGTGGAATATTTAATGGAACTCTCCTCGATGTCTTATAACTGCCTCCGTGGTCCAGTGGTTAAGGCGTTTGCCTTGTTGACCCGGGGGTCGTGGGTTCGATTCCCACGGGAAGCATACTTTGTTAAGTTGTTTCCAGTTTGGTTAGGACATTGCAGGCATGAATCACCTGATTGTCTGATAAGAAAGGTGATTCCGTGCTTCGGAAGGCACGTTAAGCCGGTGGTCCCGGCTGCCATCGGTAGTCGTTAAAGGAACCACGTCAGAGGCCGAGAGGCGGTTCCGAAGAACTCTGAAACCAGGGTGTGCATGGTCGACTGACCATGTCACCTACACGAAATGATGATGATGCTCCTCGATGTAACAGACTCGTTGAAAAGATTAAACCGTGATCATCAAGTGAGTGAATGATAGTTAAATCGGTTTGCGATAATTGATAATTATTTTAAGATTTGACAGGATTAAACAGGCTTAAGATTATTTACATTTATCAAAAACCGGCCAAGGGCGTGTCGGGCCACGCGCAGTAAGGACCCAATATAATCTACTCGGTAGTTCAAACCCTGCGCACGTGGTATTAAATTATATATCTTATTTCGTAATTAAGTAAGTGAACATATGATGTAGGTAGTTAAAATACTCTAATGAAGCTTCTCCAAATCAAAGAGTAATTCTATTCGAAGAAGGCTCTTCATTTTGGTTGTTATTGATAGATTTTGGTAAATCTATCAATAACAACCAAAATGAAGATCATATGGCACTCGACGTAATGAATCAGGCTGAAGTGATTAAACCGTAATCCTCCCATTGGATTTTATTTTTATTTATTTTATTTTTATTTTATTTATTTGGGTTTACAAACGATTACACATACATCTTAATACAACAATTAACAGGTATAAATATAATACATGTGCAACCAACAATGGAAAAAGGGAATGAAAATGAAACGGATCGTGATACCCATATTATTTCGAAATTAAAATCTATTGTATTTTTTTTTGTGAGTTTCTGTTTTAATTTGTTATAGGTATGTTATCTTAGCAATAATTTTTTCCTTGAAATGAGAAAAATATTATTCAAATTTTTATCGTTAATCCTTAATTGGTAATAAGAAAGCGTTTTTTAGTCCTATTTTCATTTAATTTAAATATTATTTTCATAAATACGCTGGTGATAATCGCTATTCCGCAATAACATATGTAGGCATATAAAACAAAACCGTTTTTTGGGGACTGCCAATAGAAGTGAAAACTAACTTGTTCTTCACCCAAAAGCTACAAAACGTACGTGTGACGATCAATAGATTAAAAAAAAATTTTCGTCCTACTTCTGTGGTGATGATGACGCGAGCTCCATGATTTTTGTTCACCCAAAAAGTGTTCAACGCTTGAAAAGGTTTCACTTCAAAAAATGTTAAACAAAGGAGGAGAACACTCGAAAAGTAAACTCACCGATATTTTTTTGTTATTTCAATTGTGTTGTTGATCAAAAAAGATCTGATCACGTCAAGTTGAATCCACGAACTGGAACTTTGGAATGTTCTGTAGCCAGTTGACAAAAGAATTTAAATTGTGAAGAATTGCTTGGAAAAAGTTTTCAAAGCTGTTACACGAAAGTTGCAGCGTAGATTCTTTTGAGATACTGGATTAACTTTGAAAATTAACGGCAACTAGCTGTTCTTTGTTAAATAAGTTTGTGGAATAACCTTCCGTAATTTTCTTTCAAAAGAGCTATCAGAACCAATAGTTTCTATTGTTCAAATATTTATAAAAAAAAACCTACTATTAGCGTATTCGTTATACAGCTGAAAATTCGAATCAAAATAGCAACGGATTGGAACGCAATATGATTATCAATAAAAAAATATATACAATTTTTGAGACCCTAATTCAATGGTGACCATTGAGACCCATAGGACCCATGAGACTCAACAAAACCCATAAGACCCAACGGGACCTTAAGGGACCTATGAGACTGGGGCTCAATGGATGGGAATGAATACCGATAGTATTGATTAGAGTTACCCAAACCCAATTGTATTGATGGGACCCATTGGAACCCCATGGAGTCAAGGCAAATTTAATATCTTGAACGCGTTTTTGAATCCGACTGGTCTCGCGCGACCATTCGGACAAAACATGGTTCAAAAGAGAGTCAGTTCAAATTCTAGAAAGGTTGGTTTACCGAACTAGACATCTGACAAACTTTGTATAAAAACTTTTCTGTAATGTTGTGTTGGAATAGATGCAACCACAGATATTGATGACGAGAAATTGGGAACTAAAAATGATAGTAAATAAATAACAGAGATTTGGGATATTGGGGCAAATTACCAGCCATTGTGAATGGGATAGTTGGCCAAGGTTGACCTCATCGAACGTATTAAGATTGCTGACGTTCTTACGAAGGGAGATGAAAGAAGTTCCCGTAACCGAAGAGCATGCTTGGGAAGTGGGGAGAGTGATGAATTATATATATAACAACGGGTCACTCAAGTGCTACTTGTCGTTATTGCCGACTATAGTTTTGGACTCGTCAGGAGCACATTTTCAAGGTGAGTGTGGAACGAATGCGGTGAGTTACCCGTTGTTATAAATAATAGCTTTATCTCACGTTGGTTTTAATGATATAAGAGCGATGAATGTAGATAAAACAAAAGGGATTTGTCAGAATTGTAGCAAGTGGAGATCCACAGTCTCTGCATACCCTATGGGAAATAGGCGTGTTAATATGTATGTTTCTATGTATCTTCAGAGAATTTATGTATAACGCAAGTAATACCAATCTTATTATTTATCGAATATAATTTATCTTCCAAACGGGATCCGCCAAAGCCGCACATTGTCACATTTTTTTAAATAAAGTAAGTGAACGTAACAATGGGTGACGATAAATTCCTAATGGAGATGTAAGTGCGCTAACACAAAGGCGCGCATCAGCAGATCTCGTGAATGGCGGCAGATAAAGCAATGTGAACTCCTCTTTATTCTCAGAACGCTTTGAAAAAGTCCCCCTGGTGTACTGAATAGTTCCTATATTTATACAATTCTGAGTGTAATTACTTTTTGCTGATTAGTAACGAAGAATTGCGTACTAAAATGAAAATAAATTTGATAATATATCAGAAAAATCACATAGATTGAGCCAGTCATACGTTGTGTTGTAAACTTGTGGTTTGGGATAATAATTCAACAATGCTAGATTAATTTTATTAATTATGTGTACTACATGTACCTATTACATTTATTAAAAAAATATATCTATGAGGCATTTGATAATTTATCTTTCGAACGTAATCCACTAAAGCCGCACATTGTTACATTTTTTAAATAAAGTAAATGAACGTAACATTGGGTACAATAAATTCCTAATGGAGATGTAAGTGCGCCAACACAAAGGCGCGCGACAGCAAATCTCCTGAATGGCGGCAGATAAAGCAATGTGAACTCTTTTTTATTCTAAGAACGCTTTGAAAAAGTCCCCTCGGTGTATTGAATAGTCCCTATATTTATATAATTCTGAGTGTAATTACTTTTTGCTGACTAGTAACGAAGAATTGCATACTAAAAATGAATATAAATGTAATTATAATATATCAGAAAAATCACAAAAATTGAGCCAGCCATACCTTAACTTGTGTTGTGAAGTTGTGGTTTGGGATAATAATTCAACAATGCTAGATTAATTTTATGTACTACATGTACCTATATATTTACATTTATTCAGAAAATATATCTATAAGGTACTTGATAATTTATCTTTCGAACGGAATCCATTAAATGTGAACTCTTCTTTATTCTCAGAACGCTTTCAAAAAAGTCCCCTCGGTGTATTGAATAGTTTTTATCTGTATACAGTAGATAATTCGTTTTCATTTAATAACTTTTGTTGGGTAATAATTTCACATTTTTAAATATTTGTGCCCTGTTAAGAAGATCGACTTACCTGTAAATTTTTATACAAATAAGCGATAACTTTTCCACTTTTCCACCCCCCCTTTACGAAATGAGGTAATTTTGGTGTCATTCGATTTAACACATCTTAATCTAGAGCTCACATTGAAAGAACGAGACAAAACATATTTTAACTAAAATAGGTTTAATAAGCGACTGTTACTTTTCATGAATAAGGGTAAGTCATTATTTGTCGCAATGCATCAGTCATGCTTATGTGTGATTCCACCATTGGCTGAATATATTAATTTGAATTCAATAATTATTAATTTGAAACAACCATTATTAAAAAGATGAAGTAAACTTAAGGATTTTTATCTAAATATGTATAGAAAAAACAATATTTAAAGCTTTCAAAATACATCTTCGTATTTAAAATTCACATATGAAGCTTCTTGAATATTAGGGGTAACCAAAATAGTGGAATATTTAATGGAACTCTCCTCGATGTCTTATAACTGCCTCCGTGGTCCAGTGGTTAAGGCGTTTGCCTTGTTGACCCGGGGGTCGTGGGTTCGATTCCCACGGGAAGCATACTTTGTTAAGTTGTTTCCAGTTTGGTTAGGACATTGCAGGCATGAATCACCTGATTGTCTGATAAGAAAGGTGATTCCGTGCTTCGGAAGGCACGTTAAGCCGGTGGTCCCGGCTGCCATCGGTAGTCGTTAAAGGAACCACGTCAGAGGCCGAGAGGCGGTTCCGAAGAACTCTGAAACCAGGGTGTGCATGGTCGACTGACCATGTCACCTACACGAAATGATGATGATGCTCCTCGATGTAACAGACTCGTTGAAAAGATTAAACCGTGATCATCAAGTGAGTGAATGATAGTTAAATCGGTTTGCGATAATTGATAATTATTTTAAGATTTGACAGGATTAAACAGGCTTAAGATTATTTACATTTATCAAAAACCGGCCAAGGGCGTGTCGGGCCACGCGCAGTAAGGACCCAATATAATCTACTCGGTAGTTCAAACCCTGCGCACGTGGTATTAAATTATATATCTTATTTCGTAATTAAGTAAGTGAACATATGATGTAGGTAGTTAAAATACTCTAATGAAGCTTCTCCAAATCAAAGAGTAATTCTATTCGAAGAAGGCTCTTCATTTTGGTTGTTATTGATAGATTTTGGTAAATCTATCAATAACAACCAAAATGAAGATCATATGGCACTCGACGTAATGAATCAGGCTGAAGTGATTAAACCGTAATCCTCCCATTGGATTTTATTTTTATTTATTTTATTTTTATTTTATTTATTTGGGTTTACAAACGATTACACATACATCTTAATACAACAATTAACAGGTATAAATATAATACATGTGCAACCAACAACGCAACCACAGATTAATAAATGACGTGTGTTGCAAAATGAGTACATTTATCTATGCACACAGTAATACAATGTATTCAAAGATTTTGTTTTACAACTTGTATCTTTTGTATAGTTCTTTGAATCACTGAGAGCATATGTGTTAACAAATGACTTTTTTTTCTCTTTAAACCTATCCAGTGAATGAGAAGCCATAGGTCGGTACCTATAATACAATTGATTTGACAAAGATGAACATTTGATTAGCTAGATTAGCAGTGAGTTGAATAAACTGCTTTCGGATAATTTATCATTACTTTCTTCACCGTAAGAAAGTAATTGTATTCGAAAAAAGTTCCCAAAATCTACCATTAACAACCAAAATGAAGATCATTTGGCACTAGAGGTGTTATATTAGGGTCAGATATTAAGAACCATGTTATCGAATATATTAGTTTACCGATATTATGTTCCGTTAAACGTTCTCCAAGAAACGGTGAAGAACAGGCTGGGATTTTGCAGGCAATATTATTTTTTGAGGCATTTTACATCTACCTTTTAATATATAACGTTTCGTATCATCGTAGTTAGGACGCGAACGGATGCGGAACGCGAACGGGCGCGGAACGCAGTAACGCAGCCGGTTCTCCGATACGATACTTTGGATATTAACCTGTTCTTGACGGTTCTTCGGGAACGCGTTCTTCGGATATCACATAACCTAATATATTTGTATTATGTTCTGCAGCGTTCATATTATGTTCGCGGTATCGGTTCTGATATATCAGTAACATCTCTATTTGGCACTCGCTGTAATGTATCCAACTGAATCACTGAAGTGATTAAACCGTAATACGGCCATTGGATTGAATAAATTGCTTTGCGATAATTGATTCGTTTAACATGGGCAGGATCAAAATTGAGGATTACTGACGAGCTCCGTGGCGCAGCGGTCAACACGCCTGCCTGCGACACGGATGGTCCCGGGTTCCCTGTCAGGTCAAGGTGGAAAATGATCTTTTTATGTAGATTGACCTGGGTCTTGAATGTTTATTTAAATTAGTATATATTATAAAATATAGTATCATTGAGTTAGTATCCCATAACACAAGTCTCGAACTTACTTTGGGGCTAGCTCAATCTGTGTGATTTGTTCGTATATATTTATTTATTTACTTACATTAAACTATTTACTGCTGCCAACACAGATATTTTAATGACAAGTTAATCAAGAACCATCGTACGACTACAAACAATATAAATCTTTATACAATGTTTTCTTATGTTTTCGCGATTGTTACACATTTAAATAAAATTATTTTAATACGGTTTTATCGCGTTTACGTTTTTATCACGGTGTCTGAAGAAGACTGCAAGACCTTCAGACACCGTGAGCCAATACTGCGTACATCCGGAACGTTATCAATAAATATTTTAGGCGGTAGATTTTGCAGTTCTTTTAAAATATTAGACAAATGTCAACTTAGTCTACCTGCGACCACGAACACTGTAAAGTGCTCGAAACGTTAGGTGTATATAAATAATGTAATAAACGCGATAAAAACCGTATTAAAATAATTTTATTTAAATAAATCTTTACTTAAAAACTCTCAAAACAAAAAACAATTGCAATATTTAGTAATGGGTTACTCACGTGCAAGTGTGTTTATCACAGGTTAATTTCAATAATGCGAAAGATTTTTTATCTATACTAATAAACTAATAATATTATAAAGCTAAAGAGTTTGTGCGTTTGGTTAAACGCGCTAATCTCAGGAAATACAGGACTGATTTCTAAAATCCTTTCACCGTTGGATAGGTACGTTATCACTGAGTGCCATAGGCTTGGTATGTAAGATATGTAAGCCGATGCAGACTGGTAATTTATTTATACAAGAGTAAAAACATCGCTATACTTTAAAAAGGGAAGAAACTTTCAAGTACAAAGTACTTATTCAAGTAATAGTAGTACTTGAAAAAGAACACGTGCTATACCTTATTGCAAGGGCCATAAACCTTCCATAGCTGTAATCACTCCTCAGTTTCGCACATTACTTCAGCCGTAATAAACTGGCTCATTATTATGGGGCTAATTAAAGTTAATTATTAGCTGTAACTAACGTGGGCTACGTAAAACTTTTTATTGCTGTTAGGAAGTTGTTTCAGGTTGTAGGTGAAACAATAAGTAATTGATAAGTATAGTTGAGCTCCGTGGCGCAGCGGTCAACACGCTAGCCTGCGACACGGGGGTCCCGGGTTCGATCCCCGGTCAGGTCAAGATGGAAAAAGTTCTTTTTCATATTGACCTGGGTCTTGGATGTTTATCTATATAAGTATATATTATAAAATATAGTATCGTTGAGTTTGTATCCTGCGACACAAGTTCACAACTTACTGTGGGGCTAGCTCAATTTGTGTGATATGTCCCTATATATTTATTTATTATTATTTATTTATTTACTGTTCAATATAACAAAAAATATTAAATAATTCTTGGTTTACCTATTTACGGGGAATGTAAAACTTAGGGACTGAATATGAAAGAAAATCGAAATGAAAACGATATTAAATAAAATGGAAAAAAAAATCGTTTAATCATTAAAAACCACATAGATCTTTCAACTACGGACTACTTATTCAAGTAATAGTCGTACTTGAAAAAGAACACGTGCTATACCTTATTGCTAGCGCCATAAACCCTCCATATAGCTGTAATCACTCCTCAGTTTCGCACATTACCTGAGGGGTAATAAACTGGCCCATTATTACTGGGGCTAATTAAAGTTTATTATTACCTGTAACTAACGTGGGCAAAAGTAAAACTTTTTATTGCTGTTAGGAAGTTGTTTCAGGTTGAACGTAAACGCTAAGTTAAGTAATTTACCACTCAATATAACAGAAACATATTAAATAATTCTTGGATTATTTACGGGAAATGTAGAACCTAGGGAACTAATATGAAAGAAGATTGAAATAAAAATAATATTAACTCGAACAAAAAATACGATGAATGATAAAAATACTAGGTATATAAAAACACGAAACTTACAAGTAATAGTCGTACTAGAAAAAGAACACCAAATTGCAAGCGCCATAAATCCTCCATATAGCTGTAATCACTCCTCAGTTTTGCACATTACTTCAGCCGTAATAAAGTGGCCCATTATTACAGGAGCTAATTAAAGTTTATTATTACCTGTAACTAACGTGGGCTACGTAAAACTTTTTATTACTGTTAGGAAGTTGTTTCAGGTTGTTGGTGAAACGATAAGCAATTGCTAAGTAAAGTAATTTGTTACCTAATATAACAGAAACATATTAAATTATTTTTGGATTATTTACAGGGAATGAAGAATCTAGGGATTTATAATGAAAGAAGATCGAAATAAAACAATGATAAATCAAAAGAACAAAAAATACGTTAAGTCATAAAAAACCACATGGATCTTTCAAGTACGGACTACTTATTCAAGTAATAGTCGTACTTGAAAAAGAACACGTGCTACCTTATTGCAAGCGCCATAAACCCTCCATATAGCTGTAATCACTCCTCAGTTTTGCACATTACCTCAGGGGTAATAAACTGGCCCATTATTACTGGGGCTAATTAAAGTTTATTATTACCTGTAACTAACGTGGGCAAAAGTAAAACTTTTTATCGCTGTTAGGAAGTTGTTTCAGGTTGTACGTGAAACGATAAGTAATTGATAAGTAATTTGCTACTGAATATAATACAAACATATTAAATTACATCTGCATTATGCAATTACAGGACAGGCAGAACCTAGGGCACAGTGGATTTTACTCTATAGGCTATGTTAGCTGTTGGAGAGCTAATAGATGGAAAACCGAAACGAAATAGTATTAGATTTCTGGCCACTTTTCTCAATGACGTGATAACTGAAATTTTTGCACATTTTTTTAACGGGTTTCTACGATTTGCGCCACAATGAAAACAGCCTTTAACCTATAAATATACTATTTTATTCTTTTTAATAATATTTAATTATATGTCTCTTCTTTGTTTCACACATATAATATAAAATCTTTGGTTTCTAAGTTTGTTCTCAATGTGTTTCAGAAAACAGCGTATTCTCCCATTATGATTAAGTGTCAATGTTCTAAGCTTTATAATAATGAATTGAATACTTTTTATTTCTGTTTTTAAAATGTGTGTAGGGCAGTCATATGCATTACCTCTTGGTTAATGTTTATAAGTTGCAACGTCTATATCCGTTCTTCCCTAGCACAATACGATGCTTCCAAGAAAAGCAAACTGAGATCCTCTTTGCATATCCTCCCCATGGATATACAGCGTGTAAGTTGATCGTCAAAATTCCCTTAAAGGGTTGGCTTAGACCTTCATTAAGAATAACTTTCCCTATGGGACATATTCTGGGAACCAATTTTTATACCACTTCATACTAATTGTCGGGGCAGTTGAACTGTTTTTTCCCAGCATTGATCTCATAGAAAAAGTTGTTCATATTGACGGGCTGAGTCACCCCTTTAAGGGAATACCGAAGGTCAATATACATGCTGTATATCATCATTGTTTTCTCTTTCGCATATTTTACGTCTTGCTAGCGATAATCTTTCGTCCAACCTTACTGCTTCTTACATTTTTAAAGCAACAAAAATTTTAGAATTTATCTGAAAGTTACGGCCGCCTTAATTATCATGTACCTAAAGATACTAACGATGCTTCGAAAACCAGAAACCACCCAGCGTAATCAACAAGACTTAGTTTTCAACTCACAAGAAAATCTATTGATATGAAAAGAAATAGATAAACCACCTTCAACGCTGAGTGCCAATAAACTATCAAAGGTGCCAATAGACTAGATACTTCACTGACGAAAAATGTTTTAGATCGATTTATAAAATATGAATTCGGATTCAAATTTAACTTCTAAAAATAGGTTGATCTTGAAAAGTCGAGAGTAATGCAGAATCTCCGATGCTCCGCGGTTTGAGGCGTGCTGTAAAAATAAACGTATATGTATAGGTAAATACGTTTATATCATCGCTATTTTGATTCCAATACACACAAACACGCTTAATATGGCCTTTGGGTAGTCCAACCTCAGGTTCTGATTACCACATAGGGGATGAAGACCTGATTAATAATGACTATATGTGTATATATTCAGTCATAATAGCAGACTGACTACACTGAATTGCAACGAATGCTTGCTCGGGTATCAGTAAAATAAATTTTAAAAAATATGTAACCTCCAAAACAATAATTCCTCCTTTTTGTTAACAGCTGAACCGATTTTGATATTGCACATGTCTGTAAATCATCGTAAGTTAACATGATTTCAATTTTTAAAAACCGCATCTATATCTGCATCTATAAGTATATTTACCTATTATAAAACTAGGGTGCCTCAGATAGACAAACCCTCACACAGAACGGTCAAACTTATAACACGCTAGTTTTTGCGACAGGAGTTAAAAGAAAATATAAATTAATAATGTGTTTTCAAATCAGAAAAGGATTTCAAAAATATATTTAGGCACTGTAAGGTGACATGTGATTTTTGTACTTTTAAGGGTTTTGTACCAAACCAGTAAAAATGAGACTTTATTACTAATTCTCCGCTGTCTATCCGTCCATCTATCACAGAGCTGTATGTTTTGAACTGTAATAGATAGAGATTTCATATGCTCAGAGAATATGTGAATCTGTTTTTTGAGCAATTTTAGAAGTTCAATATTGAATGGTGTTACGGAATCCTTCGTGTCTGAATCCAACTCGCATTTGACCGGTTATATTCTAGCTTTAGCTAGTTTTCCTACAAATTACGGTGTTTTTTTTTTCGCTTTAGGTCCATATTAATTTAATTACTCCTATTATTTAATGTCCACCTGTGCTTTTAACTTAATACTAAATTTCTCGGCAAACGATCATCTACATGACCATATTGTCCATTTAGATAGTTTGTATATGACAAAAACCAATAATTTGCAAGTTGGCGACGAAACTAATTAAACACTCACTGGTGTTGAGAAAACCACGCATTTTGAAGCTGGAGAATGTACGTTACACGACTCCAAGCGTTGTTCTTCCCTTAAAGTCACCAACGAGACCAAATTTTAAAAAAATATATGTTTATTCCTCTTATCATCTCACGTGGTCTCCCACAGGATATAATATGAAAATATATCGTGTGGACGTGTGGAACACGTGAGATGTTCAGTCTCCGTGACGCAGTGATAAAAATGCTAGCCTGCGACAAGAGGGGCCCGGGTTCGATCCCCAGCCAGGTCGTGATAGTCTTGGATGTTTATCTATTTAAGTTTTTATTTTAAAAATAGTACGTTGAGTTAGTATCACAATACACAAGTTTACAACATACCGGGGCTAGCTCAATCTGTGTTATATTTATTTAATAGTTACGTAAAATTTCCTTGTCTAATTTTCTAACCCTTTAAATCGAAGTTCTGTTGCTGTTGTTCTGTTTTTATATATTATTCATACATTCTCAACTTTACCTGCAATGTAACCGAAATCTTTAAATGATTGGCAATTTTAAATAAATAAACGCAAACCCATATATTCTGCCAAAGGCCGCGATTATGGTTTTAATCACTTTATTGAGTCTGACAAATTGCACGAGTGTTACAACGACGGACATTTTGATAAAGGTTTTTTTAGGAATATAAACACTACTTACCTATTAAGCTATGTAAAGGATGTGAAACATCCTTCAAATAGCTTAAAACGTCTTGCGCTTTTGAACGTACATAAAAAATTTATTGTCCTCTTCGAACAAGAATTGCAAAATAAGATTCAGAATTCAAGGATTCTCCTTTGATTGCAAGTGATGTATGTTTAGTTATTTAAAAGTTATATTATAAAAAAATACATGTTTTAATCCCAACTATCCCTAAACTAATATTTTAAATGCGAAAGTGAGTTTGTTTGTTTATTTGTTACGCTTTCACGCCGAATCTAATGTACCGATGATCCTGAAATTTTGCAAACACATAGGTTAGGGTACTGAGAAGGACATAGGCTACATATCACGCGGGCAAAGCTGCGGGTAACAGCTAGTACTTGATATTTGTACAGTAGTCGTTAAAAAGTATTTTTTCGCATTTTTAAATCATCATAATCATTAGGTCTTTTTTTACTGCAGTAGCACGACCCTCTCTATATTACCAGAGCCACATATTAACCACAGCAGTTAGAAGATTTAGCCTTCACTCTTCACGCTGGCCAGACGGGTTGCAGAGGTCTTATAGATGTTAAAATAAGCTTTATTTTTCTAGTGTCCTAAGTCGCCTTCTACGACATCCACGGGAAGACTTGGAGTGGTCCTCTCCTACTCTGCCGGGAACAACTCGGCATTTTTAAATAAATAAGCGTTATTTATTATTGTCGAGATATTGTCGAGCTCCGTGGCGCAGCGGTCAACACGCTAGCCTGCGACCCGGGGGTCCCGGGTTCGATCCCCGGTCAGGTCACTATGGAAAAAGATCTTTTTCATATTGACCTGGGTCTTGGATGTTTATCTATATATGTATCTATTATAAAATATAGTATCGTTGAGTTAGTATCCTGCGACACAAGTTCACATCTTACTGTGGGGTACTCAATTTGTGTGATATGTCTCTATATATATATTTATCTCGCACAGTGACCGAAAACTTTTAATCATGCCAGTTTTAAAACGAATGATTAATTAACGTAAACCGATAAATTGAGCCAGTGGCGGGATCACGGTTTAATCACTTCATCGAGTCTGATACATTGCGGCGAGTGATACAGCGACCATTTTGATTGAGGCTTTTATTGAAAGATTCAGTCTTCTGTAAATTAAACGACACATTTAAATACAATGGAAGCCACTGGGAGTCAAGTTTTTTTATTGTCATTTGAACTATTAACAAAAAAACTAACATCAACAAAATTGCTGCTGAAATTTAAATGGGATCAATCCGAAGTAGTAAAAGAGCATTTTTCTTTTAAATATTTTAAAACGGTTCATAAGTGACGGAGCCATTTATGAACCTCCTTTTTTGAAATAAATAAAATAAATATATACGAACAAATCACTCAAATTGAGCTAGCCCCAAAGTAAGTTCGAGACTTGTGTTATGGGATACTAACTCAACGGTACTATATTTTATAATAGGTACTTAAATAGATAAACATCTAGGACCCAGGTCAATCTAAAAAGATCATTTCCATCTTGACCTGACCAGAGATCGAACCCACACGACACGGATGGTCCCCATCCGTGTCGCAGGCAGGCGTGTTGACCGCTGCGCCACGGAGCTCGTCAAATGGGTTGATAATAGGACTCATTTCAAAGAAGGAGGTCCATTCTCAGCTTGGCCCTTTAGACTACGTATGATAATCGCGGCCCATCAGGCATCTGTCTCTCCAAGCCTTGCGCTCATAGGTAACGCCCAAAGCTGAGGTCCATCTCTAGAAAAACTTGTTCATATTTGTGGGCTGAGTGGTGACTCAGTTTAACCTCGACATTCCCTTAAAAGGGAAGGTTGAAAACAAATTTACACGATGTATAAGTAAACAAACATTAAAACATTCTACCCAAATATGAACTTCTTTTTTGAAGTCAGTTTAAAATAAAACTCGAATATTTGATTCAAACAATATTAGCGAACAAAGAGTGGGGATTAAGTTATAATGTGTTTTTAAGCATGTTTATAACGTAACAAGCCTCGAAAATTAATGTGATTGTGCAAAGATGTTTGGGTTGGATGTTTAATAAAATTAAACAGTAATCGGTTTGTGTCGAACTCAATTATAAACCTCATTACTTAAGTCGGTTCAAAATAAGACACGAACATTTGATTCATATGTACACCTACACAAGTACGATTATTATTACCTTAAAGAATCCTCCAAACAAACTCCTCACAATCTGCTCGCTCGTGTTAATAATTCTTCGCACGTCCGTAGGATTGCGCCTGTTTCCTTAATCTTTTACTTCCCAACAATATTAACGAACAAAGAGTGGGGATTAAGTTATAATGTGTTTTTAAGCATGTTTATAACGTAACAAGGATTGCAAATTAATGTGATTGTGCAAAGTTGTTTGGGTTGGATGTTAAACAGTAATCTGTTTGTATGCTGACTTAGTACTTTACTAAGACAACTTCTGTAGCCTAGCTTGACCCTTCAGGCTATGAATGCAAATAGCGGCCCATCAAGCGTATGAGAGTTTGGCTGTCTGCAACGCCCAAAGACGAGGTCCGTTTCTAGAAACTAGTTCACATTTATGGGCTGAGTGGTGACTCAGTTAACCCTCGACATTCTCTTCAAAGGGTGCCTATAAAGGAATGTTGAAAATAAATTTACACGCTGCATAAGGAAACAAACATTAAAAAATTCAAACCTACAATAAACCTCCTTTTTTGAAGTGGGTTCAAAATAAGACACGAACATTTGATTCACACCTACAAGTACGTATGTCTATTATCACCTTAAAGAATTCTCCAAACAAACTCCTCACAATCTGCTCGCTCGTGTTAATAATTCTTCGCACGTCCGCAGGATTGCGCCTGTTTCCTTAATCTTTTACTTCCCAACAATATTAACGAACAAAGAGTGGGGATTAAGTTATAATGTGTTTTTAAGCATGTTTATAACGTAACAAGCATTGCAAATTTATGTGATTGTGCAAAGTTGTTTCGGTTGGATGTTAAATTAAATTGACGAGCTCCGTGGCGCAGGGTCAACACGCCAGGTTGCGACACGGATGGTCCCGGGTTCGATCCCCGGTCAGGTCAAGATGAAAAACTACTGCTCAAAGATTGACCTGGGTCTTGGATGTCTATCTATAATGTATTTAGTATTAGTATAGTTGAGTTAGTATCCCATAACACAAGTCTCGAACTTACTTTGGGGCTAGCTCAATCTGTGTGATTTTTCCGTATATTTTTTTTTATTATATTTAATTATACTGTAGTCTGTTTGTATACCAACTTAGGGCCTAATTAAGACGACCTGTATGATCTAGTGGTCATTCTAGGGTCCAACTGACCCAAGCTGATGATGCAAGTCAAACGCCCATTTAGAGAGACAGGCTTTCTTCAGTTTTTCAAGTCTTAGAAAAAGCTCTCTTTACAGCGGACCGAAAGCTCTGTCTCATAACACATACCTTATGATGCAGCTTGGTAATTAACAGTATCAGATAAAGCAAATTGCTTACTTAAGGTAATATTTATTGAGGTAAGCTCAGAAAAAGAATATGAAGATGAAAGTTTCGGCCAAGATGCAAATGTTAATCTTGAAAAAAAAAATTGTCAAAATCGTTTTAGCAGTTTGGAAACTACAGTGTAGCAGAGACTTCAAACTTGTGTCTTAGTTGAGGTTTCTTATTCATTATTACTATTTTCAGTGCTTTTTACCCACATCGACACCACGTTGAAACTTTAAAAACTGAAACGGTTGGCGTCGAGAGTTAGCGGTAGTTTGGTCAACTCGTTAGCGAACAAAACTGCAGGGAGCACTTTGTATGAGCGATAGATGAAGCAGAAAATCGTACTACGAGTAGGTAATGGTTTTTTCTTCCAACTACGCTGCAATTCTATCATAACTGCACTACATATCCAGCACAAAGCGGAACATTGCTGCACTAGAAGTAAAAAAAAACTAAACAGTGCAGTTAACGATTTCCATACATTTTTGCTGCTCTAGTGCAGCAAAAATGTATGGAAATCGTTTACTGCACTGTTTAGTTTTTTTAAATCGTGGACAATAGTTGTCACCTGTCATAAAGAAAGTTGGCCAACCTAACGGCCGTATGGAGTTAACAAAGGGACGTGTGTATTGCCTTGCCTAAAAAAAAATACTGGCCATAAAGAAAAAAAAATCGGGAATGTGAACATCAAATTTTTAACTATTGTAATTTGTCTTCAGTTTTATTTTTCAACTACTTTTATTGCAGTAGTTGAAAGAAAAGCAGATTATGCACCTCGCATTAAGTAAGTTAAATTGCACTCGTGCAGCAATAACTTACTTTCTGCTCAGTGCAACAATCTACTATTGTACGAAATTAAGTAAAGATGTTTTTTGCATACCACATTATGTAATTTTTAATTGATTGTTTAATTACAGTTAAAGCTTTTACATAAACAAAGAAAAAGCACAGTCCTGCATGTTGAAACAAGAGCCACGAGCGCCACGGAGCTCGTCAAAATTTTATGTATAGGTATTTTATCTTTAAAATACAAAATTAATATTTCTATAATCCCCCATAATCACACAGATTAAGCTAGACCCATAGCAAGTTGTGAACTTGTGTCGTTAAATACTAACTCAAGTACTATATTTAATAATAGATATTTACTTAAAAAGATAAGCATCCAGAACCCAAGCTACCTGAAAAAGTATAGTTTTCTATCATGAGCTGGCAGGGGATCAAACCCGGAACCATCGTGTCACACAGGCTACCGTTAGTGTTTGCCATTGCGCCACGGAGGCTGTCAATTCTAATAAAAATATTTATCAGCGTTGATATTTCAATTGTGCCTTCTGATGGTAAGTGTTTCAGGACATTTTCATAAAAGGCAAGTTGTTATTAGATATTTACACGACGCAGAAAGGTTCTCGAATGGTGAACACGTACCGGCAAGCGCATCGTCGGACACCCACCGACCAGGTGGTCGGACGACCTGACCAAAGGTCGCAGGGAAACGCTGGATGCAGGCCGCTTCCAACATTTTGGAAATCTTTAGGGGAGGCCTATGTCCAGTAGTGGACTTCCTGCGGCTGAAATGATGATGATGATGATTTACACAACGCCACTTGTCGAGTTAGAACAGTACGAGAGTACTAAGTAATCAACCGAATGGCTAAATGAAATAAGGTGGCTGCCCATAGGCTAATGGAGACATTAAGGGCGTATCTTAGCAGTATTTTTTCAGTATGTTTTCCATGCAATTGTATTTCTCTATTATTCCGCTGAAAACTGCTTTTAGAGGCACAATTATTTTTCATAAAATCTAATACTTTTTTCAAAAAACAGTTTTTTAGAAATAAATATAAAACAGCTAATACAAAGGATACGCTCTTAAGCTTCCAACTTGTAAGTTCAGATTTAGAACCATTACTGGCTTATGGATTCGTTTACTTGCCTTCTAGCTTAGGCTTGACTACTAGCCTCGTGTAAAAGGACCGTATCACTCAGAAAAGCGAGCAATTTATTTGTTCATACTAAATTTACTAAACAAATTACGTTCTGCGTGTTGAAAACAAAACTTCGCCATAACAAGTTGGGAGTATAAAAGTATTTAAATGAGATTCGGTAATTATTCAGAAAGTTTGTCTTTGGGCCCGTTGATAAAAGAAACTGTTTACTGTCCCAAACGAAATTAAGTTTATATTTTATTCAGTAAGAATAAAATTAAAATACATTCTTGTTGGGTTACTTTGCTCTGCTTCTAACTGGCAACTTTGGAACATGTTTTTTTTTTTAAATAAACAAGGAATTTTTTTAATTATTTCGTTGATCCTCAATCTGCCAATAATAAACTATATGACAAATTTGAGTTTTCTATAAAAAATATAATTACTTAATCCGTTAATTAGACAACTAAAAAATATTTCTCTCGTATTTTTTCTTTCAATAATAAACAAAAAAAAATGAGAAAGATTATAGCCCGTTGAAATTCCACGTGACGACATAGGCAGTGAGTAGTACGTACTCGAGGGGTACTAGGTTCAATTCCTGGCGTGGGTACTTCTACTTTATTTGTCACAAAAATTTGTCTGTGGTTTTGCAGCTAGCTAGAAACCGATCATTAACAGCTTAGTATGCCTTTTGAAGCATGCGTAGAGTCTCGGGGCTTTTTTAATTCACTTGTGGTTATCCATGCAAGTTAACATGCACAACAACTAAACGAGTATCAAAGCCGTTAAACTACATAAAATGAAAAAAGCATTGAAAAATCAAGTAGCATTATTTCAAAAAATAAAACACCCAATTGCCTTTTTTGACAGTTGATGTCCACCATATATATTTTTGCTGACGTTACATAGCCTATGACACTCCGGGAATACAAATCCAATGACACTTCAAAACCGCTCCAGACGTTAAGACTACAGGTAGAAACAATGAAATAGATTTACATACATACGCGCGGAAGACATTACCCTCCTTCCGAGTAGGTCCGTCGGGTAAAAATAGCGCTGTGACACCAACTTATTCGGAAAAGTCTAAATTAATGAAAATATTTGTCTATTCAACGCGAACTGGAACATACGACTGAATTTTTCAGAAATAGATATTAAAGTTTGAAAACATCTCTTTGAGAAAAATATGAGCATTTCCTGGACGCGAATAGTGCTGGGGAACGTGGTAAATTTAACTCAGTTTCAATTTAGAGCCTGAGTGCTGGGGATTCATTGCTTACAATCCCTTGTCTTTTCTTTATAAATTGACAGAAATACGAGGTACGAAACTCGAAAATGCTATTTTAGATAAAAATGCTACGCCATGAAATTGTAAAAATCTGAAAAGAAATTATTAAAGGTTTTTCTATTTTCAAGCCCGCAATTTTGCAATTTAATATGTTATTACCCTACATAGAGTGACACGCGTGCTAATAGCTTATAAACTAAGAATGCCAAAGGCCGTGCAAAGTGGAGAAAAAGAGCTGGAAAGCGGACCCAGGGTCCCAAAGCATTCTAGCTGATTCAGAATGCATCGGGAATGCGTTCATAAGTGAGAAAAAGAAAAAAATTCAACATCTTTTAACTTTGAACATTCTGAGTACCCTTTAAATGATTTTGTTTAATGTGTTTTATCATGACATTAGTGTTGCTTATTTCTACTGGGTTTATTTAAGTGGTTTGATTCTCAAATCAGGCTATAATTTGTGCTTCATTTTCACATATATACGACTGCGGTTGGCTACTCAAAGAGGGTTGGCATCCAGCTATAAATACTTATGCAAAAATATAATACAGTGTGAATATATGCTATGTAGATCCTGGCCGAGTAGAATAGGACCACTCCAAGTCTTCCCGTGGAGGTCATAGAAGGCGACTAGGAAATACAAGCTAAACAAAGCTTATAAACATCAAAGAAGTCTCTCCAACCCGTATGACCAGCGTAGAGAGTTAAGGCCCAATCCTCTGGCTAATAATGGTTTTGGTAGTACAGAGAGGGTCGTGCTCCTGCAGTGGAGCCAAAAAAGAAATGATGATGATAATGATGACTGCATACATAGGCTCCAACACAGCAGATATTGCCATCGGGAAAATTGATTTCAGTAGCTAAAGGTGCCACTATAAACACGTCCAGATAAGAGGAAGAGAAAGTTCGTCACGTCACCTGCCGGCGACGTGCAACGAATGCCGTTTGAGATTAATTCTCAATAGCTGACTCTCAGCTGCGTGATGCTCATTTTAGCAGTTTGTATACGTAATATACAGATTTTTGCTCTAGTACTAGACAGTTGGAGGCTGTTGGTTAAGTATGAGTATGGATTTGATAAAACTTATATTAATTGCATTCGTACATAGTTCTAAAGTCGATATAATAGATTAATCTTGTAGAGAATAATAGGCGAATAAATGTCATCTCGAGATATTATTTCCTAACAGCTGCCTCTCAGCTGCGTGATGCTCATTACATGCGGATTTGTTCACGTATTAACCAGATTTATTGCTTTAGTACTTTTGGACAGCCTCCGTAGCTCTCATGTCACAGGCTGGCGAATTGACCACTTGTCAACTCGCCAGCCTGTGACATGAGAGACACCGGGTTCGGAAGCCAGTTCAAGATGGAAAATAACTTTTATTAGATTGACCTGGATCTTGGGTTTTTATCTATAAATGTAATTTTTATATAATATAGTAACGTTGAGTTAATGTCGCATAACACAAGTCCCAAACTTACTTTGGAGCTAGCTCAATCTGTAATTTGTCCGTGATATTTATGATTATTTATTACAGGTAGAGGCTCTAGATTGCGTATGAGTGTGAATTTAATAAAAATTATCAATGCTCAATATTATAAAGACGAAAGATTTTATTGTTTGTCAAAACAATAATTAATTTGTTGAATGGGCTTCAAAAATACTGGACTAATTAACGAAATTCTGTCACCTATAGAAGTAATTAATTTTTGGGTTATATAGGCTAGTATTTACAACTATCATACTTACTTCTAAAGATCGTTGCAATGAATATTCTATTCATCATTTCGAGTAGGTGACACGGTCAGTCGATCATGCACACCCTGGTGTCAGAGATATTCTATCAGAAATTACTTATACGCAAATAAACGTTATCTTGAGGATATGCGACGAATGGGGGTTTGCTGAACACTTTTGTATGGAAATGATGAAAATTTGTTTGAGTTCACAGCATTGATCCTATGAGAAAAGTTGTTCGTATTGACGGGCTGAGTCACCCCTTTAGGGTATCTCGAGGATCAATTAACGCACAATATGTTTTAAATCGATAGAAATATATCTGAAAATTTTATCGACTAGTAAAGTTAGACATATCACCAACTATTAGACAGATGGTATGTGAGTTCAATAGGTAGCAACAAAATTTCTCTGGTACGAATGTTTGCTATCTAAACTGTACCTTTATATATCTTCATTTTCATCAGGTCTTTTTAGTCTTCATTGCAAGAGCACGATCCTCTCTGTACTACCAGAGACATATTTGCAAGAGCAGTCAAAGGATTTGTCCTACACTCTCCACGCTAACCAGAAAGGTTGGATAGGTCTCTTTGAAGTTTCAATGCTTTGTTTAGCTTGTGTTCCTTAAATCACCTTCTACGACATCCACGAGAAGACTTGGAGTGGTCCTATTCTACTCTGCCGAGAACCACACGGCTAAGATAAGATTAGATAGACGAAATGTCATAAATAAGTCTCAAGTTGATATATGTAATAGATACGAGTATGCCTATCAGAATATAATTGGCGGGTAAAGTTCGTCACGTCACCCAGAGAACGTGCGACGAATGCTGCCCCGAGATTAATTCTCAATAGCTGACACCAAACTATGTGACGGCAATTTCATATCGCAGGATTTGTTTACGTGATAAACTGATTTGCTGCTATGTTTTTTTTATGTCATAGGACGGCAATCAAGCAAACGGGTCGCCTGAGTGTAAGTAATGACCCTGCTGCCCATGCATACAGCACCAAGGGTGTGATGATGATGATGAAGGGTGTGGCAAAAGCATAGCTAGCCTTTTATTTTTCCCTCTGTAGAGAAGTGGGAGGGATGGCCTTCGGCTCTCTCACTCACCGATTGAAGCATAGAAGCGGTAAAGCTACTACTCAAACGTAAATTTTCTGTGAGGTGGTTTCCACTGCCGAGCCGGTCCATTCATGCTACTAGTAAAAGTGGATTTCACCGGTAGCTTGGCTCTACCACAAGTAAACGATATGTAGGTGGCTCTTCCACAACAGAACGGTGCGAGAATTTTCTATCTAAACTGCATTTTTATAATAATAACTACTGTCTTTTACTTGCCGCTCTAAGTGAATGAATGCAGATGCGTGTAATAGTAATATGGAACCCTAGTAGATTATCCAAAATTAACTGTTCACAAGGTATCTCTTTTCACGTGATTTACACTCATCTAAATTAATTCATTAAGAGCTGCAGGTGAAAGACATTAAGAATATAAAAATGTAGTTTAGACAGTAAACGTACATACATACCAGAGCAGCAAATCAATATATCACTTAAGAGGGTATACTAGCAGTGCGTTTTCCATACAAATGTATTTCTCTATTTCCTCTCTGAAAACTGCTTCTAGAGGCACAATTCTTTTTACATACAATCTATTACTAAAGTAGGTATGTCCCTATGTTTTATTTTTTTCTAAAAACCTGTTTAAAAGAAAAAAAATTGTACAAAACAGTTTTTTCTTCCTACTTTAGTACTAGATTGTATGAAAAAAGAATTGTGGCTCTAGAATCAGTTTTCAGCGAGAAAATAGAGAAATACATTTGTATGGAAACCATATTGAAAAAATACTGCTAGTATACGCTCTTAAACAAACACACTCCAAATGTTCACGATATATTTTTTATCTTTGGCTAGTTTAATAACACATAATAAAATAAAATACTAAATCTGTACAAGATTTGTTTCGTTGTTATATTTAAATTCTGACAAAGTTGCTACGCGTTTCTTTTATGTGATGTCAAACCATGAATAATTAAAAATTGCGTCTTTTTGAGAAATATTTAATTCTATACCAAACCATAAGGGTGTTCTGAAATAAACAGCGGCAGCACTAAGGTAAAGGGTCTAGCAAGCTGTGATTGGACATCTTGGGTTGCTGCTTGTTAAATATTATCCAATGACACTGTATTGTGTAAGTAATCATAATCATTGACATTGTACGAGCTTACCTCGCACATTCAGCGACCCGCGGCCTACATCATGTTGGTCGCGTGTCAGCTCCTTTTATAATATAAATTATTTGATTATCTAACAATCTAATTGAGATACTATCGATGGCTATTCGTGATACTATCCATCGGCGAGCCTGAATACTGCCATGGAGAAAGGATCCTTCACACCAAGCCATAACCATGTAACCAGCAAGAACAATAAAATAATAGTAGTTTACGTAGATAGCTCCGTAACGTGATCTTGTATCTCCACACCACTACCCACAACCTAACAAGCAGCAACATCTCTTCATGTATAGTGATGGGCCTAACACCAAGTCCGGCACCATACAGACATGAATCTATCATTTGCTTATCGAAGTCGACACGTCAGTGCTGCCATCTCATGGTGAGCATCTCAGAATACGCTCATTGTTTTAAAGAATAAAATACCTCGTAAGATGCGATTCTGTTTGCAATACGAGGCAGACCCCTGGGAATCAAAGCAGTTTAAAGTCAGACTGATTTATATCGCCCAGGTCACTTGTGGCATCTGATTTCACAAGTCCCTCCATTTTAGATGTATGAGGCATTTTTTTTGTCACCCATCCCAATGGGTATATGTACCTGTAGTTACATAACATGGCTAATTCATATAATGTCCTTATGTCTTAAAAACAGCAAAATGATAAAGGGTAGACGTGTGATAGCATAAACCATTGACTTTAGTTTACGTACGTACATCTACGTAATGTAACGACACATTACATTACACGACTTTGATAAAAATCCGGCCAAGTGTGAGTCAAACTTGCGCAATAAGGGTTCCGTATAATATGCTTCGTGAACACACACACACAGTGTGCAAAAATGTTTTATTCAATTGACTAGCGCTATCTAGTGGTGTTTTAGTGAACTATTTCCCTAGGTGAAATTATTATAGTGAGTTTACCACTTTATTTTCACTTGATAGAATTCTTATTATTTTTCCTGTAATCTTCAAGCAATGAACTATATATTGTAATTTTTTCGAAATTTTAGGCCCAGTAGTTTCGGAGATCAGGGGGGAGAATGGTCAAATTTTGGCTTCTTTCGTAATAAAATCAAAAGTATTGATTTATCCCGAACAAAAAAAATATTTTTGAGATCCTAATAACAAGCCCTTTTATTTGATATATAACACAGTTTGCAAAACTTTTTTTTAACATTTTCTATTTGGACCCCCTAAACTGACCCTTAGTGAAAGAAAAAATATATTTACTTTGCACATTCGTGTATCACCGTGGTCATAGGTTTACACCATCTTACCAAATTTCATTTAATTTGGTTCAGTAGATTCGGAGCAAAATCGACTGTGACAGACGGACGGACGGACAGACAGACGCATGAGTGATCCTATAAGGGTTCCGTTTTTCACTTTTTGTACGGAACCCTAAAAAGCATTATACTATTTATCTTTCATGTCTACGTACATCTACTATGTAACGTCACAAGACCTCGATAATAAAATAATTGTTTTAATTATTATCTAATACGTTCAATGTCATAACATGTGACGAAAGTCTACGCAGTGAAAAGCCTGTATAAAACCTACAATACAGGAGTTCAAAGTTTACTACTGTTGGGTAACCAGCACTCACCTAATAGTGTTTTACTTATAACCCGCTCCATCGCACACCATCAACTTGTGCATTTATAAAATTATTTTATTCTTGATGTTGTATATCACATTACCGCTTTTAAGTAAACATGTTGCCTACATGGCAAAATTTATATATTATATATTGGCAATAAACAAAGGTAACATTTTTTATGTCATGTGACGAATGGATTCTTCAAAATATTTACAATCTGAAGTAAAGTGCTTTCTAAGTCTGGGATTTTGTTCGCAACACGGGATTCACCCCTGGGAACCCTGGCAGTTTAAAGTCAGCCTGATTTATATAGCCCAGGTCACTAGTAGCGACTGCTTTCAAAAGTAAAAAATATCTCTATTTTACAAAGAACTTGTAACCCGCGCTATGTTACAATATAAAATGAAAAAAAAAAAAAAACCTGCCAAGTGTGTGTCGAGCCACGCGCAGTGTAGGGTTCCGTAGTTGCGAATGACAACTTTGAGTTCACACTGTTCACACTTGCACCTCACAGTTTATCGACCAAAAACATCAAACAATGGGAATTGTATAAAATTTCACATTTTCGAGTACATTTTATAAGTTGGTTGCCTATAACTTTTTAGTTTGTACTTAGTACTCAGCTGTGATAGTTTTCCTTTTAACTTCAGTATATATAAATACTACTGCTGTATTTTTTTTCACGTATGCATATATGACCGTTTAGCAGATAGAGGGGGGGGGGGGTGACACTTACCTCTAACAAAACTTTAAAACCAAATATTTCGAAAACCAATCCCTGGTGAATAATGGTGTTCTCAACCTCACAATATTTTTTAAAGACCTAGTCAACGATATCCCACACTATGGGTTAATGGAAAAAAATTACTCTGACTTTACATGTATGGGAGCCACCCTAAAAATTTTTTTCATGATTTTTTCTCCCACTTTTTTGCCATAACTATTATTCATACCCATACCAAATTATAGCTTTTTAGTACTTATAGTCTCTGAGTAAAACCGCAGACAGACGGACAGACAGACAGACATGGCGAAACTATAAAGGTTTCTTGTTTATTACGGAACCCTATAAAAAGTAGGCTCCTTCTGTGTTATATCTCCGTCAACGATATCCTAACTAATATTATAAATGCGAATGTGAGTTTGTTTGTTTGTTACGCTTTCACGCCGTATCTACTGAACCGATCATCATGAAATTTTCCATACACATAGATAAAGATACTGAGAAGGTCATAGGCTATAAATCACGCGGGCGGAGCCGCGGGTAGCAGCTAGTAAATTATAATAAACAGTTGTATAAAGCTTCATTATATTATAATAAAATTATTTTTAATACATTCGCAATTAATACGGCTCCTAAAGACATCGAAACCTAGATCGTTATGATGTATTTTATTGATGTGGCCTTCTTTGAATACCATAGTAATTGCAAATATATTTAAAAAATATCCTTTGATGCTCTTACTCAATAAGCTGGCTATTATAGTCATCAATTTATAATAAGCACTCTCGGCTTTGGCTTGTGCCTATAAACACCTTGAATATAACATCTAGCTCACGGTTCTTGCAATATTTTGTTCTGCAAAGCACCAAAGTTTACCAAAGTTTTGTTTACCACAGCCATTTCTGTGTCATTAACATACAAACAAAGAAACAGTCACATTCAGTGATATCACATGTACAAATCATAGAATAAATGAATAGTTTAATCTCATGATACTTATTAAATATTAGCTGTTACTCGCGGCTTCGCCCACTTTTTATATAGCCTATGTCCGTCTTAGTACCCTAACCTATGTGTATGCAAAATTTCATGATGATCGGTTCAGTAGATAGGGCGTGAAAGTGTAACAAACAAACAAACTCACTTTCGCATGATATATAGCTCCACCCGCGTGATATATAGCCTATGTCCTTCGCAGTTCCCTAACCTGTGTGTATGCAAAATTTCATAATGATCGGTTCGGTAGATAGGTCGTGAAAGCGTTACAAATAAACTTACTTTCACATTATAATATTAGTTATAGGATTAGGATTGTTTAGTTATTAAATATCAAAACAAAAAGCAACAAAAACATTTCCACTAACAGCCATAGCAAACAAGTCAATTATGTTGACACGATACATTTTGAATGTGTGCACGGCTCTCGGATGAAATAATATTCATTACGACACGGCATAATGAACAAACAGTGAAATAATACCGAGTATACACACTGATGCCAAATGAAATTAATCTCCGCTATCATCATCATCATCAGGTCTTTGTTAGTCACCTCTGTAGGAGCATGACTGTCTCTGTACTACCGGAGCCATATATTAGCTATAGCAGTAAGAGAATTTGGCCTATACTACCACGCTGTAACTCCAGACGGGTTGGAGAAGTCTATTTGATCCATAAGCTTTGTTTAGCTTGTGTTTCCTGAGTCGCTTTCTACGTCATCCACGAGAAGACTTGGAGTGCTCCTATTTTACTCTGCTGGACATAAGCCTCCCCCAAGGATTTCTAATACAACCGGTTGTAAGTGGCCTGCATCCAGAGCCTTCCTGCGACCCTTATCAGGTTGCCCGACCACCTCGTCGGTGGGGGTCCAACGCTGCGCTTGCCGGTACGTGGTTGCCATTCAAGAACCTTTCTGCCCCATCGGCCATCGGTTCTTCGCGCTATGTGCGCGTTTAGGCTAGAGGAACAACAATGACATACATACTTACATACATATTTACTACATTACTACTACAGCTCAAATCAAAGCGATCCACTGGTCCGGATGGAATTCCTCCTTTCATTATGAGAGATTGTCGCTTAGTACTGGCGGAACCGCTTTTGCACATTTTCAATCAATGTCTCAATACAGGAGTATTCCCTGACTGCTGGAAAGTATCCAAGGTGGTACCGATACCGAAAACTGGAACAGGAGATACTGTAGAAGTTCATAGAGCAGTAGCAATAATTTCAAGTCCGGCAAAGGTCTTTGAATCCACTTTACAAGCGCGCATATACAAGCAAGTCAACGGCCAACTCAATGAAGAGCAACATGGATTCAGACCAATCAGAAGCACCTCCAGTAATCTCTTGTGCTACATGTCTCAGATATTGCCGACTATGGACAGTGGAGTGCAGGTAGACGTCGCTCATTTCGACTTCAAAAAAGCGTTCGACTTAGTCCATCACGATGTGCTTTTGACAAAGTTAGCCGGCGTCGGCTTCACTCCCCAATTGCTTACTTTCATGGCTGACTATTTAAAGGACAGGCAGCAGTATGTGGAATATCAGGGTCATAAGTCAGAGACGTACTTTACCAGATCGGGTGTGATTCAGGGCAGCAATCTTGGGCCTCTTATGTTTCTCTTGGTCATTAATGACCTACCAAAGGTCATAAATAATGCTAAATGCCTCCTTTTTGCAGACGACCTTAAGCTATTCATGCCGGTTGCAAAAGACGAGTATTGCATGAAGCTGCAGGAGGATATTAACAATGTGGTAACATGGAGTAACGATAACCAGTTACAATTCAACCTATCAAAGTGTTGTACCATCTCCTTCTCCCGTGCACGTAATACCTTATGTCACGACTATAACGCATCCGATGGTGTCACAATGGCCAGAGTATCAAAAGTCAAGGATCTGGGGGTGATTTTTACTTGTGATCTACATTTTCGTGACCACATTATTGCAGTGTGCAAAAACGCGTTCAAAAATTTGGGGTTCGTTCTACGTAACGTCCAAAACTTTACCAATATCGCTGCTATTAAAATGCTTTACAATGCTTTGGTCAGGAGCCAGCTTGAGAGTAGTGCAGCTATATGGGACCCACACGAAAAAAAGTATAGCTTAATGTTAGAACGTGTACAGAATAAGTTTTTGAGGTATTTATACATGCGGATGTACAAGGTTTACCCATATTACCCACTTATGTACCCCACCTTGTTTATCCTCGGAATGGTGGGTTACAACGAACTCAGATTAAGGAGAGAGGTGACATTGGTGACTTACTTATTTAAGATTTTGAGAGGAAAAGTATATAATTCGGACATACTAAAAATTGTGGGATTAACCGTCACTGATAGGTATGTGTGGCGACGACGACTGCCGCCATTATTGGCCGTGCCGCGCGGGCGCACCAACCTGCTAGACCAGGCGCCACTGACGCGTGCACTTCGCACTATTAATCTTATTGCTAAGGAACTAGATCTATTTTGTTGTTCTCTGAACGAATTCACAAGGGTAGCATATTTAATTGCACAAAATATGTAAATAGTCTTCTCTATCGCATTAGGATTTATCCTGTAATGATAGATATAAGTGGATAATAAATAAATTAAAAAAAAAAAATATTTACATAAATTCGCATGAAAAACATTACTGTCCTTCTGCGTGGGTCATTCGGGTAAAAATGCATTAGTTAAGATTTTATCTCCGGTATATAGCTTAACTTCAACAGTGTTGTAACATACATACATACATTTGACGAGCTCCGTGGCGCAGCGGTCAACACGCCGGCTTGTGACACGGATGGTCCCGGGTTCGATTCCCGGTCAGGTTAAGATGAAAAACGATCTTTTTCAGATTGACCTGGGTCTTGGATGTTTATCTACATATAAATTTGATATTAAATATAGTATCGTTGAGTTAGTCTCCCATAACACAAGTCTGATTAAGAACTTACTTTAGGGCTAGCTCAATCTGTTTGATTTGTCCGTATACATACCGACACGTCTTTTTCCCTTGCGGGGTAGACAGAGCCCCTAGGCTCTCTTTAAGACTTAAAGCCACGTTTAGCATGGTGGTGAGCATGTAGATAGAAACCGGAATCAAAATAAGTAGTTGTGTCAATCCAACTAAGTCAATTAGTTTAGCGCTACCTTAAAAGTTTCAACAAACGTGAATGCACACCCATCTTTATGCTCCATTGAACAATTTTCAAACAAAACGCGGTAACATTGAGTGGAGTGATAATATTTGGCCATCCATCTGTCATATATCGGCAATTTTTTTTACATTTGTTCATATTTTTGATATGGGGATTTTTATTTGCATTTTAGACAGCCATCTCATCGACAACTATTTGAAAAGTGATACTTTTCTCTAGCGGCCAACGCTTTTTCTCATGTGATACCTGTAAGCACTCTCGAAGTCTAAGCAATGCTAACAATTGCACTAATTTATTTTATCTTCATCGATACTTTTGTTTATCCGTGTGTAAGTTGCCAACACTAGTATCAGATTTTTGTCAATGACGACAACCGGACCTAAATAATGGGAATTTGCATGAAGCTATTCCTAACAAAAAATCTCCATTCGATTGCTTTTAAAAATATATCGGACATACGATACAGTTGCATATCTATACCAGGTGTAAATTTATCTTCGAAATAGTCTTTTTAAGGGGTGACACAGTCGGTCAATATAAAAAAAAAAAAAACAAATCGTTTGAAATCATTTCTGGAACCTCAAAAACAATTCTACATTCATTGTCTCGCCAGCTACACACTTATACTCACAACACACGTTAAAAAAATTACAAGATTTCTGTATTGATACCAATGTAGAAAATGTCGTCCTTATTGATGGGATGAGGCACCGATCGAAGACTTTGTCAATAGTAAATTAACAAGGCGTTATAGAGCGTTATAAGCTTCGTCCGTATCTTAGCAGTATCATATAAAATGCCACCCGCTGCCCATTAATCACAGACTCCAGTATTCAAAAGCGGATGTAATTCAGTAGGAAGTGATGTTTTTTAGTAGTTTTGCGAGCGAGCAAAGGCCGATATCACAGAGTTCAGCCGGTACGCCTGCAAAAGGCAGGCATTGTCTACGTATATTCTGAGTAACGATACAAATAAATACATAATAATTTCAAATCAAATAAATTAAGCTGGCCCCAAAGAAAGTTGAGAACTGTGTCGTAGTATAAAAATCATCGATCACTTACATAGAGAACATTAAAAACTCATGCCAATTAGAAAAATAATACATTTCATTATGACCTGACCGGGGATTGACCACCACTCGTGTCAGCTGGCGTGTAAATTCTAAGAAAAAAGCTTAATGTTATAAAATAATAAAATACTAGTTGAAATTTACTTCTTAAGCGTCGTCCGTATCGTAGAAAATGCCACCAGCTACCCATTAATTACAGAAGCCACAGTATTCAAAAGCGGATGTAATTCAGTAGGAAATGATGGTATTAGTAGATTGCGAGCAAAGGCCGATCACAGAGTTCAGCCAACACGCCTGCAAAAGGCGGGCATTGTCTACGTATATTCTGAGTAACGATACTGAATATCTTAAAAAATTGTATGGTATTATAAAATTTTGTAAACTACTATTATTGCATACCCTGTACATCTTAAAAATAGCTAGCTTTTGCCCGCGGCTTTGCTCGCGTTAAGAAGTAGAATTGATCAAAATCCTTTCTTAGCGGATGCCTACGTCATAACATCTACCTGCATGCCAAATTTCAGCCCGATCCGTCCAGTGGTTTGGGCTGTGCGTTGATAGATCACTATGTCAGTCAGTCAGTCACCTTTGAGTTATATATATTTAGATATGTAGCTGAATATGTAAAAAAGACTTGTTCGCTTATTTGTACACAAGTTTCTGAATGTTTCTCATGTTATAACATTCTTTTTAAATATTATTTGTTTATTTGGGAAGATCATTACTGTTCATACAAAACAAGTTTTTCCAATGGCAGAGGAAATATAGTTTACATCAAGATATAAGGGATTAAAACAAACAACATCAAACCTGAACACCGAAGCCCACAAGGTACACCATGTTATCACTATCCAACACCAAGTTTTTGAGTTATTATCAAACGAATTTAAGATTCTTAAATTAGAAAACGTAAAACGACTGCCGTCCTGACTTCTGACCATGCGGAGTCTTGAAGCGCGCGGGCTGCAAGCCGAGCTGGACGATAGCGGCAAGGCATCAGTTTTTTCATATTGATAATGAAATATGTATGTGACAGACGATTTAATGCTCTAAATTGAATGACAAGGTAATTGCTAAGTTAGAGCCTCAGGTTGCAGCCGGGATAGTGTACCTTAGTCAATCATCTTAGGCGACGATCGTTAAGCTTTGTTAAGTGACGCAGCTTAAAAAAATCTGACAGTAGTGTTGGCCACATCCTACAAATTTTAATTGTAACATCGTACCTCTCCATATCAACCCAGTTTCCAGCGCATCGATGTCAAAGATTTAATATTGAAGCAAAAGCGGGCGATCCGTGCCGTACACTGAATTATTCATTCACCTAGGAGTTGATTTTAAAACTATATTCGAACTCAGCTGGGCTTTTTAACAGTCTGCCTCCTGTTCAAAATTCAACACTTTTATAACTCTCAAAGAACGTTGCAGTAAGTAATATTCAGATATCTAAGCTAGTTTTATACAGGAAAAAAGAATCTACCACGCTGGTATGGGAGAAAAGGAAAAACGTAGTATGTACTAGCGGCGTCACTTCCCGCGCAAAACGTAAAAGCTATCAGGAATCATGTCGATGGGCGATGCAACTAGCAACCCATCTCTATTTTGATTCTGTTTACCACAAAAAATACAAGGAAGGAAATACACAACTAAATATTCTGTGAATATTTCAAATGTCTGCCAAGCTCCGTGGCGCAGCGGTCAACACGCCTGCCTGCGACACGGATGGTCCCGGGTTCGATCCCCGGTCAGGTCAAGATGGAAAATGATCATTTTCAGATTGATCTGGGTCTTGGATGTTCATCTATACAAGTCTCGAACTTACTTTGGGGCTAGCTCAATCTGTGTGATTTGTCCGTATATATTTATTTATTGCAGTTATAAATGTCGAGTAACAAATGGCAAAGAAACTACATTCTCGATACGGGAGCCTCATGAAAAAATTTATTGTATTCTGTTTCCAATTTTACCTTTTGGGTACGGAAACCTAAAAAGCAGAAGTGTAAGATGAATTATAAAGTCGTTGAATGCAAAAAAATTCATGAATATTAAAGTATTCAATAGACTCGCGTATTCAATGAATGCAATTTTCATTAAATGTCCAATACTTTGTCACGAGTTTTTCATACAGTGTTACTTTAATGAACATTCCAACGATATTGGAGACTTTTGCAAAAATGTGCATGTACAGGGAAATCATTTTTATCGAGCAAAGGGAAATGGAAATGACTTTTTAATCTTTCAGAACAGACAGCAGTGGCAGGAGCAGGTTAGAAACAGATATTCGCATTCATTTTTAAGGCTACGGAGTGCATCTGTGCATTTCCATTATCCTAAAAATGTTTTTTTTTTGTATTAGCCTATACTGTCCCAGTGCTGGGCAAAGGCCTCCCTTCTCTTCTGCCACTCATCTTTATCTCTTGCAATTTTGATAACCGATTTGGATCAGAAGCCTCCAGCAGGTACCCATTCTGTAACAATCCTAGCCCACCCATCTGAGTGCATCCTACACACATGTCCTGCCCAATCCCATTTGAGTTTAGTGATTATTTATACAAGTTTTTATTTATCTACACTTGTCTCATTTACACTTGTTACGGATTAAGTAATTTAATCTCAATATATATATATCTCTCTTTCTTTTTTCTCTTCCTCTGTCTTTCTCTGTCTGTCTCTTTCTCTCTCGTTTGAGCAAAAATGCTTACATGAGAGAGAGAAAGGTATCTCTCCTTCATGTGAGCGCTTGCCGGTTGCATCCGTCGTCATCCATAGACCGCTGCTATGTGTTGTCAGCGAATCAAATCTTGCAACTACTTGCCCTACTTCCTATTATCCAACGCTGCGATTAATATGATCTAAAATAAAAATAAAAACTTGTAATTTGTATAAAAATATTCTTTAAGTGGTTGAGATGGTTTGATGTTAAAGTTGTAAGATGGCAAAAGAACTACTAAATTAAACGAGATAAACTCTTCATGTCGCATTACTTCAAATAAGCAAGCAAATGGAAATTATAATAAAAACTTGTCAAACCAAAATATTTGAAAAAGGACGTCAGGCCGTAGTCTTTATCATAAATATCAGGTGACTTAAGGCAGCTTTAATAATCAGACTCCAATATTGTCGACTTACAAACGAGTACACGAACAACAGCAAACCAACTCTGAATATATTGCAAGGCGGGAAATATATAAAATGATTTTAAAGAATATTTTACACAGTACAGAGTGTAAGTGCCAATGAATAGCTGATCAGTCGGGGTGAAGTCGGACTGGAATCATAACGGCTTGCATTCGAATATTACTATTGGGTTTTTGAAACAAAGTTCTTCGATTTGTTTCAAAAATATCGAAGGCCAGTAGGATACAATTTTTTGTATTAACTTAGTATCAAGTGTTCACTTTATGTAACTTTAGTCAAACAAAAGCTCGCAGCTTTACCTATATCATTGCAAATTCCTATTATTTAGCTTTTTCAGATTAGCTTTGGACGTTTATGATACGTATTTTGTCGTACAATATATTATATTTTAGTACAGTTAGAGCCCCATACTCAAACTTACTTTGGGGCTAGCTAAATCTATGTGATTTGTAAGTGTTTATTAATACCGTGTATTTGACCGTGGCGCAGCGGTCAACACGGCCGGCCTGTGACACGGATGGTCCCGGGTTCGATCCCCGGTCAGGTCAAGATGAAAAATGATCTTTTTCAGATTGACCTGGGTCTTGGATGTTTTTTTTTTTATTAATTATAGAATAAGGCATTTGTCTTCCATCTCACCTGATGGAATGTTTATCTATATATGTATTTATTATAAATAGTATCGTTGAGTTATTATCCCATAACTCAAGTCTTAATTAAGAACTTACTTTGGGGCTAGCTCAATCTGTGTGACTTGTCCGTATATATTTATTTATTTATTTATATTTAATTATTTACTTATAGCTTGCTCGTTGATCGCAAACGCAATTCTATTTGTCGACCTGACTAGAAAGGCAGCTGACTTTAGGAGGCACTGGGCTAGACACGTTTCTCGAATGTCTGACGATCGCTGGGCCAAAAAAAGTTGCAGACTGAAGGCCAAATGGCAAACGGAGACATGGCCGACCAAAAGTACGATGATTACAGCAAAGATCAACGACAGACATGGATAGGATAGAAAGAGGCTTTTGAGCAGTACTGGTATATTCAAGGCTCGTAATAATAGTAATGTAGCTTAGTGTACAACCATGCAATAACCATAATTTACTACACTATAACACGACGAGTAGAATCTACTAATAACAGTATGTCAACTTAAACTCGCAGAACAACTGAGAATATCTCGGCTTAAAGCAAGACTCTGTGAGCTTAAAGTTGTAATTAAGAGTGTCGTTAATATGAGAAGTCGTAAAATTATGTTGTTACCGTTTGTGAATTTAACGGGAGAGTACAAAAGATATTCAGGTAAGGCCACGAACGAGGCGGTTTAGTTATAAGGATTTTAAAGAGAAAAGATGATAATATTAAAACTTACGCGAGATAAATTCATCATGGAAATTCATGGAATCCTGATTTTTCGCTTAGTTTCGGCCGACGCTTCCCTCAGAGCATCACTTGCCTTAATGATTGTCTTCGTAAAGTGTGTGGCATTTATTGTTTCGATCGGAATGTGTTGTCATCCATATTTGTCCTTGACGATTGCCATGGTATAGCTCATTTCCCTAAGTTGTCTCTGCTAGTAAAGGATAAAAACGTGTATATCGTGCGTGTATATATGTACAGGTAATTCAGTAAGACTCGTTGGGTTTGTGGGCCTACCGCTAATAACTACGCGTGTGGCACTTATCATTGCAAACAAATGAGTTGTCATTACCATACCATATGCCTGAAGATTTTCATGATGAAGCTAGAGTTCTAGGTTCTATCTGCTCGTAAGAAAATAAAGATGCGAATATATGGTACCATGTACAGGAAAATCAATTAGGCCCGCTGTTTTCGTGGCCCTACGGCTAAAAACTGCGCGTGTGACACAACCATACTATACTATATCTGTATCATTACTATACTATATCCTTGACGATTGCCGTGATTGCGCTCATGGTCCGACGTTGTCTCTGCTAGTAAGGAATAAAGGCGTGAATGTATGTAGGTATGTACATTGTACAGGTAAATCATTAAGATTCGCTGTGTTCGTGGCCCCACGGCTAATAACTACGCGTGTGGCACTTATCGTTGCGAACGGAATGCGTTGTCATTACCATACCATTCCCTGACGATTGCCATAATGAAGCTCTCATATCAAATTAGAGAATAATTAAATTATATAAAGCAGTTAATGTTAGGATCGCGTTAGCTCGGATTTGCAACCAAAACGAATATTTCTGTTTTTGAAACAAATGTCTTGGTAATAAAGCTTGTACGATCGTTACTATTAGTTATATTCAATTTCAAAAAATACTTTCCTTTTATTTGGCAAATAAAAATAATATCATACCGGTACATGCATTTTCGGGCAAATAAAAGTCTACCATCTAATCTGTTTTTTTAAAGCCACAAATGAACAACGAAACAAACATACAGTGTGTTCATTGACCCTCAAAATACCCATAAAGGGGTGATTCAGCCCGTTAATATGAACAACTTTTCCTACGGGATCAATTATGCTGGGAATTTAAAAATATTTCGACATTTTCATTCAAAAGTGTTCAGCCGCCCGGGCAATTAGTATAGAAAAGAAAAAATTCCGTGTTTGCGTGTGGCTATGACTGGTGTCAATTATTATTTATTAATGTTTTCTTATGTTTTCGCGATTGATACACATTTAAATAAAATTATTTTAATACGGTTTTTATCGCGTTTATTGCATTATTTATACACCTAACGTTTCGAACACTTAGTCTACCTGCGACCACGAACACTGTAAAGTGCTCGAAACGTTAGGTGTATAAATAATGTAATAAACGCGATAAAAACCGTATTAAAATAATTTTATTTAAATATTATTTATTATTTGTTTATTTAATTATTATTAATAATTATTATTTAATTCACGGGCTACCTATATTATTCTAGTAATTTCACGTGTTATTGTAACTTCTGAACCATAGAGGAGAGGAAGAGGAGCTCTGAATTTTCGAAGCTCATGCAATACTTCATGACATAAAACTAAACAAAAACAAACTACAAATAAAAATGCCGATTAAAGCTATAACTACTTAAGTCTCAAAATGAATTGTTGACCTCACGTTTAACTACGTCAAGTGATATTATTTATTCTGGCGAAGGTATAAAAGTGTCGTTGGCATTATGAAATATTCAGTTTATCGCCCACTTAGAGTTTAATGTGTGGCCTTGTGGTTTACAGGCAATTTTTCCAAGATTTTACTGCCACTTCGACTCCCTACTATGGTTGTGTGCCTTTAATATGTGTAGTATACATCATTCTTAAATATTCTATTTTACTTTGCAATTTATAAAAAAAAATCTACTTAAAGACACTTATACTTGAAACCATTATCCTAACTCCTATTAGTACAAAATACGAAAGTGACTTTATTTGTTTGTTTGTTACGCTTTCACGCCCTATACACTGAACCTATCATCATAAATTGCATACACATAGGTTAGGGTACTAAAAAAGACATAGGCTATAAATCACGCGGGCGAAGCCGCGGGCAACAGATAGTTATATAAATATTTTGGTAGACTTATCCAGACCTGGTTCCGAAAATATATCAGTTGAGGATGCAAAGAATTCCATGTCATAGAAGGCGACTTACGAAAATGCTAAATAAATCTTATAAACATCAAAGAGACCTCTCCAACCCATCTGCCTAACGTGGAGAGTGTAGCTCAAATTCTCTGAGTGCTCTGGCTAATATATGGCTCTGATAGTACAGAAAGGGTTGAACTCTTGCAGTGGAGA
Source organism: Rhodophaea formosa (assembly GCA_963082605.1). Lineage (NCBI taxonomy): Eukaryota > Metazoa > Arthropoda > Insecta > Lepidoptera > Pyralidae > Rhodophaea > Rhodophaea formosa. Next base: position 19,761,201 of record OY720208.1, on the reverse strand, counting down.
GACTAATAGAGGATTTGGCCTACACTCTCCATCCTGGCCAGATGGATTAGAGAGGTCCGTTTGTTGTTTATTAACTTTTTTCTACTTTGTTTGTGTCTCTTAAGTCACCTTCTACGACATCCACAGGGAAACTTGGCGTGGTCTTTTTCTAATCTGCGGACTTTGACTGACCATAAATTATCAAAGTCTGCCGAGAACGGTACGGAGGCCGTGTTGCTCGAAGGCCGAGAACCACACGGCAAGTAAAACCACTTAATTACCCTGAGATTTTAATTTACATCAGTCATAAAATAGAAGAAGGTGTAATGTTTTCGTGTGTCCGTTTACGTTCTCTCATTTGTCTAAAGAAAAACATACGAGGAAGCGCGTACATCCTCTGACAAGTAAGTAACTATCTGCTAAAACGTTTTATTTGCCAAAAAAGACTAAACATAATAAATATAATGTACATATTATGAAATAAAATAAATTAATTCTCGCAAAAGCAGTTGAAAAAATTGGAACAGAAATGTGCTCTTTAATAAAATTGGAAGTTAAATTGAAAGGTAGAAAGCAATGTTGAATCAACTCATTGAGCAGTACGTCAAAATTATACGCAGACGTATAAAACGGAGCGAAATAATGCATTGAGAAGGGTTGAGACTCCAAACATTGACGTAAAATTAAATTAAATAATATGTAGATGGACAGCGTGAAAAGTAAAAAATTAGCCGCTCCTGTAACAAATAAATAGGTAAAATAGTAGTTAAAATATATTTCTATTTCTTTTGTTGATCCCTCGGGAATCGTACTTTTCTCCAGGAAGAAAGGGAGCCTTTGTCCTTCTCTGTATTCCAGACAACGTGATTCATTAAATAGGACGAACAAACTCATTTTCGCATTTAAAGTATTCGTTGTAATTGGGACATTTCATTAAAATTGTAAAACAAAAAATATTCTAATATTAGCGAAAATTGGTAGTTTTCTTTCTTATACAATTCTAATTCCAAGGCATTAATAAGTACTGAATTTTTTTAATGTAAATAGTTTCAAAATATACATACGGATAAATAGACAACAAATTGATGCTGTATGATATAATTTGTATCCTCTAACGCAAAAAGAGGGAAGGAAAGAAGGGAAGACCGCTCTGTGTGTGTGTCTGTCTGTAGCACCGTAGTTCTAAAACGGTTGATGCAGTTTCTATACGGTTTTTTTTTTGGAAGCACGTTTCATAGCCATGGCTTTTAGACATTTAATATTATTTACGATTGCTAATTTTATTTACGTGTTACTTTTTGCCGTACGGAACCTAATAAAATTTCAAAGAACCATAAAGAACTCACTTGCAGAGGTGGGCCGAGTGTGAGAATAATGCATTCTTCAAATTCGTTACTAGAATATGCTCCTGTAATGAAATCATACAATATAGAGATTGTTCGTCTATACGTACTATCTCTCTCACCCATCGTATTATTCCAAGCACACAGTCATTCTCTCATGAAACTTTTGATCCGAATTTTTCCTCTTTTTATAAATTCCCTGATGTATCAGTCGAAATGTAGTCTTGCATCCATTGTTTTTACGGACTACCCAGTTTATTCTTTATTTATGTCCTGATGCGTTTCTTTGGATGATAGATGGAGAAATGGTGCAAGTTCGTTTACATATTTTAGCTACACAAGCATGTTTCAGTACTTCAGTGCCAGCAAATGGGATATGGATTTCTGTTACAGTATCACGTTACTTCTATTATTATTCTAATAATCTTCCATGCTGTTCAGGATAATAGGAAAAACATAGAATTAAATAATAAATAAATAAATATAAATAAATATATAGGGACATATCACACAAATTGAGCTAGCCCCACAGTAAGTTGTGAACTTGTTTCGCAGGATACTAACCCAACGATACAATATTTTATAGTATATACTTATATAGATAAACAGCCAAGACCCAGGTCAATATGAAAAGGATCTTTTCCATAATGACCTGACCGGGGATCGAACCCGGGACCCCCGTGTCGCAGGCTAGCGTGTTGACCGCTGCGCCACGGAGCTCGACCAATTGACCAGCTGTTTTTCTTCCCGCGTATGCCGTAATAGCCGATCAAAGGATAGGGCGAAAATCTAAGGCATAACGTTAATAGCTAGTGATAGAGACGTGATTATATGAATGTATGTATTCTGATAATACTAACAAAAGATAATTAAGAAAGCATAGTCAGGTAAATACTTCTTTTTTTGTCAGAGGACAGATATAATGACAAATTATACGTGGGGAACTTTTACGCCAACTTTTTCATTGTATTTTCTTATGTTTTCGCGATTGTTAGACATTTAAATGAAATTATTTTAATACGGTTTTTATCGCGTTTATTACATTATTTATACACCTTACGTTTCGAGCACTTTACAGTGTTCGTGGTCGCAGGTAGACTAAGTTTGTTGTGCTATGGAGTCTTTTCAAAAAACAAAGTAGAAAGTTCCTTTATGCAAGTTCGTATTAAAACGTTATAATGCAAATAAAATAGGTATCTGTCAGCAAAGTTTAGTTAAATTAATCCAGCATAAGTCTAAGTAAAATTAACCTTTTGTCAAAGACAATATAATACTAACGTATAGACTGCCCACCTCATGCAAAAATATTGGACTAGATTAATGTGGCGAAAAGTAGGCGCATGTGTGGCCAAGTATGGCGGTGCAGACTACTGCCATCTAGCATCGAGTGGCTGATTTAATCTGCGTTAGCCTAACACTTACTAAAACTGGGGTGTAATTATAAAATAAAAAGCTATAAATATTGTTCTAATTGTTTATAAGACATATTTTGTGACTAATGCTTTTAAATTCTCATAATACGGAAGATACAATGTTGTGTAGCAATGAGTAGCGACTCGCGCCATCTTTTCGAGTCTGTGAGGACAAATCATACGATTAAGGCGTTGGGACCACATGCTTTTGTTGTCTTTCAAGAAAAAGGTCTTGACAATGGTATGTATAGCCATCGCCTATTGAAAACTATACTTTTGAGAAAGAAACTAAAATATCGATATTTTAGTTTTACCAACTTAATTGGATAGTATTCAATTTCAAGTTCTAATATTATATCCTCCTTATATAATATCGATATATTTCAGTTTTACTAACATTGAAGTTAGATTTTAATTTAATTTTTAATATATCCTCCTTATATGATCAAATTCATAAAACAAAGAAGTTTAAATCGTAGGAGTTAATTACAATAGCGTGTTTGAAATCTTTTGAAAATTATAATATATAATGACTAAATACTAATTAAGGTATACCTATAAATTAAAAATAACTAAACATAAAAAACCTAACTAAAAAACCTAATTAAATACTTAAAAATATATTTACAAAACATACATATCAGATTTAGAGACTTACAATATCAAATGCGAAGTGTTATGAACCTCTGAAGTTATTTGTTGATCCATTCCCTGTGTCACGTAACTCACTCGCAAATGGTGGAAACTTGTGTAATTTCCACAACTTTTTGGGTGTTGCTCTTTATTATTACTCCACATCTGGGCGTTTAGAAAATATAACCAAGTTTTTGTTTATACCGAGTTGGTAATCGCTTCAGTTGTTTTCTCATTGAATTGAGTTTTGTAGAAGTCACTGAGTTGTAGTAAGTGTTTATTATTTTCAGACTCCGTTACAATTTTCGGTTGATACATATTGTGTAATAAAATTTTTAATTGTTCTTATTTTTTGGTGTAAAAATGTCTTGTCAGATGTTTACACCTATATAAAAGTATCTCAAATAGGCTTAGATAGAACTACTACTGATGACAGCTACTGAACTTACAAAACGAGATTTGTCATTGCCGAGCAAGAGAAGCAAGCAAAAGTCTTCAAGTTGGGGAGAAACACATTTTTTTGTATATATACATGTATGGATGTAGAGATGATTAATCCGTGATAACTTTCAAACCGATGCAAATACGATGAAATTAAAAACGCATGTGGGCAAACGCAATATGTAACAGGATTTTTGAATCTATGCCCTCGAGGTCAAGTTCATAACGATCTACTAGTTAGATGTCATTAGAATATGAAAATTTTAAGGTTCAGTATCCGAACGCATAACTTTTTTTGGTATAAAAGTGGTTTTGCATAAAGGTATGTTACGCATAAATTTTCCATACAAATTTTATGCGTCACATACCTTTATGCGAAATATTTTTATGCGAAACAACTTTTATACCAAAAAAATTTATGCGTTCGGATAGTGAACCAAATTTTAATCATCTTTCTATCAGCTGACCATATTCCAGGTTGCCTCCTCAGGTAAATAGCAAAGGATCCCGACGTCAGATACTACGGCGAAAATACTACGCATTCGTTACGCAGTGTCATCCTTCATTATTGATCATCTGACGGCGACTATTTCTACAAAATTCTAACAAACAACAAAACTGCTAGTTAGAAAATACTCCTGAAAGCTTTTTACAGAAAACTTTTGAGGTGCAAACTGAATTCCCTAACAAGCTGACGACACGAAAAGTTGCAACGCGAGTTTTAAATCTCGTTTACAGTTACTACTTTTTTGTTTGACTAACATAACAAACAATATAAAATGTTGTCATAACAATCAAAAAAAGGACCCTGGATGCAGAAATACTACAGATAAAGATTCAAAGATTTTATTCTTATCAAAGATTTTACTTAGAAGTATAATTTACTTAGAAATATGTTAATATTATTAATAAGTGCTCAAAAGCTAACAGACTACTAGCGTTTTGGAATCAACCACTGCAGAGAAGAAACAACTGGGAACATAATTTATACATATAATAAAACAATAAAAATATTTTGTCTGTACATTAAGTATTTTTGACTGAAATAGATAGAGGGACACATAAAAAGAATAAAAGAAAGCAAATTTTTTTTTTTAATTTCTTGTCTGTCTGTCGGTCTGTATGTATGATCACGTTTATCTCCGGAAATATTGGACGGATTTGAATGTTTTTTTTTTCCCTGGGCAACATATAACGTAGAAATGATTTTGAAAAAAGGAAACACCAGATGCAGCATCATAATAGTCCAGCTGCACTATAAGAAATATAAAAGTGAAGCCTTAGCAAAATTTGTTACACCTGATGAGCATTTTTGTCGAGGTATAAAAATATGAGATTTGGAACACCTCATACAGAACCATAATGGTCCAGGTTTTCACCTCAAAGTTTGGTTCACTTACTTCACCAGAAGTAGCGCAAGCTCACTTGGAGGTAGCTACGATAAGAAGAAGACTATATAGCTAACTATACATGGCGAAATTTTGATCATTCCCAGACCATTAAAGGGGTGATTCAGCCTGTCAATATAAACTTTTCCTATGGGACAAATGCTGTAAACTCTAAAAAAATTACCTATACAAATTGCCCTGGCGGCTGAACACTTTTGTATGAGAATGTCGAAATAAAATTTGAGTTTCCAGCATTGGTCCCATAGGAAAAATGGTTCATATCGACGGGCTGAATCACCCCTTTAAGGGTCCAGAACGATCAAAATATCGCCATGTATAGTCTTCTTCTTATGGCGGCGGTGGCTCAAAACGTCTAAAAGAATCTTATATTTTATCCATCCAATATTTAGCAGCACCCAATGTAATGTATGCCATACAATTTTATAACACTGCTACAAGTATTTTCTTATGAATGTTTAGTTCGTATTAAGGTATATTAATACGCCGGAGTCATAAAGTCCACGCGAACGGTTGTCATTGTGTTATGGTTTATTGTTGAAAAAAATAAAATATATTTTATTACAGTCTTCATAAACCGATTAAAGCTTGGAACATTTTTTTTTTTCTTATACTAAAATCTGTTTAAAGGATTAAATTTATGCAATTAAATTGAAATCATCGTAGTGAAGACGCAAAAAGACAAATTATGCTTTGGTCAAAAATAATTGGCAAATGTCAACTTAGTCTACCTGCCCACTATCAATAATAAAACACTATCAATTGTTCGAAACGTTAGGTGTGTAATCAATGTAGGTAATAACGCAATAAATCCGTAACAAAGAAATTTTATTTAAATGTGTAACAATTTGAGAAACATTAGAAAATACCTCCTGCACATTTATGCTGTGCCGTACCGGGTAGTCTTAATACAGTTCAGAATCTTGGCTGTGAAATAAAGGCTGTGAACGCTCGCTTTGGCAGTAATCCGTTGAGATCTATAGAGAACGGAGCTAAAATTGCATCACATACATCGAACACGAATTAATGATATGTTAGTAAACAAAATAGCATCCTTCGGCAACAGGCAAGACAAGGAAATCGATCGCCGCATCGAAATTGCCTGGAGGAGCTTCGGGTCCATGAAGGCGCTAATGAAGGGCGACCTTCCATTGTGTCTAAAGCGCAAACTCCTTGTCATGTGTATCCTGCCCATTCTCACATGATTAGACAGACGTGGTCTCTGATTGAGGGCCAAAATTCCAGACTCAAGTTCTGCCAGCGGACGATGGAACGCAGTATATTTGGCGTTCGTAGAATAGACAGGGTGAGGAATACCGAACTACGCGCCAAAACTAGGGTTGTCGATGTAGGCGTCAAGTCGGCCAGACTCAAATGGAACTGGGCCCGGGCATGTTTGCCGAATCCACACAGATAGATAGGCCCGAAAATTGACCATGTGGGTTTCTGATGGACCTAGGCGTAGGGGTAGGCCGAAGACGAGATGGCGCGATGAAATCTATAGGTTCTTGGGAGGTTGGCAGCAAGCTACATTGGATAGGGATCAGTGAGGAAAAGAAGGGGAGGCCTTTACCCAGCAGTGGGACACAAAAGCAGGCTAAAAAAAAAGAAAAAAATGTATGATATTGGTTAATTAGTATGTTATATACGTACGTATTTAATGTAATAGGTTAATTAGTATGTTATATACGTACGTATATAACATACTAATGAACCTATTACATTAAATTAGTTATTAAATTAACCGTTGTGGGGTAGCTTTTCTCATAAAGCTTTGAAACATTTAGGAAGTGCGAATGGGTGTCGACTCATAGTGCCAATATAGTTCAGAAACTTGGCACACTATGAAACGCTGTAAACGATCGCTTTGATAATAATATGTGGAGATGTATTTGGATTGGAGGGAAAATTGCTTTTGACTCTCAGAGACAATCGAGCTATATTTGGTGCACAATCTCGCACCGTAGCAGACACGATTTTCCTGATAAATTATGGAAATCATTATTTGCAGTCAAAAGGCAAAGCCAAGTCTAAAAAGAGATGATTTTAACTCAATTTAAAGCTATTATACGCTCGTATCACTACATAGTATAAAACAAAGTAGCTTGCCGATATTTGTATGTCTCTATGTATGCTTACATCTTTGTAACTACGCGACGGATTTCGATGCGGTTTTTTAGGGTTCCGTAGTTTAGGCATAGATAAAGTAATTCAAGAGGAAGGTAAATGTTTATACTTTAAACATTCCCGGGCATAGCCGGGATGAGGGAGGTAGGTTTTCTGCTACACTTACTAAATACATAATAAATCTGACAAATCTAGTTGTTTTCTTTTACAGGACAGGTTTTTATATAAAAAAATATCAAACATTTAGGCATTGCCAAGCAGTGTCTACTATGTCCTCAAAGTTCTAACATAGTTCAGAAACTTGGCACGCTATTAAACACTGTGAACGGTCACTTTGACCGTAAAACGGAGATCTATCGAGAACGGAGCGAAAATTGTATCGGACTCTCAGAGCCAACTGAGCCATAGGTACTTAGATACTGTATGGAAAATCAATTAATAGTCATTGATATGAACATGAAATTCATATGAAAATGGAAATCAATATAGCCGAAAGGTGGTAGATATTTCCCCAAAGTAATAATATAATTATACAAAGATTATGATTTTGCAAAAAAAAACGCACCTTAACTCGTAAGCGGTAGCCGGTTACTTGAAAGCCTATGTAAAGAAAAAAGTAGAAAATAGGTTGCCCCTCTCACAAGGTAGAGGGTCTCACTTTTGATTTCTTGAATGTTGTTGTCGGTTCACGTATGTAATGATGACGTCTGACCGATTTCGGTCATGGCAACCACTTCATGAATTTAGGGCTCTCTCATGAGCTCTCAGGCTCTCACGTGGCTTCTGTAGCTGATTTTATTAGTGAACAATCTCGCACATGTAACGTATGTATTACATGCAACAATATTGTTCATTAAACGTAGCTCTGTTGTCTTTGATAAGCTGATGCAATTTTCGATGGATCTACACGAACGAGTATTACCATCAAAGTGAACGTTTACAGCATTTAATAGTGTGCCAAGTTTCTAAACTGTATTACAACTGAGAGTAGGCACTGCTTAGGATTACCTTAATGTGTCAAGGCTTAATGAAAATACCTTCTAAGTTTAGCTTGAGATTTGTAACATTTTAGAAGTTTATTTTATTTAATACTTGTGCTTGTTAATATTGTGCTATTATTTTATTAAAAATAATGTGAGATATTAACATTAGTAATATATAGAATACGGGTCCCTCAAGTAAGTCAGCTACAAGCCGACATGTTTCAACCTCATCCGGAGATCTTAATTTATGTGGAATAAGACATGGTAGACTTGCTAATATAGATATAGGAGCGAATAATATGAACTAATTATATCTGTGTTAAACGGGTTGCTGGTAACTGATTTGATAGTTATTTTTCCTTTTAGTTCCTTTCATTAATTGCTTGAACATGTCATCGATACAGCGAGATTGTCCACCAAATTTACATTGTCTCTGAAAGCCTGATGCAATTATTGCTCCATCCTTGCTATATCTCCATGCATATTTAAGGTCAAAGCGACATAATATAGTGTTCAATAGCGTGCCAAGTTTTTAAACCTTATTAAAAAGGCATAGCATGCTTAAAATTATAGTATAGGGAAAACCATTTAAGCAATTATTCAGTTTTTTTTTCAGCTATTTAGGTCCCCCTGCTGGGCAAAAGTCTCCCCTTTTTGTTTCCACCTTTCTCTATCTCGTGCCATCTCTCTCCAACTTTTGTCAAAACGAGACAAGTCATCTGTCCATCCCTTTCTAGGTTTCCCCCTTGATGCCTTCCCGTCAGTAGGTATCCATGAGGTAGTTTTATAAGCCCATATATAGGTATATTAAGATTTAAGATATTCAGTTTCATACATATTTTAAATATCCCATTTATTCATTCATTTCAGTATAGATATCTATGTTTCTCTCGTGAAAGCAAAGCCTTTGACAGCAAGCCAAGTTCCGAACAGAACTACCTACTAGAGTATACACTGCTTTGCATTGCCTAAAGGTGTTGTATATATTCCCCACCACGCGAGATACAGGTTTGTTCCAAGTTCGGTGGTGGGTTGCTGAGCTAAAGGCCCAAACTGATAACATTGTAAATAGAAATCCTTCGAAGTGTTTCTCTCTTCTTTAATTAAGAAATAAAATATGGGACATATTTCGGGCAGGATTTAAACCAGCAGTCTTCTTTGTTGATGGCAGTCTTTAGACAGCTTGAAAAATCTGACACCAGTTTAGGCCACTTCATCATCATCAGGTCTTTGTTATGCTCCACTGCAGGAGCGCAACCCTCTCTGTACTACCAGTCATATATACGCCAGAGCAGTCAGAGGTTTGGCCTACACTCTCCACGCTGGCCAGACGGGTTGGAGAGGTCTCTTTGATGTTTATAAGCTTTGTTTAACTTGTGTTCCCTAAGTCGCCTTAAACGACATCCACGGGAAGACTTGGAGTGGTTCTATTCTGCTCTGCCGGGAACCACACGGCACTTACACACTTACACACACGAGAATCAAAAAAAAAGAGCATATGATTTTTCCAAGACATACATGTACTTCAGACCTGAAATTTAACAGTCCGTACGGATTTGAAACTTCAATAGCACCTCGCCAAAGTTCCAAGTTAGTAGAGCGTTGCGTTCGCTATCTAGAGTTTACTTAAGATTTGAATGGGGGTCTGATAGTGTCTCAAACTTAGAACGAACTATTACAGATATTGTTTGAAATTGCTCACGCATGTCTAGTTTACTAGTTACTACACTACTAGTTGGTACTTGTTAGTACATAAAAAAATCAAGCGTGTGTGTTTCAATAAAGTCACAACACATTTGAAAGCTGTAAATAACCGCAGCAACATATTTTTAAAATTTTGGATTTTTTTTAACGAAAATATAAACTCGAACGCTTTGCCAGCGTGGTTTTATGTAATTAAATTTATTTGAGAAATGACGAAATACTCTACCTTCTAAATGAACTTCTAAAAAACAATAACTAAGTACAATCGTTTTGGGGAGTCGTGTAAAAAATCCTGTAAATTCTCTATTGACGAAAAAAACTGTTGTAAATTGGAATATCACATTGAATTATTGGTCTCAGAATAAGTCATTTTATGTCTATGACACTCGGGTAAAGGGGAAACGATATAACGTAACCCCAAACGTCTGAACCCATACATTTTTTTGATTTGTGTATGTTTAAATACATACGTATTAGAAGGTTTCTACGTATAACTAACAATATTTATTAACTATTACAAACTAATCTATTTTTTTTATCCACAGCTTTGTTTTAATAAAACTAGGTAATTTTAATTCGGTTTTATCACGTTCATTGCATTATATTTTATACAACTAACGGTTAAAACACTTTACCCACAGTGTTTATTTTCGCAGGGAGATTAGGTAGAATTTTGTCTATAATATTCTAATTGAAGAACTATGCCTAACTTTGTTCCAAAGTGTTGACAGCAATTTGACGGCAGGGTAACTGTGCCAGTTTCTAACTGTTATCTAGGACAACTAACGTCCACAGCCTAATTTACTACTCCAGACTTGTTGCAGTAACTGTCCGTTGGTTGGAATATCTTTTTAAACTTAGTTTAGGGTTGACGAGGAACACTATTTAGTGCTAAAGTGTATAGTCAAATCTATTTCTTTGTTGTTTGTTTTATATTCGGATATATATTCTAGCCCTCATCAGATAATCTGTTGCTTGTTTTTTTGTATCCGGTATCAGATAATTGTTGGGTCTACCTAGAAGCTATGATTTATTAGGTTTTAAGTGTCAGTTTATCTGGCGCATCTTGTAATTTGCTAACCAGAGGTACATTACTAAGGTGAATAATTATGAAAATTTTCCCATATTATTTGAATGTGTTTCTATTCTCTAACTTCAAAACACTTTATCACGTTATGTATGACATTGGTACAACGTGTAGAGTGTACACAGCAATTTAAAGGTTGTATAATACTTCGAGTTTCTAACCGCTATCTGGGTCATCTAACTTCTACCGCCTAATTTACTGCTCCAAACTTGTTGCAGTAACTGTTCGTCGGTGGAACGATCTTTTTAAACTTAGCTAAGCGTTTATTAGGTACGCAGCATAGTGTTTAAAGTTAAGAGGAACTTTACATTGTTGTTGGCTGTTGAAATGTTTATATTATCTCCCGCCTATTCCTAGTTATCCCAGCAGGTACTAAGAGAAGAAGAAATAAAAGGAGCTGACTGTATATATCATCATTTACGATAGTGTTATAACATGTAGACTATAACTAACCGTTATGTAGGACGACTACCTTCTACCGCCTAATTTACTGCTCCAAACTTGTTGCAGTAACTGTTCGTCAGTAGAAAGATCTCTTTAAACTTTGTTTAGCGTTTATGACCAACACTGCTAAGTTTTTAATTTAAAGTGTATAGTGTGTACAGTCATAGTTTTGTTGCGTGCTATAATATTTTTTTTGTTTGCTGGTTACAGGATTATTTATTGGGCTTACTTAAGAGCTACGGTCTATTACGCTTCTGAGTATCCAATGTCTCTTTGTAATTTGATTACTAGAGGTACATTGCTAAGGTGAATAATGACCATCAATGTCAATTTATCCCACACTAGTCTAATTAGTTCATCTCTCGGACTTTAAGATACTTTATCTCGTCACGTATGTATAAGTAATATACCGTGTAGACAGCAATTTAATGTTTATGTAATACTTCTAGTTTCTAACCGCTATCTAGGACAACTAAAATCTACCGCCTTATTTACTGCTCCAAACTTGTTGCAGTAAGTGTCTGTCGGCGTAACGATCTTTTTAAACTTAGTTTACGTTTATGACGAACACTGCTTAGTTTTAAGTCTTTAGTTTAAAGTGTATAGTTATAGTTCTGTTACTTGCTTTATATTCTGAGTAATTTTCTAGGTTTACTTATAAGCAATGATCTATTAGGCTTTAGAGTGTTCAATGTACATTATGTAATTTGATTACCTGAGTTACTAAGGTGAATAATAACCACCAATGTTAATTTATCCCACACTTTTTGAATTAGGTCATCTCTCTAACTTTAAACAACTTTATATTGTCACCTACGAGACTGTTACAACATGTAGTGTGAAGGCAGGAATTTAAAAGCTGTCTAATACTCCCAGTTTCTAGTCGCTATCTAGGACTACTAACTTCTACTGCCTAATTTGCTGCTGCAAACTGGTTGCAGTAACTGTCTGTTGGTGGAACGATATTTTTAAACTTAGCTAAGCGCTTTTTTATAAGACAAGGGTTTGCTCTTGACCATCATCTCGCCCAGAGGCAAAGATATGGCCTAAGATGAAGCGAGCTTACCCAGATGAGCGCTTATGAGGTTCTTATAGTGTTCAAAGTTAAGAGGAACTTTGTCTTAGTTGTTGGCTGCTGATATGTTTGTATTATCTCACGCCTATTCCTAGTAGGTATCCTAGCAGGTTCTAGGAGTAGTAGAAATAAAAGGAGCGGACTGAATATAAAAGTTGTTCTGATGATAAATTAAAAAGCGATAAACTATAGTAATTTTTATTCAGGAACATCCACAATTTTTGTGTGTGATAAAACCATTGTATTGCAATCATCTTGCATTTTTTTGTTAATCTCTCTCTACCAACTACTTGAAGTACATCAATTAGTTGGAAGTTTGATTAAGATTCAAGTTTTAAAAAATGCCTTTATCTTCTAGATGTCAAATGACCATATCCAGTCGTTTAGCATTCTAATCAAACTTTATGAAGATGTAAACATTAATCCTATGTTCCTAAACGTTATTTGGAACGCAACTAACTTTATCCATATAAATTACTACTTTAAACTTGTTGTAGTAACTATCCGTCGGCGGAACGATCTTTATAAACTTTGTTTAGCGTTTATGACTCACAGCTTAGTGCTGAGCTTGGAGTTGTGAGCTATTGTTATCTGCCTCGTTTGGCTCAGTTCCATGAAGAGGAAGGTATTTGATAACATGTATCCTACAATGACATATACATGTACTACATGAAATATATTTTTTTAAAGGGAATAAATCTAAATATTCTATGAATATTTTAGTACCGGCTGCAAAAAAGAAAAAATACAAATTAAATATTTATTTTATTCTGTTTTTAGTATCTTTCTAAAATAATAATTGTAGGCAGTTTCACTCTGAAGGCTTCATACATTTATTACGTGAGTGACGTGAGCGTAGGCTATGAATTGTTTAGTGAAAATGTTTTACTCTGGTTTAGATTGTGGAAGGCAAAAAAAAATAGAAAACTGGATACATATTTCTTTAAGCTAAATAAGATTTGCATAAATATGTATGATTGGCTAAATTTATTTCTTAAAAAGATGTATTTATTTTAGACAAAGAATACAATGTTAAAGAACAATACCAACAAATTTGTTAAACTCATCGTCGTGAGTAATTTTTATTTTTCTCTACTAACCTATCGTGTGAGGTATTGTTGTATAGGTCTTAAAAAAATATTGTGAGGTTGATAACACCTTTTTTAGATTTAGGATTCCGTTTCTGAAATAATTTTATTGTTAGAGATGAGTGTCCCCCCCCCCCCCCCTCTATATGCTAAACGATAATATACGAAAAAAATTGCAGCAGTAGTATATATAACGAAGTTGAAAGAAAAGCTATCAGAGCTGAGTACTAAGTACAAACTAAAAAGTTATAGTACTTTTTCATAAACCGCAAAAATAACTTTGTCGTTCATACAACATAAACAAAGTAATCTTTGCTGGCGACAAGTTATACAGATTTTTGGTAAATCTAAGCTGGCTTCTACGAAACGCTTCATGGGCGAGCTTGACTCGTATGTGGCGAATTTTTTTTTGTTAAAATCTCGTAATGAAATATCGAGAATAGTCCGAAAGTATAGAATAGCTTTGAACCACATTGACCTTAGTTGAAATAAATAAATTAAATATCACAAAAGAAACGTAAAAAGAAAGAATATGTACATATTTAAGCGATAAGGCTTATAAAGAATTTATTATTAAAACAAAAATCTTAATTCTTGTTGAACATTTTATTTCAGGGTGTACAACTCAGGTGGCTAGTTTTGATTAGGCTTAGGTTTTTTTAATTTTAAATTAATACAAAAACAATAAGAAATCTGGATACATAACTAGCTGTGATATTTAAGTAACATTCAAATTGCCTTATCCGATTATGAATAAGTTGTGAACTTTTTTAATCAAAGACGTGGTAGCAGCGACAGCTGTTAGGTACAAGTTGACTTCATTTGTAGTTCCTTGGCTTTACTTATTTATATCAACAAAAGTTGTAAGACACAAACTGTGTCTAACACACAAATATTTAAAAAAGTAGTATATTACATTTCTAAATTCGCCGTGTGGTTTCCGGCAGAGTAGAATAGGACCACTCCAAGTCATCCCGTGGATGTCGTAAAAGGCGACTAAGGAAACACAAGCTAAACAAAGCTTATTAACATCAAAGAGACCTCTCCAACCCGTCTGGCCAGCGTGGAGAGTGTAGGCCAAATCCTCTGACTACTCAGGCTAGTATATGGCTCTGGTAGTACAGAGAGGGTCGTGCTCCTGCAGTGGAGACTAGAAAGACTTGATGATGATCACATTTCTAAATTATAGTGGTCTTTATTTTGTTATTTTGCAAGATTATGGACTTAAAATAGATTTAGTTAATTGAAAATATTTTTTTTGTGACCAATTTAATTATGAGCGATTGATACTTTAAACTTTGACTTTAAAGTGAATTTTAAGACAAACCCCTAAGCCTGAACACGATAGGCTTATCTTCTTTAGTATAAAAGTGCCTATGGCTAGCTCCCTAGTCCATCATTAGGGTCTATAAAATCAGAATATTCATCCAATTTACACATGTACACAAAATTTCAGTTTTATTCGTTAACTTCAAATTCAAGTTGCAAAATTTGGCCGTCACAGAAAGATTAACAAGTTACAAAAATTGTTAAAAGTGACAAAATATTAAGGACACGAGAGAAAATTTGATGTGTAACATAAAAGTTTAAAAGGAAAATTAACATTCGCCTTGTCTGATTGTGAATGAATAGGTATATGCTGAGAACTTTTTTAATCAAAGACGCTTTGGTTGCGACAGCCGCATATTACAAGTCTACATGATTTTACTTGTAATTTGTTGCTTTAATTTCAATAAAAGTTGCACGACAAGACCTTAAATATACATTTATTTTTAGAAAGTTGGATATCATTTTTAACATTCGTGATCTCAGTTATATAACTACGTATATGCCAACTGAGATCACGAATAAAATCAGGAATTTGTTTTTGGTATTTTGTACGTCATAATAATGATGCCAGGAGTCTTCTACTAGACATAGGTTTTAAAAGCGGTCTGCATCTAGCTACTTCCTTAGACCTTGTCCACGTCATCCGTCCACCTGGTCGGTGGGAGTCCAACATTAGTTATTCTAGTCTTTATTCTAGAAACTTTCTGCACCATCGGCCATCGGTTATACGCCCGGTGTCTCACTCACTGCCACCTCAAAGTTATCTGTTCAGCTATGTCAGTGACCTTTGTTCTTCTACGGATCTTCTACGGATCTTCTCGTTTCTGAAGGCCTTGATGTGTTGGGATAGGTTTATAGGCCTCCACCACAATTTGAATTTTTCTACTTAGTAGAGTAAAATGCCGCAAATATATTAGCATTTAAACTTTGTATACAGCCCCAGAGGGGAAACGGATGCACGATCTAGACAAAGTGACGCTCCTGCTACGCCCAGGGCACGGCCTGGATGTGTGAGGATTAATATATATTAAGCGTTTTTGTATGCATGCCGTGTGTTTCCCGACAGAGTAGAATAGGCTTTTAAACATCAAAGAGACTTTTGCAACTCGTCTGGCCATCGTAGTGTAGGTCACTTCCTCTGACTGCTCAAGCTAATATATAACTCTTTTCTTTTTTTTTTAATTTTTTTCACAATGTTGTTACACCATAGATTATATACTAGTCAGAGTAGGATTTGAGCTGTTGCGTATAACTAGAAAGACTTGTGAAGAGACTAGTCCCTGAATAGGTTCCCTGAGGAACCTGTACTACAGGTAACTAGGCCTGTTTATGATAGTATAGAGAAGGTCATGCTCCTGCAGTGGAGACTTTGATTTGTATGAACACATACAATCTCCATACTAAACAAGTAAGCACGAACTTGTTAACGGATATAAATTAAAAAAAAAATGAAATCAATATTATTTTTAGTTTAAATATTATAGATTTTTAGTTATCTAAGAATCTATAATATTTTTTTTCCAACATCAACATTTTCATATCCGATTATGAATGTATAAGCTGTGAACTTTTTTAATCAAAGACCCGGTGGTCGCAACAGCTGCAGAGCACACGTAGACATGTCTTAACTTTCATATAGTTCGCTGGCTTTATTGTAACAAGACATATAAGATAAAACATTTGATACCTATTTTATAGATAGAATTTGACTTCGGAAAAATTTGAAGGGTGCGTTTTTGATGAAAGAATATTGAAAAGCCCGCTGATTCAAAAAACTAACGCATTATTTATTTTATACATGGCGAATACCCTGATACGTAAAATAGAATATTTTGTACACAAATTAATAGTTGTTGCTGTAGATGTGTCAGCTGAATATATTAAAGCAACAGTATTGTGAACGAAGACAACTATATGTGGACACTAATACCAAGCACAGTTTATAATGAAAACTTAGAACAATTGTTCCAAGTTTGTGCCACTATCTCGAATTCTCGACCCTCATTCGAAATTACACTTAAGATAGCAAACGCAATTGGTATGTTGACTAAAATTTTTTTCGTGTTGCTATGTAAAGACCTGCCAAAAATAAACACAATAGTGACAGTAATACATTTCTAAGCAAAAAAACTCTTTCAGATATAAAAGTTTTAAAGACACTGTTTTTAAACGTTAATTTTTAGACGTGAAAACGCACTGCAGATTTGCCTACATATTTGTGACGTCACAACTTTGTATTTTGTATGGGTGGCGTAAGAACTTTGTTTGGTAGCTATACGAAATTATTTCGTTTGTGGTAATGGTTTCATAATAAAAGTTGCTATAAATTTAGCGGACTACAATATGGACAAATCACACAAATTTTGTTAGCCCCAAAGTAAGTTCGAGACTTTTGTTATGGGATACTTACTCAACGATCCTATATTTTATAATAAATACTTATATAGATAAACATCCAAAACCCAGATCAATCAGAAAAATCAGAAAAATCATCTTTTTCTATCATAACCTGACCGGGATCGAACCCGGGACCTTCTGTGTCGCAGGCAGCCGTGTTGACCGCTGCGCCCCGAAGCTCGTCATGAACTATAATAAAGAGTATAAAGCTATGAAGTGATAGTTTAAATTCACGTTCTCAACATGAAAATAAAAAACTTTTGTTCTGTGAACCAGCCTGGAATCGAGTAAAAATATCGGCTGCTCTATACATTTTGGATCAGAATTATTCAATGTACTATGGAAAAACTCATTAATTTTTCTCGATTTCAGACTTGGTCATAGAACAAAGAAGTTCGCTTTCATGTTGAGAACGTCAGTTTAAATTATCTCTAGTTCAATTCAAAACACATTGTATAAAACTGAACTGAAACTTACAAGGACTTGAAGGCCGAGGACAAAAATAAAATAAAAAAAATTAAAAGTACATCACAATTGCGAAGCCTTCATTCAAACAGAAAACTAAACAGATACAGCCATCTAGAACAACGTTTTAATGAGTTAGTTCTAAGTTTGGTGCCCACTATCTCAGATTCTCAACCCCTATTTACATCAGTAAACTCTAGATAGCAAAAGCAACTCTTGCTGGAACTAAGGTTGAAGTTTCTAGTAGGTATGATCTAACTGTATAGTGTTATTTACATTGTATATCGTAGAAATATTATATAACATATCTCTCAGAAAATTGATGTTTGCGTAGTAGTTTTATCGCTTCTTTCGATGAGTGAGAGAGTCGGAGGCCCGTATTCCTGTCTCCTCTGGGGAGGGAAAATAAAAGGTTGGTAACGCTCTTGTCACATTCCCCCATACGGCAAAACATGAGTGTTGCTGCTCTCTAAAGGCTTTGCCATTGTTTCTCAGTTCGGCCTTTCAGGTCATGCATGCAAATCGCGGCCCATCAGGCATATGAGAGTTTGCTGTCTCTTCAAGCCTTGCGCACCCAGGCAACGCCCAAAGCCGAGGTTCGTCCCTCCTGGGAACCCTTTGCTGAAGATTGCCTTACAGGTTGAGGGCGCTCTGCCCTCACCTCAAAAAGTCCGGTGAAGTAGCGAAAGCTCACTTGGAGCTAGCTACGTAGTCCATTAAAAAAAAATTGTCACATTCCTGCCGTTGCAGTCGTCCATGGCAGCGGTGATCGCTTACTATCAGCCGACCCGCTTGCTCGTTTGCCGTCCTATGTTATAAAAGAAAAAAAGTAGAACTTTGGTATAACTACATTACTAGAAAATAATCTGCATGGGCAGGATTTGAACCTGTGCTTAGTCTTTGTTCGACTGCCAATAGGCAAGGCAATAGTTATACAAGGCCATCGCGGCTCGATCCTACCCTTAAATAATCTAAGGATCTTACAGCGATCGCGTGTATTTTTTCCCATACCTTATTTCGTTATTTTATTTCGAGTATATCAGTATAGCCTTGTAAATGAGAACCTTATGAGAAACCTATGAAAATATTGAGTTATGGTTGGTATGATAACAGGGTAACTCAATATTTTCATAGGAAAATATATCGCCAAGCCATTAGAAAAATCAAGTGGTATATATCAGAGTTATTTATAACTTTATTAAAACAGAAAACTAAACAGGGACGACTATCTTGAAGAGCATTGTAATAAGATCGTTCTAAGTTTTGTGTTACAATCTCCAACTTACCCAACTGAGGTTAGAAGCGGTTCTGAAGTTTCTAGAATGTAAGTAGTGTTATTTGAATTATCATAGAAGTTTTTCTTATTAAAAAAATAACAAAAATAAAACATCATAGAAGTATCAGAAATATTGATTTCATTGAACGCAAAGTTATTAAGGCCGCACACTAGGCACAGTAGCGACGCCAATCATTTTATTCCTAATACTTTACAAATAGAAAGAAATTCAAGAATGTAAATCATATAAGCCTTAGTAAATAACCTGAAGTATTTTAGGAATCATGTTTATTATCAGAATCAGTGAGAATTACGAGAATCAGATTACCGCCAAAATGGCCGTTTTTGGCGGTAATCACTATTTCTCTTAATGACTGACTAAGTCTGATAAAAAATTTGTACAGCCTGATAGTTGAGACATTTATGTGAATTAACAAACAAAGTAAAAAACTACGATCCTAAACGTGGCCTGTAGGTTTTATGACCTTGGCCTCTGTCTACCCCGCAAGGGATAAAGACGTAATTGTATGTATGTTTGTAAATTAAGAAACAAAAAACCACACAAGGACAGCAATTTCGAAGAGTGTTATAATAAGATAGTTTTAAGATTTGTGCCACTATCTCGAACTTATTCAAATCTAAAGTAAACTCTTGATAGCGAACGTGATGGTAAGCAAACTTGGAGTTGAATTGAGATGAAGTTTCTAGTATGTTAGAACGGTTATGATTCGGATCGGGGAATAAAAATGACTTGTATTTAAGTAATAAAGACAAGCAAATATGTATAGCTACTTCAAAAGTTTAATGAGGAAATTCATAAAATTCTATGTTTCGTGCCATAGTCTTGAATTTCTCATCCTGAGGGGGTGAGGAATGTTATACTACGACCTCAATATCGCGGTTTTTATCACGCCAGCCTGCTATGCCCCTACTGGCACCAAGTTTAATTCCTGACTCGGACTAATACTTGTACTTCATTTTAACAGATAATTTTGTGCTTTTCTGGAAGGACATAAGGAGTGTTGGCATCGGGCAGGCGCCTGGCTATAAAAATTTTCGCAAAATCGTATAACAGCATGGATGCTATCATAATAGCAGACCTGAGCTCTGACGCATCATAGCTCAGGAGGAAACAAGGAAAGAGTCTTGGATAATTATTCAAATCATATGTTCGCAACTCTAAGCTTACTAAAATTTTATGAAGAATATAGAAACTCTATCAGTATTAAGCTGGTAGAGTTTCTATAGGTAGTTTATTAGAGCTGTTAAATTTCAGGTTCCAAATTTTAATGATTGTATTTAAGGAATAAAGAAATACAAATATGGACTTCTTCTCGACCCTTTACTTTATCTTACCTCTATGAGTAAACTTGAGATAGCAAACGTAACGCTCAAGTAACATAAAACTAAATTTAGGTACTACTGAAGTTTCGACTCTTTACTAATTAAATTCAGGATGAATTTTAATGATTTGCACCTGAGAAACAATACTACGATTTTTAGGTAAGTCTATCTATCTCAAACGAGAAAAAAATTGTTTGTTTGTTTGCGTGAAATAGGTTCCGAAACAACTGGACCGATTATCAAAATCCTTTTATCTTTAGAAAACTAATTTATCTCCGGGTGACATTAACTATAATTTTCGCGGAAAAAGTCGCGGTAAAATTGATAATCTTCAGATAATTTGGCAGATATATTTGTATTTTACCCTTGTGTACCAATCAAATTAGAAATAATGCTGTCATGCTTGATTATTATAAAACTTTGTATGACAAAAAAGTACTTACACTCTGTAGAACCATTTTCTTAAAAAGATTTAATGATAGCGCAGACTAAGAGCAGCGTATCGGAGAGGATTTTTTTAAGACACTTGAAATCTTTAAATACGTCATAAAGTGCACACAATGTGTGTGCAATTTAATGTGTTCAATATGTCATATTGAACCTGATAAAAATGATCGAGTCGTCTCGAGGCTACGTGAGCCTTAACTTTGCACTGTATCACAATATTTTTAAAATTTGTTTTCGATTGTAATGCTCTCCAACGATCACACATAATCAAAGCAAGCAGTTTGTCCAAAGCAAATGCTAATTATTAGTAATTGAAAAAAAAAAATAAGACATCGCATAAAAATATTGCCATCAATTATTTCCAGAAATTTAAGTGTGTTGAAATTATACAAACATATTATCTACAGATTTTATATAGGGTGTTCACTGTGAATTAAATAGTAGTCAATAACAACAGATAACAAACGGCGTTTACATTAGATGGTTCTAAGTTCCGTACTATGTTCTAAACCCCTATTCAAATCTTGTGAACTCTAAGTGGAACGTAACGCTAAACTTTCTTGGAACTGAATTGAGGTGCTATTAAAGTTTCAAGTGTATTGGAACTGTTAAATATTAGGTGCCAAATTGTAACTAGGTGCATTTCTGTCACGGGGTTGCAATGTAAACTTATTACGATAACAAAA
Source organism: Rhodophaea formosa (assembly GCA_963082605.1). Lineage (NCBI taxonomy): Eukaryota > Metazoa > Arthropoda > Insecta > Lepidoptera > Pyralidae > Rhodophaea > Rhodophaea formosa. The sequence goes on along the minus strand of OY720208.1, from coordinate 19,739,535 downwards.
AAATGGGTTTTTGCAGGCTGACATCGTTACGTTGAACGCCCTAGAATAAAATGGGCACGTACGTCATTAGTTATAAAAATTTAAGTATTTATTAATTGTGCCATGTGGTAGAAGGCGACTAAGGAAACACAAGTTATACAAAGCTTATCCCTCACCAACCAGTCTGGTCTGCATGGAGAGTGTAGGCAAAATCCTCTGACTGCTCTGGCTAATAATTGTATGGCTCTGTTAGTATAAAGAGGGTCATGCAGGAGCATGACTGTAGGAACAGCAGAGACTAAAAAAGACTTGAGTTGATGATGATGATGACTGTTCTCATTCGTCCCTACTACAATAGCGTAAATTACATACTTTAATCTAAATAAACAATAATCAAAATATAACATGATGCTCGATGAAGGAGCACGATGGTCAAGTGGACGTAAGTATTGTTAGCGATGATGCATTAAGGGCAAGGGGATATGCATGCGGCTGATGCATAAAGGTCATTAATAGAAATAGTGATTACCGCCAAAAACCGCCGTTTTTGGCGGTAATCTGATTCTCATAATTCTCACTTCACTTCACTTCTCAATCAGTGAAAATTATGAGAATCAGATTACCGGCAAAAACGGCCGTTTTTGGCAGTAATCACGTTTTCTCTTAATGACTGATTATCAAAATATTAAAACATGATTCCAATAATACTTCAGGTTATTTACTAGTGCTTATATGATTTTCATTCTTGAATTTCTTTCTATTTGTAAAGTATTAGGAATAAAATGATTGGCGTCGCTAGTGTGCCTAGCTGCCTAGTGTGGGGCCTTAACATGCATCAGCTTTGCTTAACAGCAACCCGGGGCTGGAATGGGTAACCGCAAGTGGCATAAAGTATCTCAAGCTCCGTTGTGCTTCCGAAGCCACTCTAAGCCATTGGTGATGGTTATCATCATTGGTAGCTGTCGTTTAACTGTTTACAGGTTCTTTTACTCCTGTAAGGAAAGAAGAAAATAAAGTAGTCATTTAACATCCAGTTGTAGTGGACCGTCTTCCCGTTTACCTCATCATCAACAGGTCTTTGTTAGTCTCCACTGCAGGAGCACAACCCTCTCTGCACTACCAGAGCCATACATTAGCCAGGGCAGTTAGAGGATTTGGCCTACACTCTCCACGCTGGCCAGACGGGTTGGAGAGGTCTCTTTGATGTTTATAGCTTTGTTTAGCTTATCCTTCCTTAGTCGACTTCTACGACATCCCCGGGGAGACTTGGAGTGGTCCTATTCCACACTGCCGGGAACCACACCCGTTTACCTATTTGTATTTAAAAAAATAACTAGGCACAGAAAAAGATTAAAAACTTGAAGCGACCTTTCGTATCGTCAGCTTGTTAGCAAATTCAGTTAATACCTCAGAAAGGTCTCAGTAAAGGGCTTCAAGGGACTTTTTCCAAGTAGATTTTGTTTTTGTTTGCTATATTTGAAACTAGCTGTTACCCGCGGCTTCGCCCGCGTAATACATAGCCTATGTCCTTCTCGGTACTCTAACCTATGTGTATGCAAAATTTCATGATGATCGGTTCAGTAGATACGGCGTGAAAGCGTAACAAACAAACAAACAAACTCACTCACTTTCGCATTTATAATATTAGTTAGGATTAGGATTAGGATATCTGAATAGAAATTTATTTGGAAAAAAAAATTAAGACTGCTGTCCTTCAAAACCTACTGAGCATGACATGTTGAAACGTTTTGGCCACTTACGAACAAAAATATATAGGACTCCAGTTTTTTTAAACTCTCCATGATCTAGGGACGTAAATTTTTCATCCATAATTTTGGTAAAGTTAGTAAAACAAAGTATAGGTAGCATTTTTATGCTACCTACTTGATATTTTTATCTCGAGCTCCTCTTTGTGCTTCGGAAGCCTATTTAGTCCCAGCTGCCATCATTAATGACAGTCTGTTTTGTCAGATGCCTATAAGCAGCTTGAAAAATCTGACGCGAGTGTTGAGAAAAAGCTATTCTGCCGAACTCTGACACCGAGTCTATATCTATCTAAGTCCTTGTTCTTTGCAAGTTCCATGTTTTTTTTAGTCTGCAGAGAGTACCTTGTGGGTTTTGATTCCTTCGGGACCGAATGTGTAAGTAAATTTGCAACATAAATGGCTATATCTTTTGAATGCGTTTATTCAAAAGTTTAGTTTGTTCAGAGCTTCTAGAAATCGCAGAACTTCATAAATAATATAAATTCAAACTTGATATTTTACGTGTTTCTAAAAAAATGGTTTTGTATTTACAGGTAGACAGTAGGAAAACCGATTGATCTGTTATGGGTTCACTTAATATCTTCTTATATACTGTCTCTTAAACTTTAAAAAGCAGCAAAATCATGTCAAAAAATCAAACAATCATCATTTCGTGTAGGTGACACGGTCAGTCGACCATACATACCCTGGTGTCAGAGTTCTTCGGAACCGCCTCTCAGCCTCTGACGTGGACCCTTTAACGACTACCAGACGGCAGCCGGGACCACCGGCTTAACGTGCCTTCCAAAGCACGGAATCATCTTTCTTCTCAGACAATATCTCAGTGACAAGATAATCAGGTGATTCATGCCTGCAATGTCCTAGTCAAACTGGAAACAACTTAACAAAGCACGCTTCCCGTGGGAATCGAACCCACGACACTGAAACACGGAGGCAAACAGATTTTTCTCTAAATGATGTCAACTTACAATCTACGACATACTTACTTAGAATTAAATATGTGAACTTGAGCTTACAATGTCAGGTTTGGATCCCAAAAAACAATAAAGCAGTAGGTGAACACAATTCAAAACTTGCAGAAACTTTTCATGTCGTCAGCTTGTTAGAGAATTCAGTTTTCACTCAAAAAGGTTTCTGTAAAGCTTTCAAGAGAATTTTCTCACTAGCACTTTTGTTTGTTACATTTTCGTTGAAAGAGATCGATAATAAAAAACCAATGCCGAGAAGGTAAAAATTTTGGGACGTTCCCTTACTAATGGCAGCCTGGGCAGCTGAATATTTTTGTTTAAAGATATCGAAATTGTATTTGATCACATGGGAAAAGTGGTGCAATTTGACGGGCGGTGGTACTCATTAAAGGGTATGTCGTGACCTTCGACATACCCTTTAATGGGTGACACAGGAATTAACACGCTATGTATAAATTATTTCTGAAATATCTACATTGAAAGCTTCATTATAGCTCTAAAGAATAAAGCTCTAAGCAATAAAGTTATTACAGTAATGGATACTCCAATCAAATTTATGATTGATCATTACAATATTAAACTATTAAATTATAGTGTTAAATTATACTGATCATTACAATATTAAATGAATATGAAAACAATTTTATTAAGATGTTGGTATGACACGAAAATATGGTTTATTTTCGTTGCGAGGAAAAAAAGCAATAATTAAATAAACAGTTTTTTTATGAACTATGACTGGGCTATATGGGCTTTGCTTCCTTTGCACTACTTGAAAATTGACAAATAAAAACACTGTATAAAAGCGGGAAATTAGATATGTTTTAGTCTCGTTTTAGTAAACCACGTAGTTAGTGATTATATATTCTTTGCAGTGAACATTAAATTGCTTTCGGTAAATATTTTCATAGTTGGATATTTTATTTGGAATAAAACCATAGAAAATTAATTCTAGTGACAAAAATGACGCTGCAAATACTGAATAGTACTTCGCCTAATTTGAAAGAGAAGGAAAATTAGCAATGGAATAGTTATAACTTGCAAAAACTGAAACGAAATAGGTATATGAAGACTTTTTGTTTCATTTCCTTACATCTATTGAGAAAAGCACTATTCATTTCTCGGTGGGAATGGGATTGCCGGACAATTAAGTTGTCAAGGCTTCGTTAACGCTCGACTTTGCCTAAAACTTTACTCGCCCGGCAACCCCTAATTTACCAGCCTCTGCAGTAATATACTATTTTTTCTGGTTAAGAATAATAATCATCATCAGGTATTTTTTAGCCTCCATTGCAGGATTACAAGCCTCTCTGTACTACCAGAGTCATAAAAGTATAAGCCAAAGCAGTCAGATACTTTGGTTTACACTCCACGCTGGCCAGACGGGTTGGAGAGATTTTTTTGATGTTTATAAGCTTTGGTAAGCTTGATTTATCAAGAATATCTATGCAAAAAAATACCATAATCATAGTTAGGTTCCTTTTTACTGGCAGTATAAATATAGTTTGATACAGAACAATATTTACCTTCCTGTTCAACAGTTACGTCACTAAATATTCAAAAACCTGTTTACTTTGATAAAGGGTTAAAATTGAGTTTACATAATAACAAACCAAAAAGCTGTTCTGATAAGCTCTTTTCACCCCATATCCGATATAAGTTGAGTTTGTAAACATTTTGATCGTAAATTTGCTAACCACATTATCCGGATTTGCCTTGCAAATACCAAATTATGAATAATACATACGACATGCAAATTCTGCTTGATTATTAGTTTACAGTTTGGTGTAAACATACTTTAGTGATTTGGCTATTCGAAAAGGTAAATGAAATGTTTTGGTAAATATTAAAATACGGTAACAACAATGTTTTATCTTGCCTCAGGGCATCTGGTCCCAATCTCCCAATCGTACGATTTGTTCTCAAAGACTCACATAGATTGCGCCACCCGTTGCTAAACAACATTGTAGCTACCGTATTATGTGAATAAAAGTATAAGAATTATTCACAAAATATAATTTAAAAACTAGAACTATATTTTTGGCAAAATATTTAAAATTCACACCACTAGTTTTAGTAAGTTTAGGCTAACGCGATATCATATCGATATATAACCGAGTATCGAGTGGAAAGCAACTCTGCAGCGCCATACATTCGCCTACCTTAATTTGGTCCTATATTTTTTGTATGAGGATGGCAGTCTATACTTTAATACATATTATATTGTCTTTGCTCAGGGTGATAAACTTTAGTAAATACACTTTTATAACTTTCTAGCTGGTGTCTAGTATTTATGCGCATAAGTTATACTAAGTTACTAGCTGATTATTTAGCTTTTTACATCATGTAATAAAATAGGTATAACAATACTGCCTACTGTAACAAACCTAAGGGACATCAAAATAAGAAAAAATACACCTTCAGTGCAATTAAAATCTACACTCACTTCCACCATACTTAAGTCAGCTATGATACACGTGAGTAAAACTGATGATGAGTATCTCACTATGAAACCTGAAGCGGTAGTAGTTAAGGGGTCTTAAAGCGGGACCTTTAAGTAAATAATAATAATAAATAAATATATAAGGACAAATCACACAGATTGAGCTAGCCCCAAAGTAAATTCGAGACTTGTATTATGGGATACTAACTCAACGATACTATATTTTATAATAGATACTTATATAGATAAACATCCAAGACCCGGGTCAATCTGAGAAAGATCATTTTTCATCTTGACCTGACCGGGGATCGAACCCGGGACCAATCGTGTCGCAGGCAGGCGTGTTGACCGCTGCGCCACGGAGTTCGTCGAAGTGTAAAATGGGTTTAAATCCGGCCCAACCTGAACCTGTGACTTTATAGACGAATCTAACTCCAGTACGGCAGTTTTTTATGCGCTTCATTTCCTGCTTTTGGTTAGAGAAAACAATATGGGGGAGCTACATACTAGTGGAATATTCATTATTATGTGAAATAGAAAAGGTTTGAGGTTTTAGTTTAGCATTTCTAGTTATCAATAATTATCGCCGTGTGCGTTTTTTCCTAAACAATTTCAACGCTAAAAGCAAAAAATTTAAACCACCGAAATAAACTATAAACTGAAAAGCAAAAATCAATCATATCCCCTTCATATAAATAATCGTGCTTCGGAAGGCACGTTAAGCCGTTGGTCCCGGCTGTCATCGTTGATGGCAGTCGTTAAGCTATGTCAGATGAATTAAGGCAGCTTGAAAAATCTGACACCAGTGTTGGCCACTTACACATACGAAAAACAAACAATAAATAATCGTACCTAAATCAATGAAACAAATACATGAATGGACTTTTCTGTCATTTTATGCGTGGTCATACATAAAAAAGTATATATACGCGTCGACTTTACAACCTCCTGTGTTTTTCCGTTGGTTTAAATATTTTCGTCGGTTTAAAATATTTCCGTTTATGACGTTTAAAAAATTCTAAAATGAAATACCAAGTTTACCAGGTTTTAATTTTTTAATTCTATATATAAACACAGTTTGAGCATGAAACAGATTTAACTTTATTAAATAAACCAAAATTATAATTATGACTTTCTCTGTCCGCCTTTACTTAAATTAAACCGAATCCTTCACTGACCGACTTTGGAATTTCCTAATTATAATTATATTATATTACAGGCCCGTATATAACATAGAAATGAAGGGAATCTTTGAAGTTTCCCTTTTTGGACACCCTTAACCCAAAACTTTAAATTCAACAAACAATTACGGAGAATGCATAGCTTCTTATTTTGGAGCATGTTTAATCTGTGTGATTTTCTTATTTTAATTATATGTAAATCGGTATAGTTACATTACTCACAAGTTCTCCAAGTTCAATCTGAGCCAAACCTGTTATTAAAGTCTAGGGCAGATAAATCTGACCCCTTACTTACAGATGTTATATTGAAGGGGGGCAAGTTTTACTATCCCCTACTGTACATATAATCATACAATGAAAGCTGGTATTTGTAGCGTTAATAATAATTTGACGGGAGTTTTTGGTGGGAAGTCAAGGGGTTCAGTTGTCGTTTGCCTTATACAATTTTGCAAATTGATTTAAGTGAACTTTATAATATGAAATTGGTGTAGTTTGGTGTTATAAATACTCGTGCTTGAGAACAATTTGTGAAATAGTCAAAGTAGACTGTTAAATGGACTCGTATAGATTTGTCGCTGCCAAAGAACATACGCCATCTTTGATGTCACATACCGTACAACACCGATACTTAGTATCTTATTATACTGGACATTGGCAGAATCACTGAAATCTCGGTGGAAGCCATAATTAAAAAGAAGAAAGAATAATTTGACAGTGCACAAAAATTGTATTTAGGTATTTACCTTGTGCAGTGACAAATTATTATTAACGCTACAAATACTCTTCGCTCAATGGGTACATGTGTACCCGTTGAGCGAAGAGTAAGTTAGTAGTTTTTGTTGAGTGGTTAGTAAGAATAACTTATCATCATCATCAGGTCATTTTAAGTCTCTACTGCAGGAGCACGACCCTGTTCTTTCTACTACCAGAGCCATATATTATCCAGAGCAGTCAGAAGATTTGGCCTACACTCTCTAACCTAGCCTGACGGATTGGAGAGTATAATTGAATGATTAAGAAACTGGCCAATTTTTAATGCTTGTGTGCGTGACAGCTTTGTGTTATCACACGCGTCACGCGTCCTGTCAATTTATGCCCTCAAAATCCGTCGTGTTTGGTAGCTGTGTGTGTGCGCGACAGACTTTGGGATGGACACAGTTTTTTTCAACGCTTTAGGCAAATTGAATCAATCTAGGCTTTATATAATCTAAGGGCTGCTAGTTTTTAGGGTTCCGTAGTAAACTAGGAACCCTTATAGTTTCGCCATGTCTGTCTGTCTGTCCGTCTGTCTGTCTGTCTGTCTGTCTGTCTGTCTGTCTGTCTGTGGTTTTACTCAGAGACTATAAGTACTAGAAAGCTGTAATTTGGTATGAGTATGTATATTAATCATGGCAAAAAAGTCATAGAAAAAAATCTTGAAAAAAAATTTTTTTTTGGTAGTTCCCATACAAGTAAAGTGCGGGAGATTTTTTTTTCTCTACTTACCCATCGTGTGGGATATCGTTAAAAAGGTCTTTGAAAAATATTGTGAGGTTGAGAACACCATTTTTCGATTTAGGGATCCGTTTCCGAAATATTTGGTTTTAAAGTGCAAATTTATTGTTAGAGGTACGTGTCCCCCCCTCTATCTGCTAAACGGTTATATATGGATACGTGAAAAAAATTACAGCAGTAGTATATATAAAAGGAAAACTATCAGAGCTGGGTACTAAGTGCAAACTAAAAAGTTATAGGCAACCAACTTATAAAATGTACTGGAAAATGTAAAATTTCATACAATCTTTATGATAGATGTTTTTGGTCGTTAAACTGTGAGGTGCGAGTGTAAACAGCGTGAACTCAAAGTTGTCATTTGCAACTACGGAACCCTATACTGCGGGTGGCCCGACACGCACTTGGCCGGTTTTTAATAAAAAGCCCCGCTTGGTGTACAAATACAAAAGTTGGCTACGGGCCTGTGGTTAAACCGGAACAACGTGAAAAGTAAAAGTCACTAAGTACAAGTTACAAGTTTCAAAGATTTATGATTCGTGGAATCTACTTTTGTATTCCGTCACTGAGCAATATTTGATAAGGCGTCAATTATGGAACTCTTCGATCCCATCGGAAAGGTTTTGATCTAGTTATTTTGTGTTTTTCTCTCATTTAAATGCATATTTTATTCTACTAACAATTGTCTTTCATGCTGGCTGAGCTTAAACGGGTTTTGCGTATGTTTTAAATCACATACATACATACACATAATCTATCCTAATATTATACGGCTGAAGAGTTTGTTTGTTTGCTTGGTTGAAAGCAGTATCTCAGGCAGGAACTATTGGATTGATTCAACAATTCTTTCACTTTCTTGTTCTTCACACTTAATGTTAGACATTTTTTTAACAAAATATACACACAAACTTTTTTTTAATTTGAACAAGGATAGACGTAATAGTAGGCAAACTGCTTTGCTCACAAATTTTGATATAAGTGAGAACATGTTACATGAAGTTAAATAAAACTTTCATAACAATAAACATCTCTCATTATGTATCGATTTCACAATGTTTTTGAACAGATAAGGTAAATGCAGTAAGTTATAGAATTACGCTTTATTTAAGTTACATATATATTTTTAATAAAAAATGTTTTACGTCCGTCCTTGTCAGATTTGAAACATTTTTCATTAGTAATATTACGAAATTATTTATCCAGTCGAAGTTTAGATACTCTCGTGAGTTTTAGTAAGTTAAGTAAGTTTTTCTTCAATTGTAAAATTTATAGGCGGAGACTTGTTGTTAGCATTTTTATTATTTAAGTGTGATTTCATGTTATATAAGTATATTATTGCTGTAAGACTCCCTAACATTAAATAAATAAATAAATATGACATCTTTTGGGCCAGGCCGATGACGATCAACATGCCCTGTATCTGAATAACGATGTAACGATTGTCACCTGTGGAAGGAATATTAAAAGAAGTTAATTACTATTATGTTAAATTATAAACACATGCTTTAATTCAAACTTCACGGGCAAATCTGGGGCAGACAAACGTGTATCTATGTAAGTGCGATTATACTAAGTTTTTTTTAAAGCTTATATTTGTCATCAAAATGGTGTCCCGTAATTTGAAATGGTAATACAAAATATGAATATAAGATGCTTTTATTAGGTCACAATTTAGAAAGCAAAGTTTGAACTATTTAATATCAAATTTTTTCTCGTTATGCCTTACTTATAAGACAGTCTATTTTTAAAATATGAATATAAGATAACATATTATCTATAACGTCAGGAACAAATAAAATTTTTGCACAAAAAGCGGTTAAACTATCTCCTGCTACGAGTTCATTTTAAATTCAGATTGCGAATAATTTTGTTATATCCCGAAAATAACATTAAAACCACATGAAACTAAAAACTGAACCTTACTCAACTATTATCACATTACGTCAAAACTTTTGTATAGCGCATCAAAAATTGTTGATACTTTATAATGTACTAGCTGTTACCCGCGGCTTGCCGTAATTAATTGCCTATGTCCTTGCCTATGTCCTTCTCGGTACCCTAACCTATGTATATGCAAAATTTCATAATGATCGGTTCAGTTGATACGGCGTGAAAGCGTAACAAACAAACAAACTCACTTTCGCATTTATAATATTAGTTAAGATAGGATTAGGATAGTAAGGATTAGGATGTCCTTCTTGGTACCATAACCTATGTATATGCAAAATTTCATGATGATCAGTTCAGTAGATACGGCGTTAAAGCGTAACAAACAAACAAACAAACAAACTCACTTTCGCATTTATAATATTAGTTAGGATTAGGATTACGACAGTTGATCCAACAGAAAAGTTAATAAAAATACTTTTTATACAATATTAAAAATACGACTGGACTGCCCACAAGCAAAGCATTTATTATTAGAAGTAGAAAAAAAGATTCTAACGATACTACTAAAACTCATTGTGACATAAAGACTACATAGACTCTTAAACAAACATTAATTTTTGGACTATCTTCTGAAATATCTTCTGATGTAATATTTCACTTACCCGATACACACCAAATAGGCGACTACTTTGCGACAGGCGATTTTATCAGTTACACTATTTCAGAGTTTGTCAAGATCTATCGATGACAATGAAAATCATTCAACAGAGGTCAAAATATATTTTTTTAGTCCTACTCTAAGCATTTTCACCTACTTTAAGATAGAATTTATATTATTATATCATACAGATACGTAACAAAAAATACGCAGAAAGAAACATACCATAAAGTGCCACACATATGATGAGGGTTAAAGTCATCGTATGCATTTCTATACACACACAAGAACTTTAGTGAAAGCTCAGCTCTTGAGTGAGTTGATAATCCATATCACTTCAAAGTCGCATACAGTAAATGCATCGCAGTCACGGATGAGTCCTTTTGTCGCGATACTGCTGCTATTGGCGGTTTGCGAGAGTGTACTACGACTTATATGATTGATACTCGTATATCTGCATTTATTGATTGCAGCAGAATAGCTAGATTAAATGTAATGTCATAACGTATTGTTCTTCAACTAAAACTTTACTGTACAACACCGACACTAAGTATCTCAATTTACTGGACATTGGCAGAATCACTGAAATCTGCGTGGAAACCATTTTATAAAACAGAAGAAGAAGAAGAAACATGCTTTATTCGTGAAGGTCAGTGATCAGATTGGTGGCAGTGCTTTTGACCTGATGAAGCACTAAGGTACTTTATCTTATTTTATGTATTATGTATTAGTACGTTATATTTTTTTTTCAATACATTTCCTTATAATACGGTTCTTATGAAAACATCTCATCGAAACTTGAATCATAATGATGGATTTACGGCACTAGTGCTTTTTACTTTATCCCAATCACAACCGCTCAATAGCCCAATGTCACAGATGCAAAATTGAAACTTTTTCATAGAACCCGAGCAAAGAGTTTCAAATTTAGCATGAATTTTTTTTTATTCGTGAGATTTTTAACTGACTTCGAAAAGGAAAAGGTTATCTATTTGGTTGTATGTACTTTTTGTAAAAAATGTACCTGATTTTTATAAATGTATTTTTTACAAACTGCTTTGGTTCCCAACTTTTATAAATTCCTTATTTGCTGAACTGCAATTTTGTTTTAGTTTATATGGTAATCGTAAAACGTCGTGTGGTGCTCGTACGGTAAGATGGCTATTATAGTCATCGGTTTATTATAAGCACTCAGCTTCGCCTCGTGCCTATAGACACCTTGAATATTACATCCAGCTTAACATAGTTGCATCACAATGTACTAATAACCTTTATAGAACTATTACAACACAAATTACTGATTCTGAATCTCTTTCGCTTGGCGTTTGCTGTTTTTATATTATTATTTTTTTCATTTGTCACTGCCAAGTTCCTTATGTCTATCATTTGAGGCTGATCCCGGAGTATAAATGTCACTTAAGTTAAGTGTTTGCAAAAACTTCGCATTAATACACGTCATATCTAAATATTACTTACCATTCAAAAGTAAACCCACAAAGTGAGATAAATAAGAAAGAGCAATAAAAATCATCACGCATATTAAACCATTTTGGCATGATTTTATTCATAAAAAAACCTTTTAACAGTATTAAACATTGTTAAAAGGCAAACATAAACATTAATGTCTAAATATAAGTGATATCATTACTTTAGTTAGGTGCTTTCAATTTTTGATGGCTAAACGTTAACTCTCAAATGAATATTTACGAACGAACATTCTAATTTAAGTGAAACAATGTCGTTTCTGCGGCTCTGGTCTCATAATTTTTAAGTTTAATGTTAATAACTTATAATAGGAAATCATTAAACCATAAAATACCATGCACATAGTGTAAAAGTCACCGTTGTTTTCATACTTTCCACTTTCTTCCTTTGACTCTTGAAATGTCTTGTAGTTTATTTTTAAGAAAATTGTTTTATTTATAACTAACAGTTGAGTTAATGTAAGTAGCTTTTGAAAGTTAGTTATTGCGTTACCGAGTAACCTAAGTTTTCTAAAAATATTTGAGCGTTCAGTAACCTAAAAACACGTTTTACGGGAACACTTCATTCACTCAAATTCAGTTTATTGTAATCTATACCAATGACACATCATTCGATTCTAAAAAAAACCGAGAGCACAGATCACGGCTCAAGCATAGCTGGTCGCGCTAACACAGTGTTCCATTGTGGGCCGCTACAACGACCCCCTTTCGATACAACGTTTATATTAAAACTCGATGCGTCCAGGAAATTGCTATCATACTTGATCTCAAACTGTCACAGCTTCTGCTGCTATTGTTGACTGGAGGAGCGGAGAGCGAATTTATACATATTAGAAATACGCTTCTTCTTACTTACATTTACACTTTATTGTATACTTAACTGTTTACATTTTACACATTATCTTCATCATCAAGTCTTTATTAGTCTTGACTGCAATAGCACGACCGTCTTTGTACTACCAGAGCCATACATTTGCGAGAGCAGTTAGAAGATTTGGCCTACACTCTCCACGCTGGCCAGACGGGTTGGAGAGGTCTTTTTGATGTTTAAAAGCTTTTTAAGCTTGTGTTACCTATGTTGCCTCTTAAGACATCCACGGGAAGACGTGGAGTGGTCCTTATCTGCCGGGAACCACACGGCAGTTTGCTAAAACTACCCAAAAAGGAGTGTAACGTTTTCAGGATTATCAAAACGTGTAGAAATTGAGATTACTATTACTGTTAAAATATTGATATAGGTAGGTTCGTCTTTATCTTGGAATAAAAATAGATATTCGTAACGTAAACAGCACTAAGGCTGACAGATAAGTCACACAAAACAAAATAACGGATATTTAAAAAAGTAGCTATTACAATAAACACCAACGTGATGTGAACTTGCAACAAAAATGTAAATTGCTTTGGTAACTACATACGTAGGTATGCAGTTTGGTATAATTTTTGCAACCGTTTTGCTCTACAATATTGCACTGCACTGCCATTTTCGCGACGGAAACTGTCACGTGCAAGCATCCATTTTTATGATAGTGATTACAAAGTGATAGTGCTCTACTTTGTGTGACATATTGGTGACACGTGAAAGGTGATAATATTCTGATATCTATGAAATTCTGATATCTATGGTGATATTCGTGTGGTGAGTAGTAGCTATAGACTGACCCGCAAAAATTGGTTAATAAGAAAAATATTCATCTTGGATTAAAAATAGCTACATTTCTTAACGTAAACAGGACTAAGAGTGACAAGTTAGTCATCCAAAACAAAATAACGGATATTTAAAAGGGAGGCTATTACAATATACACCAATGTGATGTGAACTTGCAACAAAAAATGTGAATTGCTTTAGTAACTACATACGTATGCTGTTTGGTATGATTTTTGCATCCGTTTTTGCTCTACAATATTGCACAGCAGTGCCTTTTTCGCGACTGAAACTGTCACGTGCAGGCATCCATTTTTATGATAGTGATTACAAAGTGATAGTGCTCTATTTTGTGTGACATATTGGTGACACGTGAAAGGTGATAATATTCTGATATCTATGAAATTCTGATATCTATGGTGATATTCGTGTGGTGAGTAGTAACTATGGACTGACCCGCAAAAATTGGTTAATAAGAAAAATATTCATCTTGGATTAAAATAAAATAACGGGTATTTGAAAAGGAGTCTATTAAAGTCTACACCAATGTGATGTGAACTTGCAATAAAAATGTAAATTGCCTCAGTATACAATTTGGTATGATTTTAGCATCTATTTTTGCTCTACAATATTGCACTGCAGTGCCATTTTTGCGACTAAAACTGTCACGTGCAACCATCCATTTTTATGATAGTGATTACAAAGTGATAGTGCTCTACTTTGTGTGACATATTATTGACACGTAAAAGGTGATAATATGCTGATATCTATGAAATTCTGATATCTATGGTGATATTCGTGTGGTGAGAAGTGGTAGCTATGGACTGACCAGCAAAAATTGGTTAATAAGAAAAATATTCATCTTGGATTAAAATAAAATAACGGGTACCTATTTGTCCATTAAAGTCTACACCAATGTGATGTGAACTTGCAATAAAAATGTAAATTGCCTCAGTAACTACATACGTATACAATTTGGTATGATTTTTGCAACTATTTTTACTCTACAATATTGCGCCGCAGTGCCGTATTCGCGACTGAACTGTCACGTGCAAGCATCCATTTTTAGAGGCCGAGAGGCGGTCCCGAAGAACTCTGACACCAGGGTGTGCATGGTCGACTGGCTGTGTCACCTACACGATATAATGATTATGATCCATTTTTATGATAGTGATTACAAAGTGAAAGTACTCTTCTTTGTGTGACATATTGGTGTAAGGTGGGATTTGTATGGTAAGAAGTAGATATGGATTGACCTAATAAAATTGTTAAGTAATTTTAAATGGTAACATTACATACTTATTTACTCTTTTGCTTTGTTTTATTTATTTGAAACGGAACTAAAGAGTACCAATAATTTTAAACTTGATCACAAAACCTTTGCCGATAACAAATCGATCGGCTATGCCAATAGCTATATGGCCTAATAGCTATAGCTATCGGCTTTTAAAGTTAAGAAGGCAAAATATTTTGACTTGGGATTCTAATTAGGCGAGCCTGTTTGCGGGGATTATTTATAAACAGTAAAAAAAATTTTGGAGGTCAAAGAAATCTTGACAACTGCTAACATAGTTCTTCAATAAACTATTGCCCAATTTTTATTGTACTCATATAGAACGAGTAAATGATGAACAAATCTGAGGGATTCGCGATCGTTCACCACTAAGACACAAGCCTTAAAGCTTTGACACTTCAACTATCTCACTTATCGAGGGAAGAGCAACTTAAACTTAATGGCTTACGGTCACTTTTGCCACTGTTTTATTCCGGTCTCCATAAATGAAAGGCTGAAGATCAGTGTTTAACGTTTACATTAACAAAAAGGGGTTAAACCCTTCCATGGAGTATTTGAAATGGGGTGAATAGCACCCTTTTGACTTGTATAGCTCTCTTTAGGATAAGTCCGTGCCATAATGGATTTGATACCATTATTTTTAAGTATGGACATAACACTCAAAATGGTGATGTTGTAGGCATCATAACTTTAATCTACGAGCCGTGCACTTTACTGCTATTTTATTACATCATATATAATTATCATCATCATCATCTCAGTGGCTAAAAATCCACTGATGGACATAGGCCTCCCACGGGTATTTCCTAAATTTTAGGAGTTTCGCAGTACTCACCACACTTGGCAAACGGGTTGGTGAGCGCAGTTTGTCTGGCTTATAGTTTTTTTAAGCCGGGAAAGGTTACTCACTAACTCATAATAATTATGAGTGTGGTAATAATTTAAATTTTTTATAACCACACGAATGTCACCTTTCGCGTATCACCAATATGTCATACAAAGTAGGTCTAGGTCGTGTCATGTCATGTCTAGGCCTTCAGGAGTTAAAGCCACGTTTAGCATGGTAGTGGGCATGTAGACGGAAAACGGAATCAAGTTATGGATTGCTAGCAGTGCCTATTGCCACGATTCCAAAGATTTCCACCCGATGCCTCGATCGGCTTTTACGATTCGGCGGTAAAGATAGCAGTTGGTACATTCTATGTTTTTTCTTGTCTCCCAGACCAGCGTGGAAGTTCGAGCAACGTATAACGCATATTTGCAAAAAAAAGAGCCCATTCAATATCAAACGATCCTCTGCAAACCAGGAAATCCTCAAGCCTTCTCGGTTCTCTTATCATAAAACAGTGAGGAAATTTAGAGAATTCTTGTGGATTTGCAAGCATTTTATATAAATCAGTCGTTATTGGCATCGGGAGGGCCGTATCATTTCGCAAGATATCTATTCAGAAGCAATGCCAAGTGAACGTGGTTAGAATTCCAACCATTACCACACAAACATACAAGTTACACCCCGCTAACTGAAAAATAAAACTTTAAAAACCTTACAGCTAATACGCATAAGGCCTAAATTTATTTAAATATGTTCTTTGGAGAGTGCATAAAGGGATTGGCTCATAGAACAATGTTTCCTACACTATCTGTCAAACGATGAAATAAAGTGAGAATAAGTCGAGATATTTCTTGGTTTCCACTTAAAAGTACTACTCTTTAAATACGTTACGAGTGTTCGACTTGTCTCATGCCAAAGAATGTTAAGATGGTAATATTGCATTTTAAAAGAATAGCTTGCTTGTTTATGAGCACTATTTTACTACCGAAAGCACTTTCATTTCAATTGTTTTAATTTTATTACAATAAAAACCTACAGAGTTGACATTTTCACAGTCAAAGTCAAAGATTTTTATTTAAAATTGGATAATTGTATCTCTTTTTGAACATCATATTTTTCTTTCTTATTATTTTTAATTTTTAATATGCCAGTATATGTCAGTCTTCGTGTGACCCCTTAATAATGAAAATAAATATAATGTCCGAAATGTGGTTTCTTTTCTGTGTGCACTTATCATTTGTTTGAAATTAGGTATTTCCAAAACAAAGGGAAAAATAATAAAAATGGTCTTAGACATAAATTAAAACTGTATTTCCGTAGTGAGGGTTCTAAGGTGTAGTGCCATCTAGTGAACATACCAGTACCTTCCGTATTTCATGGAACCTTTTTTGCACAGACGAAGAAAAACAACTGATTTATTTGTTTTTTACTTACCGCTATTAATTTAAAGTGATTCATTCATTTTATCCCACTGCACTACTCGGAAAACTTCGACTTACAGCTTTCTTTTTACTGCAAAGTTGGAAACAACAGTAACTTTAACATCATTTTTAAAGGAGCTTTAACAATTTACTACGCTTTTAAAGTTAAGCTGTGGTTCTCTTGTTTTTGTGCCAAATATAAGCAACGGAATTGCAAGCTATTCCAATTTCACTATGATTCCTTGTGGATCTTTAGCAACTTTAGTAATATCTACAACAATACTGTAACATACCTCAAAAACGTTCTTATTTTCAAGTTAATAAGATTGAACATAAAAAAGATATTCTTTAACAGTGGTAAAGTTAATTTTGTTCTTTCATTTGTGTTGGTATTACTAGCGATAAATACATAGTGCGAGGAAGTTGAAGTCGTAATGGCAAATGTAGCAAACCAACATATTTGCAAGTTTATTGCCCGAATATGATTTTAGGTGTTCATATTGTAGCCATTTCGTTTTTGTTCCGGCATTTCTGGCGGTGTGAGACGCAGTCAATTTATTGCCATCTTCGTATGGATATTACTCTTGGAAATAATATTTGTGGGGTAAGGCAGCTTTAGACTGAGTAAGAAATAAAATACGTGGCTTAATCTGGCAGTAGGCAAGCAAGCTTAAAGTAAGAGCATTAGTTATCCTTTTTAATTTTTTGTTGCGGCCTTTCTGGTGGTGTGAGACGCAGTCAATTTATATAGATATTACGGTTGGAAATAATATTTGTGAAGACATCTTTAGACTGTGTAAAAACAAAATGTAATACGTGTAAAAATAAAATACGTAGCCTAATCTGGTGGTAAACAAGTAAGCTTTAAGTAAAAGCAAAAGCTATTATTTTTAATTTGTAAGAAATCTCAGCTTAAGTGTAGTTATTTTGATTTTTGATCCAGTGTTTCTGGCGGTGTAAGACACAGTTAATTTATTACCATTTTTGTTTGAGTAATTACTCCTGTAAATAATAAAATATATAACTGACTAAGAAATAAAATATGTGTCTTTAGTTTGGTAGTTTAAGCAAAAGTCAAATTGTAATTTTTACACAACTTAGACTTTTTTATTCTCTTATTTGCGTAATTTTAATGTGAAACATCTTTATATAGAAACCTTCCTCGGCTATGAAATATATTCAAGTGCTCTGAAGGCAAATGTTTCACCAGCTAACGCGAGAATTCGCATTAAAAGCTTTCGGACGTATGAGGTACTAAAAAATAATACTTCGCTTTCATAATGTTCACAGATTTACCTGCTTATCAACGAGCAAGCATACAAGAGACGGACAAAAAACATCAAAGACAGCTGTAAATCTTTCGGTAATTAAGCTTTGACACATGCGCCGCGGAACGTGCAAAAACTGAAAATAAAAAATTATAATAACAAGGGGTGTTACCCTCACGTGTTCCCAGCAAATGTGAAACAGTTTTCGGTGTCTTAATATGTTGTTAGTACAAACATACTTAAAAGATTATGGAGCGGTGTGTGGTTTGTTTTTTTTTTTTTGTATTACATTGACATGGTTATTTAAACTTCTGTCAGCTGTATCACAGAAAAAAATTGCAGTATTTCTATTTTTTATTCAATTTTTTATGTCCCACTGCTCGGCCTGCTCCTTCGTTTTCCACCTAGTCCTATCAATTATTTAGTAAAGATATTATTGTATCACGTATTGTGATTACGATGTTATTGTGTAACGATGTTAATGTACTAAGGAGTGGAATGAACTGCCTGCGTCTATATTCCCAGACAAGTACAATCCCGGGACTTTCAAAAGTAGAATAAATGGGTATCTCTTGGATAGGCATGTAACATCCTCGTCTTCATCGTCACTTACCATCAGGTGAAATGGGAGACAAATGCCTAATTCTATAGTTAATAAAAAAAAATAAAAAAAAAATTGTATAGTAGCTATGCATTTTAAAAGAGTTATTGAAATAATTGAGAGTATAAGACAAATTTCTCATGATTTACTTAAGTTCTAACAATCAAATTATTCATATACTCAATAAGTAATTTATTCCTGACTCGGTATTTGTACTTATATACATAGCGGTAAAAGCGGATTGCATGCATGGCAACGTGCTTACCTTCTTTGTACTGAATTGAATTAAATTAAATCAGCTCTAAAGTCATTTATTTCTAGCCCCAACATATAAAAGTAGCAAATAAATGAGATAAACACAACGTCCCACATGCCTACGGCCCATTTGGGACAAATTGCAGAAAATTAATTTTTTTTAGAATTTCATTCTGCAACTCGTCCTATGTTTTTTGATGGTACAATCTATAGAAAACTTAAGGAAATATATATATTTGTTTTGTCTCACTGACTGTACCAAGCGTATATAAGGTTTAAAATTCCATACCAAAAAATAATGAGACGAATTACAGAATGAAAACAATGTAAATTTTGATTTTCTGCCATTCGTCCCAAATGGCCCGTAGGCATGTGGGACGAGTTGTAGAATTACTTACTTTTTCTGCATTTAAACCGGATTCAAACCTTTGACACAAAGCTGGTTTCCGCTTGTAAGAATCTAAGGGTTTCCGCAAGCGAGTATCGCGTAGATTTTATCGCTGCAATTATTTATATTCTAATAACATAAAGTAGTCTAAGTAACTTTTGTTTATATTAGTTGGACACCTAGGCAACTTAGTTTTACGCCCACTATCCAACTGTACTTAAGAGTCGCCTGGACGCGCATGTCTCCATACAAACGGAAAAAGGGAATTGTGGCAATATTTTATAATTTTAGGGCAAAATTAAGCATCCAATCAATTAATCTCATTATAATCTACGTACGTTCCTATACAGTTTGGTTAAATTATCAAATGTTTGAGAATTATACGCCTCTCAAGATTTCCATACAAATTTGAAAAGGCTTGTAATTCTCAAACCACTGGTATTTTAACCAAGCTGTATAGGAACGTACGTAGAATCTAATGAGATTAATTGATTAAATGCTTAATTTATCCAATATTATTAAATATTGCCACAATTCCCTTTTTCCGTTTGTATGGAGACATGCGCTTCCAGGCGACTCTTAAGAATTCATCAATTCAGCCGTGCGTGATAAAGCTCAAAGTAATTAATTCAATTCTTTAAAAAGTAATTCCTAGTGCCAGCACAAAAGGAAGAAGCAAATAAAGGAGAGAAACCTCTTCCGCATTTGAATCATACCCGACCTCTGACACAAAGGTATTTTCTGGAAGAAAAATCTAATAAAGCTCTTTGGAATCTCTTCATAGTGGTTTTAATCGAGATAGTGGGTAGTAGATTAAGAAAAATGGTTAGTTACTTGATAGTTAAATTGCTGGGATTATTGCTATAGGTACCTGCCTTGTTTATATATTTGTTTTCACTGTTGTTATTTTTAGTAAGTTTTAAGATTCCTCTAATGCTCAAATAATCTGCTGCATTTGAATTAAAACACCATTGACACAAAAGTGGTTTTCAACCTTCACTGAAAAATCCGATAAAGCACTTTGAGAGATCGCTTCTACTACTGAACTCTATTTCGAGCAATGTTTAATTAACATATAGCTTATCTACACAATATTATAAAAGGAAAAATTTTTATTGTTTATTTTCTTCAAATATGCTCCGAAAATACTGGCCAATTTTCAAAATTCTTTCACCTTTAGAAAGTTAATTTATCTGCGGGTGATATAGGCGATTATTTACGGGGAAAAATTCCTAGTCTAGAATAATATAAAAAAAGACAAATTTGTTTGTTTGCAATGAATAGGCTCCTTAACTCCGAGCTCCGTTGCGCAGCGGTCAACACGCCAGGCTGCGACACGGGGGTCCTGGGTTCGATCCCCGGTCAGGTCATGATGGAAAACGATCTTTTTCAGATTGACCTGGGTCTTGGATGTTTATTTATATAAGTATATATTATAAAATATAGTATCGTTGAGTTAGTATCCTGCGACACAAGTTCACAACTTACTGTGGGGCTGGCTCAATTTGTGTGATATGTCCCTATATTATTTAATATATTTATTATTATATTATAACTACGAATACAATTTGATTTTTTTTTTTCACCTATAATAACTATTTACATGCGGGTGACATCGCAGTCATCATGTTATAGTATATGTTATAGTTAAAAGGAGCGAGATAGTTTAATGGTTGTATGAACTAAGAACTAAAAGTGAACTCCGGGCTCTAAAGTATCAGGAAATATGCTCAAATATTGAGGACTGAATATTTGATTACTATATTTAAAAGCTAGGCACTTACCTGAAGAAGAACCTAAATCCAATTTCTTGAAAACGATCATAAACGAAATAAATAATTTTATTTTCCGATGGTAGTCGTAAAACAACTAGTTTGAAACACAGTGATTATTATAGTTATATATATTTTTAAACAAGACTTAGCACGAACCTTTTATTTATTTTTATCCGCTGACGTTTCATAAACAAAAACATTTAAATGAAAGGTTTGCGATTAGTTCGGTTTATACACATAATGATGTGTCTAAAGCGCGAAACTTAAAAAAGGCAGTCATGATTATTCAATAATCAACATTATTATTTCAAAAGATCCAAAATTAAATGCTATAGGGTTATAGCCTGTATAATCGCCCGCACTGAAGTCATAACCAACCTTTGACGCAAAGGTAATGCCTGCTCAAAAATCCAATAAAGTTCTTTGAGAGAGCCGGATCACGTCGCACTTGTTAAGGTGACCAGGACTTAAATATGCTTTTTAGTATACAGCGTGTTACTTAACCCTCGACATTCCTTTAAAGGGGTGTCTCAGACCGTTAATATGAACAACTTTTTCAATGGGAGGGGAACTCAACGAAATTTCGATATTTTCATATAAAAGTGTTCAGACGCTGCAGTTTAAAGAAAACTGAGTTCCCAATATTGTTTTCATAGGAAAATATTGACGGTCTGAGTTACCCCTTTAAGAGAACGTGAAGTTTGTCAAGGGTCAAGTTACACGCTGTATAATTTGATTTATAAACGTATTTTTCGTTGTCATCTATTGCTGTTGGTTTTCTCTATAACTAGCATGTGGGTTGTAAGGAAAAGGAGAAACGTAGAATATACCAGCTGCTATGTTTATCCGCGCAGACTGAAAAACCCGGTCGAGGGATTGGGCAAAAATCTAAGAAATCACGTCAATAGGAAAAATGACTAGCCGTGTGGTTACCGACAAAGTAGAATAGGACCTCTCCAAGTCTTCCCGAGGATGTCGTAGAAGACGACTTAGGGTCAATTCACACCGAGACGCGACGCGACGCGACGATACTCAAAGAGGCCAATGATTTCGCGATGCGCCGCGCGTCGTTGCGAGACGCATCGCAACGTCGCGAGGCGCATCTTAAAATCGTAGCAGGACGACGCCTCGCTGCGCTGCACCGCGAGACGCAGAACCGCTCTTGCACGCCGCGCGTCCGGCGATGCCCCGCTGCGTCACGATACGTCGCGCTACGCCGCGAGGCACCTCGAGGCGCAGTGCTGCGTGGTGCAACGTAATCTGAATTCTCACAATGTAATGTGTATCTTTTCGTGTAGTGAATAAAGTATATTCTGAGTCGCTCTATAATGTGCACGCAGCGTCGCGCCGCGTCGCGTCTCGGTGTGAACTGACCCTTAGGGAACACAAGCTACACAGCTTATAAACATCAAAGAGACCCGTCTGGCCAGCGTGAAGAGTGTAGGCCAAATCCTCTGACTACTCTGCCTAACATGTGGCTATGATAGAACAGAGAGGGTCGTGCTCCTGCATTGGGGACTTAAAAAGACCTGATGATGAAGATGATGATGATGAGTTAGAGTATCCTACGACACAAGTTCACAACTAACTGTGGGGCAAGCTCAATCTGTGTGATTTGTCCCTATGTTATTATTAAATATTAAAAGGTTTGTTATTAAGTTTTTTTTGTATTTTTAATGTAAACAAAGAGATTTAAATGTAAATCCTTTTTCTATAAGTCCTGTATAATCTCCCGCACTTGATTCATAACCGACTTTTTTACGCAAAATGGTCCCTGCTGAAAAAATCCAATAAAGTCCTTTGAGAGAGCGGTTGGATCCCCCCGTACTCATTTTGGTGAGATGCCAAGATTTATCATGAACTACCTTTGGCTTTATCACTAAAATTCATTATGTAGATTCAATATCAGCCTCCAAGTTGCAGCAGTGGTTAACACGGCCTGCGCCATGAAGGCCCGGGTTCGAAGGTCATGATAGAAAATAGTCTTAGGTCATGATGCAAAACGATCTTTTCAGATAGGCCTATTATAAAATTTAGTATCTTTGACGAATTTATAACTTATTCCCTTAGTTTTAAAACAAAACAATTCCAAACTATGTAAAATGGCTTAAAATATACAGACAGATAGCGGGAGATTAATAATAGGATCCCGTTAGCACTCTTTGTATGCAAAACCCTTGTAATCATCTTCAAATTAAAAAGCTGGGCCCTTTTCGATGGATCTTCTTCCATTTTTCTTATTCTTCCGCAAATTTTGATACCTCTCTTCTCATAATTGATTTAGTAATACACTTGAGACAAACCTCCGAATAAAATAAAACATTGTCACAAAACTCCCTCAGGGTGACTATTTAGTTAATTTCACCGTAATTAATTCTATCCGCGTCCAAAACTCTGACAAGATAAGAAAACGTGTCGGACAAAATTTTGCTTTAAAGAATGTCATAATTCATCCGTTTTCATAATTTTCATTTGCAAACACTTTATTGAAATGTAAATTTTGTTCTAAATGGTTAAGATATTCAGTGTACTTAACCACTTTAAAATGCTTAAGTTCGCTTAAGTGAGTTGCTTGTATTTAAAGCAAATCATTATTAGACATATTTATTTCGATAAGTATTATCTGTAATAGGAGGTACTTAGTATAAAACTGTACTTTGTGAACACACAGAATAATGATAATATTTTCTGAAATATTTCAATTGAAATTGATTGATTGATTCTGAATATTTCAGCTGAAATTGTTCAGGGTTCCGGATATCGGCAGGTGTTGGACGAAACGTCGACTACATCATTTTCGACCTTTCCAGCACTGGGCTTACATTCAGCGTGCCTCTTACCATGCGGTGATCGCTGCCGGTTTTTACCCTATTGATCACAGAGACATCGCTGAATATTTGCCTTTTATCGGAAATGATAAAGTCGATCTCGTTTCTGACGGTACCATCCGGGGCTTATCCAGGTCCACTTCCTGTGGGGTTTCACTCTCACAAAGAGTCCCTCCTTCTCCAAGAAGTCAACCAGCTGTTGCCCCCCTAGGGTTTCGCTTGCCAATCACATGTATGTATTCAATAAATATTAAAAAATAATATGTATCGCAGTTTTTAATTTTAATATAATTAACTAATTACACGCTGGGTAACGCAAGTAAAATACTCAAACACAATCGTATTAATAAATGTAACATTGATAAAATGCAGTAATATTATAAATTATTCCACAACTTGTGCGTGATAAAATAATATTCATTAATATCGGACCGTATCAGAATGACAATGACCCAATGTGTTTAAAGCTCTAACCACACATGTGTATGCGATATTGTCATATGCATTATCGCTATTTAAGTAAACTTTTTTTTCTTCTTTCTTCTTTTATATTTTGGCTTCCACCGTGGTATCAGTGATTCTGCCAATGTCCCGTTTTATGAGATACAAAGTATCAGTGTTGTGCGGTACAGTTACATCAAGAAGCAAACAAAGATGGCGTAGGTTCTTTGGTTGCCTCGTGGAAGCTTCTGGTGACAAATCTGTACGAGTTCATATAACAGTCTTACTATTTCACAAATTGTTCCTGAGCACGAGTGTTTATCACACCAAACCGCACCAATTGCATATTATAAAGACCATCAAATCTTTTATTTGACTTTTATTTTATTTGAAAAGTTTTATTTGACTGCAATTACAATAGGTCTCGATCAGTATTAAAACATAACGTATTTTAATCAAACTATTATTATATTAGCTGTTACCAGCGGCTTCGTCCGCGTAATTTATGCCTATGTCCTTCTCGGTACCCTAACCTATGTGTATGCAAAATTTCATGATGAACGGTTCAGTAGATACGGCGTGAAAGCGTAACAAACAAACAAACAAATAAACAAACAAACAAACTCACTTTCGCATTTATAATATTAGTTGGGATTTTAACGATACAGACCTGGACCCAGACCAGGGTTTACACCATACTATTTTATCGCACGATAAAGTTTCTCTGTAAGGTATTGACTTTATCCAGGTTTTATCTGACTGCGATCACTATGGTCGCGGTCGATCGCGGTATTGTTGAAAATTTGTAAAATTCGCTATTGTTCTTTTGCTTTTCAAAATTAAGTGTTGTGTTAAATTTTATTAAAATGACACCGTTGAATTTTAGTGTCACTTATCTATACTAATATTACAAAGCTGAAGAGAGTTTCTTTGTTTGATTGAACGTGCTAATTTTGGGGACTACTGAATAGATTTCAAAAATTCTTTCACCGTTGGTTTGGTTGTTATTTTTGAGTGCCATAGGCTAGGCATGTACAATGGGCGAAGCCGGGTCGAGTGCTAGTCTGCAAAATACTTATTTAGAGTTAGCTAAAAAGCTAAGCTAGAGCTTAGATTAGAATAGTCGCCATTGGGAGGGCTAATTATTAAGGCTCCGCTGTCCGTCTGTTGGTATGTTACGGGGCTGAATAGTATTAACAGTAAAAGGAAAATGTAGCCTTGACATTTTCACATAATATTTAAAGTGACTATAATGTCCACGATTATGGCTGGCTACCCAAGCATGAGCTACCCAAGGAGAGCTAGCCTCAGATAGGCGGCTAGCCGTAAAAACTTTGCCAACTAAAATATAACAGCATATACCATTATAATAGCGGGACTCAGGCTCCAAAGCGCCGTAGCTGATAGCATTCAGATTAGTAGGATATTAACTAGTTCCAAAAGCTTTCAGAGGACCCGAGCTCCGAAGTTAAAATGACTGTTGACGTGTGGTTTCATCCTAATACTAGACCAATCTTGTGTCCCTATGGTTGTAGTACAGTACAAGGTAACATTAGGGACTAAAAACCTTAATTTCTTGCATAAGATAGCAAAAGCGTTTATGTTTTTTGAATTTGCTCTAAACCAAGTCCTAATTTGCAGCAACATAACCCCTCGCATCCTTTTGTTTGAGGATTACTCAACAAAATAGAAGGTAATTGGTGATTTTTTTTATTCTATATATAACAGAGGGATTTTAACATGCAGTGGCTTAATTGTTTCAGCATAAACGAATAATTTTGCTGATTTCATTACAGGGACTGTTAAAATTAATACTTCTCTTCGTCAGCGTTACGGTGATTAATATGCTATTGACGGCCTCCATGAGGAAGTGGTAATCTTGCTATCCTGCGACACGAATGATCAGGGTTTGATCACCGGTCATGACCGGTGATGGAAAATGATCTGATGATGATGATGATGGAAAATGATCTTTTTAGATTGACCTGAAGCTGGGATGTTAATCTTTTAGGGATTTTTATAATATTATCATTAAGTTAGTATCCTACGAGTACAAGTTTATAATATAATACATGTGGTTCTTCAAAAAGAGCGTCAAAACGTTTTTCACGTCAGCAATGAGTTGCAGGTGTTTGGAAGCTACGGTGACCACTTTCCATCAGGTGAGTCATATACCTGTTTGCCTACTTAGTGGAAAAAAGTGAAAAAAAAATACTCATTTGTAACTTCTTCGGATTTATTATAATATTATCATTAAGTTAGTATCCTACGACACAAGTTCACAACTGTTGCAACGTTTCAGCTAGGTATTGCTACTTAACTCTCTTTAAGCTTTGTAAAGTAAATATTTTTTTGTAATTAGCCGCTTTTATCGTTAATTTAGTTTCTAAACGAATAAAGATAACAATACAGATTCTATACAGATCGAAAGAGTTTTTTTTTTTTTAGTAACTTTGCATTATAAGGTAAGAAATGACCAGATGTCACTTAGCCGCCTTTTAGTTTAAGGCGGCAGAATTGACTATATAAGGTCATATGGTTCTTTAAAAAGAGCGTGAAAAGGTTTTTCACATCAGCAACGAGCGAGTGGCACCCCTGGTGTTCCAGGAGTTTAGAAGCTACGGTGACCTCTTTCCATCAGGTGAGTCATATGCCTGTTTGCCTACTTAGTGGAAAAAAATACTCATATGTGACTACTGTAACTGTATTGTAGGTACCGTCCGCAGTGTGGTTTCCAGCAGAGTAGAATGGGAACACTCCAAGTCTTTCCACGGATGTCGTAGAAGGTAACTTAGAAAACACAAGCTAGACAAAGCTTCAAAGAGACCTCTCCAACCCGTCTGGCCAGCGTGAAGAGTGAAGGCCAAATCCTCTGAATGCTCTGCCTAATATATGGCTCTGGTAGTACAGAGCGGGTCATGCTTCTGCAGGGGAGCTGTAGACCTGGAATTGATGATGACTACTGTGAATTAAGCTGCAACGGGCAGCACGGAATCGTACTTTTTTATGCTTCTATCTTTTTCTATCACTAAGAACCGTAATTGACGGAACCCTTATTAAATTACTCATGTGTGCCAGTCTGTCGTTTGTCTATCTGTTTGTCCGTGCGTCCGTCTCCCTGTCTGTGCGTCTGTCTATCTGTCTGTGCGTCCATCTGCATGTGTTTCCAAAGACGACACACGGCAGCGTTTCGTCGCTCTTTTCACTCTCAAAAAGGATAAAGGCATAGGAAAGCCTCTGGTTCGTTTTGTTGGCAAATTATTTTATCTCTTACGAGTATATCGCTCTATGTTTAGTCATGGTGAATAAAGTTCATCATTTCAGCCGCAAGAAGTCCACTGCTGGACTGAATAAAGTTATTGGTTAGTTATTCAGTACTTGAAATAATATTATTCCCTTATTTTTATCCATCAATAACAGCGTAATAGCTCCCATGGCATGTAACATTACATTAAAGGCAACATCTAAAGTAGGATATCCGATCGTTATTCAATATTAAACCTTATTGCACTGTCATAAGATGCTTGTTTATTCATATTGGATGTTGACAGTACACGTCAACCGTATTTTAAGGATCAAGATTAATAGATCCCGTCATAATCAGATACCTGCCCGACGGAGATGAGTGATGAGGTTTTTTTATTTCCCCATGGACCGACAGTGTTTTCAGGTGGCATTCTGAAAGGAATAGCGTGTTCAGAGATATCACATTAAGCCGCTTCTAGCAATGTTTTTGAGATGTAATTCGGGTATTACGTATTGTCACAGAATGGAAAATTTCTTTTTTATTTAATATAACTGTTCTTTTTGTATTAAATCAGCGATAAAGTATTTTTAAATGAAGGTTTTATCCGTCTACAAAAAAGTATCTTTGTAATTGAAATTATCTGACAGAAAACAACTTTTTGCTATTTTCACTGCTGGTACTGTAGTATTTTCATAAATACCAAAAATAATTATTGGTGTATTTTTTATTATTTACTAACTTTAAAATAATTTCTAAATTTATGTAAAAAAAATCGTATCATCAAAATATTGCGTGGTGGTTCAGAATTAACATTTTACATGCTTACTTATCCTTTTTCTTACATTAAAATATATTTAACAATCATGCTGTAATATTATTTGACAAAGTTTTTTGTAAGTCATCTTGAGTAGCATGAAGCATCATAACCATATACGAATACTGCAAAAAAGAAAAACAATTACTTTTCTACTGGCTAATCTTACACCGAGCTTTTTGATCAGCCGCGTACTGTATTTACTAAATCTACTGCTTGTTTTTCGTGTGTGTAACACTGGCCAACACTGGTGTCCGATTTTTTTATTACCTACAGGCATCTGATATAGCTTAACGACTACCACCAACGATGACAGCCTGTAGTAACGTCCCTTCCAAAGCACGTAAAACAAACAAAGTACAGCTACTCAGTTGAGTGACTGTTACAACCTAAATCATCACAGACAAATTCACACAACTTCTTACAGAACTTCTTGCTTCATTACTGCCCGATACACCGTGAAGTTGGTCCGCAGTAAAAGTTAAGAATCGTTTGATGACAAAAGCAAAGGAGATTAGAGCTACCGCAACTCCGCGACCAAAGACCGATTCCGAACTGCAAGTGCAGAGCAATCAGAATAGAGTCCAAGCCTCATAGGATTTCGTTACAAAACGTTTTACTCTTGTATGTTGTCTTACGGCTTATTATAGAACTAACATCCACGCACAGCTCCACTTTCCTACCAAATAAATATAAGTACTAACGTACACAAAGCAAAGTCCCCTGCAACTTCTCTGTAACTCTACCTCGTTCTAGGGTATTTCCATTAGCTTTGAAATACCGAGTTAACTGATACTGTTGCCAGTCGCACGTTAGGCGAATCCAATCTGTGGTGGTAACCCTAATTATTTCGTCACCATTACACGTGTCGTTTATTTTCACTAATATTAATTACTTAGAAATGTTTTCATATCTTTTTACGATAGTGACATATTTAAATAAAATTTATTTTTAATACGGTTTTGCAGCATTTATTATTTGTACACTTAATGTTTTAAAAAACTTTACAGTGTTTATGTTTACAGGTAGACAAGGTTACCTAAGCCTTCTTTTAGTAATTTTATTTCAATATCATTACATCGCTTGTTTGAAGCGCACTGAATGTAACGATACTCTTAATTACGCGGAAATACTATTTTTTGCTAGATGAAGGTTCTCAAAGTTCAATATTAAAAATGGGAACATTTAACAAAATGTTAAATTTATTAGACATTTTAATGACAATGTTCATCTCAGCTTCAAGGAGTCCTAGGCAAGTTTCTCGATTTCCATCATTGATGGGGTTTTTCCATACTCACCACGCTTGTGCAACGAGTTGGTAAGTGCAGTTAGCTTGGCTTGTAACGGTTCCAAAGCCATCAAAATCGTTTCTTATGTGAGAGAAGGAAAGGAGTTTGTTAGACTCTAAAATTATTTAGATGCTACTTGTTAGGGCGGATTGGGGAAAAGAATGTAACAACTCGGGAGACTGGGTGCTTGTACGCGATGCCATTCCTGCAACTATCAGACTAGCCGTTTAGAAAGACACCTCTCTAATCCAATGAAAATGTATTTTTTTTTTTCATAAAATTAAGTAAAGAAACCATTACCACAATATTATTCTAAGCTTGGACTCTGTATTATTTGTTACTGCGAACTGCAAGCGCCTTGTTAACGAGACTCTTTGCGAGTTTGCTCTTTCTAAACTTTATGCTTTGTGCGCGTTGTTTAAAATAGTGGATCGTCCAAACTAACGTAACCAGGCATCCTGTTTTGAACGGGATAGTCCTGATTCCTGAATCCTATATTAAGCTCTACAAACTTTTCCTCAAATGGGATGAAAATGAAGCGATTCGTGATACCAATATTATTTCAAAATTAAAATCTATTTTATTTATTCTTTTTTTACGGAGTTTCTGTTTGAATTTGTTACAGGTATTTTATCTCAGCAATAATTTTTTCCTTGAAATGAGAAAAATATTATTCAAATTTTTATCGGTAATCCTTAATTGATAATAAATAAGCGTTTTATAGAAACATTGCGTTATTGTGGTCCTATTTTCATTTAAACATTGTTTTCATAAATATGCTGGTGATAATCGCTATGTCGCAATAATATTATTGAAACTTACGCGCAATAACATATGTATATAAAACAAAACCTTTTTTTGGGGACTGCCAATAGAAGTGAAAACTAACTTGTTCTTCACCCAAAAACTACAAAACGTACGTGTGACGATCATAGATAAAAAAAAAATTGTCCTACTTCTATGGTGATGATGACGCGAGCTCCATGATTTTTGTTCACCCAAAAAATGTTTAACGCCTGAAAAGGTTTCACTTCAAAAAATGTAAAACAAAAGAAGAGAAGAAACAATTGAGGAGCCCGTTGGTCCAGTGGGTGTGAGCTCTAAGAGCGCTTACATATGTTAAGCAACCTCTGGTGCAGTCCCTACTTGGATGGGTGACCGCAAGTGGCATAAAAATATCTCGAGCTCCTCCGTGCTTTGGAAGGTACGTTTAGCCGTTGGTCCCGGCTGTCATCGTTAATGGCAGTCGTTAAGCTATGTCAGATGCCTTAAGGCAGCTTGAAAAATCTGACGCCAGTGTTGGCCACTTACACATACGAAAAACAAACAAACAAAGGAGGAGAACACTCGAGAAGTAAACTCAACGATATATTTTTTGTTATTTCAATTTTGTTGTTGATCAAAAAAGATCTGATCACGTCAAGTTGAACCCACGAACTAGAACCTTGGAATGTTCTGTAGCCAGTTGACAAAAGAATTTAAATTGTGAAGAATTGCTTGGAAAAAGTTTTCAAAGCTGTTACACGAAAGTTGCAGCGTAGATTCTTTTGAGATACTGGATTAACTTTGAAAATTAACGGCAACTAGCTGTTCTTTGTTAAATAAGTTTGTGGAATAAACTTCCGTAATTTTCTTTCAAAAAAGCTATCAGAACCAACAGTTTTTTTACTTCAAATATTTATAAAAAAAAAACCTACTATTAGCGTATTCGTTATACAGCTGAAAATTCGAATCAAAATAGCAACGGATTGGAACGCAATATGATTATCAATAAAAAAATATATACAAATTTTTGAGACCCTATTTCGATGGTGACCATTGAGACCCATAGGACCCATGAGACCCAACAAAACCCATAAGACCCAACGGGACCTTAAGGGAACTAAAAATGATAGTAAATAAATAACAGAGATTTGGGATATTGGGGCAAATTACCAGCCAGTGTGAATGGGATAGTTGGCCAAGGTTGACCTCATCGAACATATTAAGATTGCTGACATTCTTACGAAGGGAGATGAAAGAAGTTCCCGTAACCGAAGAGCATGCTTGGGAAGTGGGGAGAGTGATGAATTATATATATAACAACGGGTCACTCAAGTGCTACTTGTCGTTATTGCCGACTATAGTTTTGGACTCGTCAGGAGCACATTTTCAAGGTGAGTGTGGAACGAATGCGGTGAGTTACCCGTTGTTATAAATAATAGCTTTATCTCACATTAGTTTTAATGATATAATAGTGATGAATGTAGATAAAACAAAAGGGATTTGTCAGGATTGTAGCAAGTGGAGATCCACAGTCTCTGCATACCCTATGGGAAATAGGCGTGTTAATATATATGTTTCTATGTATCTTTAGAAAATTTATTTATTACGCAAGTAACTCGACAATTTATCTTCCAAACGGGATCCGCCAAAGCCGCACATTGTCACATTTTTTTAAATAAAGTAAGTGAACGTAACAATGGGTGACGATAAATTCCTAATGGAGATGTAAGTGCGCTAACACAAAGGCGCGCGTCAGCAAATCTAGTGAATGGCGGCAGATAAAGCAATGAACTCCTCTTTATTCTCAGAACGCTTTGAAAAAGTCCCCTTGGTGTACTGAATAGTTCCTATATTTATACAATTCTGAGCGTAATTACTTTTAGCTGATTAGTAACGAAGAATAGCATACTAAAAATGAAAATAAATTTAATGATATATCAGAAAAATTACATAGATTGAGCCAGCCATTCGTTAACTTGTGTTGTATACTTGTGGTTTGGGATAATAATTCAACAATGCTAGATTAATTTTATTAATTACTAGCAGTTACCCGCGACTTCGTCCGCGGTGACTTCAGGTTTGGAATGCGGGGATTATAAAATATAACGCTACAAAGAGGTAAACTAAACATATACCTACCCCGATTTACCCTTAGGTTTAATTTCAGGAAACTATTAATTTGTTACTCATTATTTTTGCCGTTCTCAATTTACACGAAATTTCATACAAATATGTCCAAGGAATAAAAAGTTTCATATAAACTTTAATCCTCTATTTCACGCCCTTAGGGGATGACTTTTGAAAAATCCTTCCTTAGTGGATGCTTACGTCATAAGAGGAATACGTGGGCAAAATTTCAAATTTCTAGCTCTAAGGGTTTGGCCTACGCGTCATCTTTGATAATTGCCCATTTTTCGAAGTATTAAAATTAATATAGTCTGTTATCCTTAATATATAGACATATGCCATCGCGGACTTTTCTGTAGACCTAAATAAGATACATAATTCCACCATACATTGTTTTGTTATATCTCAAAGGGTTTAGACAGCGTTTTCGTTGAAAGCTCCCAAACGGCTCATTTTTTTACGACACCTCCAACAAATATCGTTTGTATATAGAAAAATGTATACAAAAACTTAACAAAATATATACTAAAACCTTCCTCGAGAACCACGCTATCCATTGGAGGAAACCGCATGAAAATCGGTTCGGTAGTTTTGGAGTTTATCGCGAACAGACAGACAGACAGACAGACAGACGCGGCGGGGGACTTTGTTTTATAATATGTAGTGATATGTACCTATATATTTACATTTATT
Source organism: Rhodophaea formosa (assembly GCA_963082605.1). NCBI lineage: Eukaryota > Metazoa > Arthropoda > Insecta > Lepidoptera > Pyralidae > Rhodophaea > Rhodophaea formosa. The sequence continues at coordinate 19,705,995 of OY720208.1, read as the reverse complement.
AAGAAAATATATCTATAAGGCACTTGATAATTTATCTTTCGAACGGGATCCACTAAAGCCGCACATTGTTACATTTTTTAAATAAGGTAAATGAACGTAACATTGGGTACGATAAATTCCTAATGGAGATGTAAATGCGCTAACACAAAGGCGCGCGTCAGCAAATCTAGTGAATGGCGGTAGATAAAGCAATGTGAACTCCTCTTTATTTTCAGAACGCTTTGAAAAAGTCCCCTCGGTGTATTGAATAGTCCCTATATTTATATAATTCTGAGTGTAATTAATTTTTGCTGACTAGTAACGAAGAATTGCATACTAAAAATGAATATAAATGTAATAATAATAAATCAGAAAAATTGAGCCAGCCATACGTTAACTTGTGTTGTGAAGTTGTAGTTTGGGATAATAATTCAACAATGCTAGATTAATTTTATGTACTACATGTACACATATATATATTTACATTTATTCAGAAATTATATCTATAAGGCACTTGATAATTTATCTTTCGAACGGAATCCATTAAATGTGAACTCTTTGAAAAAAGTCCCTTCGGTGTATTAAATAGTTTTTATCTGTATACAGTAGATAATTAGTTTTGTTTTAATAACTTTTGTTGGGTAATAATTTCAAATTTTTAAATATTTGTGCCCTGTTAAGAAGATCGACTTACCTGTAAATTTTCATACAAAAAAGCGATATTATTATTTCCACCATTGGCTGAATATATTAATTTGAATTCATTAATTATTAATTTGAAACAACCATTATTAAAAAGATGAAGTAAACTTAGGGATTTTTATCTGAATATGTATAAAAAAAAAACAATATTTAAAGCTTTCAAAATACATCTTCGTATTTAAAATTCACATATGAAGCTTCTTCAATAATAGGGGTAACCAAAATAGTGGAATATTTAATGGAACTCTCCTCGATGTCTAATAACTGCCTCCGGGGTCCAGTGGTTAAGGCGTTTGCCTTGTTGACCCGGGGGTCGTGGGTTCGATTCCCACGGGAAGCATACTTTGTTAAGTTGTTTCCAGTTTGGTTAGGACATTGCAGGCATGAATCACCTGATTGTCTGATAAGAAAGGTGATTCCGTGCTTCGGAAGGCACGTTAAGCCGGTGGTCCCGGCTGCCATCGGTAGTCGTTAAAGGAACCACGTCAGAGGCCGAGAGGCGGTTCCGAAGAACTCTGAAACCAGGGTGTGCATGGTCGACTGACCATGTCACCTACACGAAATGATGATGATGCTCCTCGATGTAACAGACTCGTTGAAAAGATTAAACCGTGATCATCAAGTGAGTGAATGATAGTTAAATCGGTTTGCGATAATTGATAATTATTTTAAGATTTGACAGGATTAAACAGGCTTAAGATTATTTACATTTATCAAAAACCGGCCAAGGGCGTGTCGGGCCACGCGCAGTAAGGACCCAATATAATCTACTCGGTAGTTCAAACCCTGCGCACGTGGTATTAAATTATATATCTTATTTCGTAATTAAGTAAGTGAACATATGATGTAGGTAGTTAAAATACTCTAATGAAGCTTCTCCAAATCAAAGAGTAATTCTATTCGAAGAAGGCTCTTCATTTTGGTTGTTATTGATAGATTTTGGTAAATCTATCAATAACAACCAAAATGAAGATCATATGGCACTCGACGTAATGAATCAGGCTGAAGTGATTAAACCGTAATCCTCCCATTGGATTTTATTTTTATTTATTTTATTTTTATTTTATTTATTTGGGTTTACAAACGATTACACATACATCTTAATACAACAATTAACAGGTATAAATATAATACATGTGCAACCAACAACGCAACCACAGATTAATAAATGACGTGTGTTGCAAAATGAGTACATTTATCTATGCACACAGTAATACAATGTATTCAAAGATTTTGTTTTACAACTTGTATCTTTTGTATAGTTCTTTGAATCACTGAGAGCATATGTGTTAACAAATGACTTTTTTTTCTCTTTAAACCTATCCAGTGAATGAGAAGCCATAGGTCGGTACCTATAATACAATTGATTTGACAAAGATGAACATTTGATTAGCTAGATTAGCAGTGAGTTGAATAAACTGCTTTCGGATAATTTATCATTACTTTCTTCACCGTAAGAAAGTAATTGTATTCGAAAAAAGTTCCCAAAATCTACCATTAACAACCAAAATGAAGATCATTTGGCACTAGAGGTGTTATATTAGGGTCAGATATTAAGAACCATGTTATCGAATATATTAGTTTACCGATATTATGTTCCGTTAAACGTTCTCCAAGAAACGGTGAAGAACAGGCTGGGATTTTGCAGGCAATATTATTTTTTGAGGCATTTTACATCTACCTTTTAATATATAACGTTTCGTATCATCGTAGTTAGGACGCGAACGGATGCGGAACGCGAACGGGCGCGGAACGCAGTAACGCAGCCGGTTCTCCGATACGATACTTTGGATATTAACCTGTTCTTGACGGTTCTTCGGGAACGCGTTCTTCGGATATCACATAACCTAATATATTTGTATTATGTTCTGCAGCGTTCATATTATGTTCGCGGTATCGGTTCTGATATATCAGTAACATCTCTATTTGGCACTCGCTGTAATGTATCCAACTGAATCACTGAAGTGATTAAACCGTAATACGGCCATTGGATTGAATAAATTGCTTTGCGATAATTGATTCGTTTAACATGGGCAGGATCAAAATTGAGGATTACTGACGAGCTCCGTGGCGCAGCGGTCAACACGCCTGCCTGCGACACGGATGGTCCCGGGTTCCCTGTCAGGTCAAGGTGGAAAATGATCTTTTTATGTAGATTGACCTGGGTCTTGAATGTTTATTTAAATTAGTATATATTATAAAATATAGTATCATTGAGTTAGTATCCCATAACACAAGTCTCGAACTTACTTTGGGGCTAGCTCAATCTGTGTGATTTGTTCGTATATATTTATTTATTTACTTACATTAAACTATTTACTGCTGCCAACACAGATATTTTAATGACAAGTTAATCAAGAACCATCGTACGACTACAAACAATATAAATCTTTATACAATGTTTTCTTATGTTTTCGCGATTGTTACACATTTAAATAAAATTATTTTAATACGGTTTTATCGCGTTTACGTTTTTATCACGGTGTCTGAAGAAGACTGCAAGACCTTCAGACACCGTGAGCCAATACTGCGTACATCCGGAACGTTATCAATAAATATTTTAGGCGGTAGATTTTGCAGTTCTTTTAAAATATTAGACAAATGTCAACTTAGTCTACCTGCGACCACGAACACTGTAAAGTGCTCGAAACGTTAGGTGTATATAAATAATGTAATAAACGCGATAAAAACCGTATTAAAATAATTTTATTTAAATAAATCTTTACTTAAAAACTCTCAAAACAAAAAACAATTGCAATATTTAGTAATGGGTTACTCACGTGCAAGTGTGTTTATCACAGGTTAATTTCAATAATGCGAAAGATTTTTTATCTATACTAATAAACTAATAATATTATAAAGCTAAAGAGTTTGTGCGTTTGGTTAAACGCGCTAATCTCAGGAAATACAGGACTGATTTCTAAAATCCTTTCACCGTTGGATAGGTACGTTATCACTGAGTGCCATAGGCTTGGTATGTAAGATATGTAAGCCGATGCAGACTGGTAATTTATTTATACAAGAGTAAAAACATCGCTATACTTTAAAAAGGGAAGAAACTTTCAAGTACAAAGTACTTATTCAAGTAATAGTAGTACTTGAAAAAGAACACGTGCTATACCTTATTGCAAGGGCCATAAACCTTCCATAGCTGTAATCACTCCTCAGTTTCGCACATTACTTCAGCCGTAATAAACTGGCTCATTATTATGGGGCTAATTAAAGTTAATTATTAGCTGTAACTAACGTGGGCTACGTAAAACTTTTTATTGCTGTTAGGAAGTTGTTTCAGGTTGTAGGTGAAACAATAAGTAATTGATAAGTATAGTTGAGCTCCGTGGCGCAGCGGTCAACACGCTAGCCTGCGACACGGGGGTCCCGGGTTCGATCCCCGGTCAGGTCAAGATGGAAAAAGTTCTTTTTCATATTGACCTGGGTCTTGGATGTTTATCTATATAAGTATATATTATAAAATATAGTATCGTTGAGTTTGTATCCTGCGACACAAGTTCACAACTTACTGTGGGGCTAGCTCAATTTGTGTGATATGTCCCTATATATTTATTTATTATTATTTATTTATTTACTGTTCAATATAACAAAAAATATTAAATAATTCTTGGTTTACCTATTTACGGGGAATGTAAGACTTAGGGACTGAATATGAAAGAAAATCGAAATGAAAACGATATTAAATAAAATGGAAAAAAAATCGTTTAATCATTAAAAACCACATAGATCTTTCAACTACGGACTACTTATTCAAGTAATAGTCGTACTTGAAAAAGAACACGTGCTATACCTTATTGCTAGCGCCATAAACCCTCCATATAGCTGTAATCACTCCTCAGTTTCGCACATTACCTGAGGGGTAATAAACTGGCCCATTATTACTGGGGCTAATTAAAGTTTATTATTACCTGTAACTAACGTGGGCAAAAGTAAAACTTTTTATTGCTGTTAGGAAGTTGTTTCAGGTTGAACGTAAACGCTAAGTTAAGTAATTTACCACTCAATATAACAGAAACATATTAAATAATTCTTGGATTATTCACGGGAAATGTAGAACCTAGGGAACTAATATGAAAGAAGATTGAAATAAAAATAATATTAACTCGAACAAAAAATACGATGAATGATAAAAATACTAGGTATATAAAAACACGAAACTTACAAGTAATAGTCGTACTAGAAAAAGAACACCAAATTGCAAGCGCCATAAATCCTCCATATAGCTGTAATCACTCCTCAGTTTTGCACATTACTTCAGCCGTAATAAAGTGGCCCATTATTACAGGAGCTAATTAAAGTTTATTATTACCTGTAACTAACGTGGGCTACGTAAAACTTTTTATTACTGTTAGGAAGTTGTTTCAGGTTGTTGGTGAAACGATAAGCAATTGCTAAGTAAAGTAATTTGTTACCTAATATAACAGAAACATATTAAATTATTTTTGGATTATTTACAGGGAATGAAGAATCTAGGGATTTATAATGAAAGAAGATCGAAATAAAACAATGATAAATCAAAAGAACAAAAAATACGTTAAGTCATAAAAAACCACATGGATCTTTCAAGTACGGACTACTTATTCAAGTAATAGTCGTACTTGAAAAAGAACACGTGCTACCTTATTGCAAGCGCCATAAACCCTCCATATAGCTGTAATCACTCCTCAGTTTTGCACATTACCTCAGGGGTAATAAACTGGCCCATTATTACTGGGGCTAATTAAAGTTTATTATTACCTGTAACTAACGTGGGCAAAAGTAAAACTTTTTATCGCTGTTAGGAAGTTGTTTCAGGTTGTACGTGAAACGATAAGTAATTGATAAGTAATTTGCTACTGAATATAATACAAACATATTAAATTACATCTGCATTATGCAATTACAGGACAGGCAGAACCTAGGGCACAGTGGATTTTACTCTATAGGCTATGTTAGCTGTTGGAGAGCTAATAGATGGAAAACCGAAACGAAATAGTATTAGATTTCTGGCCACTTTTCTCAATGACGTGATAACTGAAATTTTTGCACATTTTTTTAACGGGTTTCTACGATTTGCGCCACAATGAAAACAGCCTTTAACCTATAAATATACTATTTTATTCTTTTTAATAATATTTAATTATATGTCTCTTCTTTGTTTCACACATATAATATAAAATCTTTGGTTTCTAAGTTTGTTCTCAATGTGTTTCAGAAAACAGCGTATTCTCCCATTATGATTAAGTGTCAATGTTCTAAGCTTTATAATAATGAATTGAATACTTTTTATTTCTGTTTTTAAAATGTGTGTAGGGCAGTCATATGCATTACCTCTTGGTTAATGTTTATAAGTTGCAACGTCTATATCCGTTCTTCCCTAGCACAATACGATGCTTCCAAGAAAAGCAAACTGAGATCCTCTTTGCATATCCTCCCCATGGATATACATCGTGTAAGTTGATCGTCAAAATTCCCTTAAAGGGTTGGCTTAGACCTTCATTAAGAATAACTTTCCCTATGGGACATATTCTGGGAACCAATTTTTATACCACTTCATACTAATTGTCGGGGCAGTTGAACTGTTTTTTCCCAGCATTGATCTCATAGAAAAAGTTGTTCATATTGACGGGCTGAGTCACCCCTTTAAGGGAATACCGAAGGTCAATATACATGCTGTATATCATCATTGTTTTCTCTTTCGCATATTTTACGTCTTGCTAGCGATAATCTTTCGTCCAACCTTACTGCTTCTTACATTTTTAAAGCAACAAAAATTTTAGAATTTATCTGAAAGTTACGGCCGCCTTAATTATCATGTACCTAAAGATACTAACGATGCTTCGAAAACCAGAAACCACCCAGCGTAATCAACAAGACTTAGTTTTCAACTCACAAGAAAATCTATTGATATGAAAAGAAATAGATAAACCACCTTCAACGCTGAGTGCCAATAAACTATCAAAGGTGCCAATAGACTAGATACTTCACTGACGAAAAATGTTTTAGATCGATTTATAAAATATGAATTCGGATTCAAATTTAACTTCTAAAAATAGGTTGATCTTGAAAAGTCGAGAGTAATGCAGAATCTCCGATGCTCCGCGGTTTGAGGCGTGCTGTAAAAATAAACGTATATGTATAGGTAAATACGTTTATATCATCGCTATTTTGATTCCAATACACACAAACACGCTTAATATGGCCTTTGGGTAGTCCAACCTCAGGTTCTGATTACCACATAGGGGATGAAGACCTGATTAATAATGACTATATGTGTATATATTCAGTCATAATAGCAGACTGACTACACTGAATTGCAACGAATGCTTGCTCGGGTATCAGTAAAATAAATTTTAAAAAATATGTAACCTCCAAAACAATAATTCCTCCTTTTTGTTAACAGCTGAACCGATTTTGATATTGCACATGTCTGTAAATCATCGTAAGTTAACATGATTTCAATTTTTAAAAACCGCATCTATATCTGCATCTATAAGTATATTTACCTATTATAAAACTAGGGTGCCTCAGATAGACAAACCCTCACACAGAACGGTCAAACTTATAACACGCTAGTTTTTGCGACAGGAGTTAAAAGAAAATATAAATTAATAATGTGTTTTCAAATCAGAAAAGGATTTCAAAAATATATTTAGGCACTGTAAGGTGACATGTGATTTTTGTACTTTTAAGGGTTTTGTACCAAACCAGTAAAAATGAGACTTTATTACTAATTCTCCGCTGTCTATCCGTCCATCTATCACAGAGCTGTATGTTTTGAACTGTAATAGATAGAGATTTCATATGCTCAGAGAATATGTGAATCTGTTTTTTGAGCAATTTTAGAAGTTCAATATTGAATGGTGTTACGGAATCCTTCGTGTCTGAATCCAACTCGCATTTGACCGGTTATATTCTAGCTTTAGCTAGTTTTCCTACAAATTACGGTGTTTTTTTTTTCGCTTTAGGTCCATATTAATTTAATTACTCCTATTATTTAATGTCCACCTGTGCTTTTAACTTAATACTAAATTTCTCGGCAAACGATCATCTACATGACCATATTGTCCATTTAGATAGTTTGTATATGACAAAAACCAATAATTTGCAAGTTGGCGACGAAACTAATTAAACACTCACTGGTGTTGAGAAAACCACGCATTTTGAAGCTGGAGAATGTACGTTACTCGACTCCAAGCGTTGTTCTTCCCTTAAAGTCACCAACGAGACCAAATTTTAAAAAAATATATGTTTATTCCTCTTATCATCTCACGTGGTCTCCCACAGGATATAATATGAAAATATATCGTGTGGACGTGTGGAACACGTGAGATGTTCAGTCTCCGTGACGCAGTGATAAAAATGCTAGCCTGCGACAAGAGGGGCCCGGGTTCGATCCCCAGCCAGGTCGTGATAGTCTTGGATGTTTATCTATTTAAGTTTTTATTTTAAAAATAGTACGTTGAGTTAGTATCACAATACACAAGTTTACAACATACCGGGGCTAGCTCAATCTGTGTTATATTTATTTAATAGTTACGTAAAATTTCCTTGTCTAATTTTCTAACCCTTTAAATCGAAGTTCTGTTGCTGTTGTTCTGTTTTTATATATTATTCATACATTCTCAACTTTACCTGCAATGTAACCGAAATCTTTAAATGATTGGCAATTTTAAATAAATAAACGCAAACCCATATATTCTGCCAAAGGCCGCGATTATGGTTTTAATCACTTTATTGAGTCTGACAAATTGCACGAGTGTTACAACGACGGACATTTTGATAAAGGTTTTTTTAGGAATATAAACACTACTTACCTATTAAGCTATGTAAAGGATGTGAAACATCCTTCAAATAGCTTAAAACGTCTTGCGCTTTTGAACGTACATAAAAAATTTATTGTCCTCTTCGAACAAGAATTGCAAAATAAGATTCAGAATTCAAGGATTCTCCTTTGATTGCAAGTGATGTATGTTTAGTTATTTAAAAGTTATATTATAAAAAAATACATGTTTTAATCCCAACTATCCCTAAACTAATATTTTAAATGCGAAAGTGAGTTTGTTTGTTTATTTGTTACGCTTTCACGCCGAATCTAATGTACCGATGATCCTGAAATTTTGCAAACACATAGGTTAGGGTACTGAGAAGGACATAGGCTACATATCACGCGGGCAAAGCTGCGGGTAACAGCTAGTACTTGATATTTGTACAGTAGTCGTTAAAAAGTATTTTTTCGCATTTTTAAATCATCATAATCATTAGGTCTTTTTTTACTGCAGTAGCACGACCCTCTCTATATTACCAGAGCCACATATTAACCACAGCAGTTAGAAGATTTAGCCTTCACTCTTCACGCTGGCCAGACGGGTTGCAGAGGTCTTATAGATGTTAAAATAAGCTTTATTTTTCTAGTGTCCTAAGTCGCCTTCTACGACATCCACGGGAAGACTTGGAGTGGTCCTCTCCTACTCTGCCGGGAACAACTCGGCATTTTTAAATAAATAAGCGTTATTTATTATTGTCGAGATATTGTCGAGCTCCGTGGCGCAGCGGTCAACACGCTAGCCTGCGACCCGGGGGTCCCGGGTTCGATCCCCGGTCAGGTCACTATGGAAAAAGATCTTTTTCATATTGACCTGGGTCTTGGATGTTTATCTATATATGTATCTATTATAAAATATAGTATCGTTGAGTTAGTATCCTGCGACACAAGTTCACATCTTACTGTGGGGTACTCAATTTGTGTGATATGTCTCTATATATATATTTATCTCGCACAGTGACCGAAAACTTTTAATCATGCCAGTTTTAAAACGAATGATTAATTAACGTAAACCGATAAATTGAGCCAGTGGCGGGATCACGGTTTAATCACTTCATCGAGTCTGATACATTGCGGCGAGTGATACAGCGACCATTTTGATTGAGGCTTTTATTGAAAGATTCAGTCTTCTGTAAATTAAACGACACATTTAAATACAATGGAAGCCACTGGGAGTCAAGTTTTTTTATTGTCATTTGAACTATTAACAAAAAAACTAACATCAACAAAATTGCTGCTGAAATTTAAATGGGATCAATCCGAAGTAGTAAAAGAGCATTTTTCTTTTAAATATTTTAAAACGGTTCATAAGTGACGGAGCCATTTATGAACCTCCTTTTTTGAAATAAATAAAATAAATATATACGAACAAATCACTCAAATTGAGCTAGCCCCAAAGTAAGTTCGAGACTTGTGTTATGGGATACTAACTCAACGGTACTATATTTTATAATAGGTACTTAAATAGATAAACATCTAGGACCCAGGTCAATCTAAAAAGATCATTTCCATCTTGACCTGACCAGAGATCGAACCCACACGACACGGATGGTCCCCATCCGTGTCGCAGGCAGGCGTGTTGACCGCTGCGCCACGGAGCTCGTCAAATGGGTTGATAATAGGACTCATTTCAAAGAAGGAGGTCCATTCTCAGCTTGGCCCTTTAGACTACGTATGATAATCGCGGCCCATCAGGCATCTGTCTCTCCAAGCCTTGCGCTCATAGGTAACGCCCAAAGCTGAGGTCCATCTCTAGAAAAACTTGTTCATATTTGTGGGCTGAGTGGTGACTCAGTTTAACCTCGACATTCCCTTAAAAGGGAAGGTTGAAAACAAATTTACACGATGTATAAGTAAACAAACATTAAAACATTCTACCCAAATATGAACTTCTTTTTTGAAGTCAGTTTAAAATAAAACTCGAATATTTGATTCAAACAATATTAGCGAACAAAGAGTGGGGATTAAGTTATAATGTGTTTTTAAGCATGTTTATAACGTAACAAGCCTCGAAAATTAATGTGATTGTGCAAAGATGTTTGGGTTGGATGTTTAATAAAATTAAACAGTAATCGGTTTGTGTCGAACTCAATTATAAACCTCATTACTTAAGTCGGTTCAAAATAAGACACGAACATTTGATTCATATGTACACCTACACAAGTACGATTATTATTACCTTAAAGAATCCTCCAAACAAACTCCTCACAATCTGCTCGCTCGTGTTAATAATTCTTCGCACGTCCGTAGGATTGCGCCTGTTTCCTTAATCTTTTACTTCCCAACAATATTAACGAACAAAGAGTGGGGATTAAGTTATAATGTGTTTTTAAGCATGTTTATAACGTAACAAGGATTGCAAATTAATGTGATTGTGCAAAGTTGTTTGGGTTGGATGTTAAACAGTAATCTGTTTGTATGCTGACTTAGTACTTTACTAAGACAACTTCTGTAGCCTAGCTTGACCCTTCAGGCTATGAATGCAAATAGCGGCCCATCAAGCGTATGAGAGTTTGGCTGTCTGCAACGCCCAAAGACGAGGTCCGTTTCTAGAAACTAGTTCACATTTATGGGCTGAGTGGTGACTCAGTTAACCCTCGACATTCTCTTCAAAGGGTGCCTATAAAGGAATGTTGAAAATAAATTTACACGCTGCATAAGGAAACAAACATTAAAAAATTCAAACCTACAATAAACCTCCTTTTTTGAAGTGGGTTCAAAATAAGACACGAACATTTGATTCACACCTACAAGTACGTATGTCTATTATCACCTTAAAGAATTCTCCAAACAAACTCCTCACAATCTGCTCGCTCGTGTTAATAATTCTTCGCACGTCCGCAGGATTGCGCCTGTTTCCTTAATCTTTTACTTCCCAACAATATTAACGAACAAAGAGTGGGGATTAAGTTATAATGTGTTTTTAAGCATGTTTATAACGTAACAAGCATTGCAAATTTATGTGATTGTGCAAAGTTGTTTCGGTTGGATGTTAAATTAAATTGACGAGCTCCGTGGCGCAGGGTCAACACGCCAGGTTGCGACACGGATGGTCCCGGGTTCGATCCCCGGTCAGGTCAAGATGAAAAACTACTGCTCAAAGATTGACCTGGGTCTTGGATGTTTATCTATAATGTATTTAGTATTAGTATAGTTGAGTTAGTATCCCATAACACAAGTCTCGAACTTACTTTGGGGCTAGCTCAATCTGTGTGATTTTTCCGTATATTTTTTTTTATTATATTTAATTATACTGTAGTCTGTTTGTATACCAACTTAGGGCCTAATTAAGACGACCTGTATGATCTAGTGGTCATTCTAGGGTCCAACTGACCCAAGCTGATGATGCAAGTCAAACGCCCATTTAGAGAGACAGGCTTTCTTCAGTTTTTCAAGTCTTAGAAAAAGCTCTCTTTACAGCGGACCGAAAGCTCTGTCTCATAACACATACCTTATGATGCAGCTTGGTAATTAACAGTATCAGATAAAGCAAATTGCTTACTTAAGGTAATATTTATTGAGGTAAGCTCAGAAAAAGAATATGAAGATGAAAGTTTCGGCCAAGATGCAAATGTTAATCTTGAAAAAAAAAATTGTCAAAATCGTTTTAGCAGTTTGGAAACTACAGTGTAGCAGAGACTTCAAACTTGTGTCTTAGTTGAGGTTTCTTATTCATTATTACTATTTTCAGTGCTTTTTACCCACATCGACACCACGTTGAAACTTTAAAAACTGAAACGGTTGGCGTCGAGAGTTAGCGGTAGTTTGGTCAACTCGTTAGCGAACAAAACTGCAGGGAGCACTTTGTATGAGCGATAGATGAAGCAGAAAATCGTACTACGAGTAGGTAATGGTTTTTTCTTCCAACTACGCTGCAATTCTATCATAACTGCACTACATATCCAGCACAAAGCGGAACATTGCTGCACTAGAAGTAAAAAAAAACTAAACAGTGCAGTTAACGATTTCCATACATTTTTGCTGCTCTAGTGCAGCAAAAATGTATGGAAATCGTTTACTGCACTGTTTAGTTTTTTTAAATCGTGGACAATAGTTGTCACCTGTCATAAAGAAAGTTGGCCAACCTAACGGCCGTATGGAGTTAACAAAGGGACGTGTGTATTGCCTTGCCTAAAAAAAAATACTGGCCATAAAGAAAAAAAAATCGGGAATGTGAACATCAAATTTTTAACTATTGTAATTTGTCTTCAGTTTTATTTTTCAACTACTTTTATTGCAGTAGTTGAAAGAAAAGCAGATTATGCACCTCGCATTAAGTAAGTTAAATTGCACTCGTGCAGCAATAACTTACTTTCTGCTCAGTGCAACAATCTACTATTGTACGAAATTAAGTAAAGATGTTTTTTGCATACCACATTATGTAATTTTTAATTGATTGTTTAATTACAGTTAAAGCTTTTACATAAACAAAGAAAAAGCACAGTCCTGCATGTTGAAACAAGAGCCACGAGCGCCACGGAGCTCGTCAAAATTTTATGTATAGGTATTTTATCTTTAAAATACAAAATTAATATTTCTATAATCCCCCATAATCACACAGATTAAGCTAGACCCATAGCAAGTTGTGAACTTGTGTCGTTAAATACTAACTCAAGTACTATATTTAATAATAGATATTTACTTAAAAAGATAAGCATCCAGAACCCAAGCTACCTGAAAAAGTATAGTTTTCTATCATGAGCTGGCAGGGGATCAAACCCGGAACCATCGTGTCACACAGGCTACCGTTAGTGTTTGCCATTGCGCCACGGAGGCTGTCAATTCTAATAAAAATATTTATCAGCGTTGATATTTCAATTGTGCCTTCTGATGGTAAGTGTTTCAGGACATTTTCATAAAAGGCAAGTTGTTATTAGATATTTACACGACGCAGAAAGGTTCTCGAATGGTGAACACGTACCGGCAAGCGCATCGTCGGACACCCACCGACCAGGTGGTCGGACGACCTGACCAAAGGTCGCAGGGAAACGCTGGATGCAGGCCGCTTCCAACATTTTGGAAATCTTTAGGGGAGGCCTATGTCCAGTAGTGGACTTCCTGCGGCTGAAATGATGATGATGATGATTTACACGACGCCACTTGTCGAGTTAGAACAGTACGAGAGTACTAAGTAATCAACCGAATGGCTAAATGAAATAAGGTGGCTGCCCATAGGCTAATGGAGACATTAAGGGCGTATCTTAGCAGTATTTTTTCAGTATGTTTTCCATGCAATTGTATTTCTCTATTATTCCGCTGAAAACTGCTTTTAGAGGCACAATTATTTTTCATAAAATCTAATACTTTTTTCAAAAAACAGTTTTTTAGAAATAAATATAAAACAGCTAATACAAAGGATACGCTCTTAAGCTTCCAACTTGTAAGTTCAGATTTAGAACCATTACTGGCTTATGGATTCGTTTACTTGCCTTCTAGCTTAGGCTTGACTACTAGCCTCGTGTAAAAGGACCGTATCACTCAGAAAAGCGAGCAATTTATTTGTTCATACTAAATTTACTAAACAAATTACGTTCTGCGTGTTGAAAACAAAACTTCGCCATAACAAGTTGGGAGTATAAAAGTATTTAAATGAGATTCGGTAATTATTCAGAAAGTTTGTCTTTGGGCCCGTTGATAAAAGAAACTGTTTACTGTCCCAAACGAAATTAAGTTTATATTTTATTCAGTAAGAATAAAATTAAAATACATTCTTGTTGGGTTACTTTGCTCTGCTTCTAACTGGCAACTTTGGAACATGTTTTTTTTTTTTAAATAAACAAGGAATTTTTTTAATTATTTCGTTGATCCTCAATCTGCCAATAATAAACTATATGACAAATTTGAGTTTTCTATAAAAAATATAATTACTTAATCCGTTAATTAGACAACTAAAAAATATTTCTCTCGTATTTTTTCTTTCAATAATAAACAAAAAAAAATGAGAAAGATTATAGCCCGTTGAAATTCCACGTGACGACATAGGCAGTGAGTAGTACGTACTCGAGGGGTACTAGGTTCAATTCCTGGCGTGGGTACTTCTACTTTATTTGTCACAAAAATTTGTCTGTGGTTTTGCAGCTAGCTAGAAACCGATCATTAACAGCTTAGTATGCCTTTTGAAGCATGCGTAGAGTCTCGGGGCTTTTTTAATTCACTTGTGGTTATCCATGCAAGTTAACATGCACAACAACTAAACGAGTATCAAAGCCGTTAAACTACATAAAATGAAAAAAGCATTGAAAAATCAAGTAGCATTATTTCAAAAAATAAAACACCCAATTGCCTTTTTTGACAGTTGATGTCCACCATATATATTTTTGCTGACGTTACATAGCCTATGACACTCCGGGAATACAAATCCAATGACACTTCAAAACCGCTCCAGACGTTAAGACTACAGGTAGAAACAATGAAATAGATTTACATACATACGCGCGGAAGACATTACCCTCCTTCCGAGTAGGTCCGTCGGGTAAAAATAGCGCTGTGACACCAACTTATTCGGAAAAGTCTAAATTAATGAAAATATTTGTCTATTCAACGCGAACTGGAACATACGACTGAATTTTTCAGAAATAGATATTAAAGTTTGAAAACATCTCTTTGAGAAAAATATGAGCATTTCCTGGACGCGAATAGTGCTGGGGAACGTGGTAAATTTAACTCAGTTTCAATTTAGAGCCTGAGTGCTGGGGATTCATTGCTTACAATCCCTTGTCTTTTCTTTATAAATTGACAGAAATACGAGGTACGAAACTCGAAAATGCTATTTTAGATAAAAATGCTACGCCATGAAATTGTAAAAATCTGAAAAGAAATTATTAAAGGTTTTTCTATTTTCAAGCCCGCAATTTTGCAATTTAATATGTTATTACCCTACATAGAGTGACACGCGTGCTAATAGCTTATAAACTAAGAATGCCAAAGGCCGTGCAAAGTGGAGAAAAAGAGCTGGAAAGCGGACCCAGGGTCCCAAAGCATTCTAGCTGATTCAGAATGCATCGGGAATGCGTTCATAAGTGAGAAAAAGAAAAAAATTCAACATCTTTTAACTTTGAACATTCTGAGTACCCTTTAAATGATTTTGTTTAATGTGTTTTATCATGACATTAGTGTTGCTTATTTCTACTGGGTTTATTTAAGTGGTTTGATTCTCAAATCAGGCTATAATTTGTGCTTCATTTTCACATATATACGACTGCGGTTGGCTACTCAAAGAGGGTTGGCATCCAGCTATAAATACTTATGCAAAAATATAATACAGTGTGAATATATGCTATGTAGATCCTGGCCGAGTAGAATAGGACCACTCCAAGTCTTCCCGTGGAGGTCATAGAAGGCGACTAGGAAATACAAGCTAAACAAAGCTTATAAACATCAAAGAAGTCTCTCCAACCCGTATGACCAGCGTAGAGAGTTAAGGCCCAATCCTCTGGCTAATAATGGTTTTGGTAGTACAGAGAGGGTCGTGCTCCTGCAGTGGAGCCAAAAAAGAAATGATGATGATAATGATGACTGCATACATAGGCTCCAACACAGCAGATATTGCCATCGGGAAAATTGATTTCAGTAGCTAAAGGTGCCACTATAAACACGTCCAGATAAGAGGAAGAGAAAGTTCGTCACGTCACCTGCCGGCGACGTGCAACGAATGCCGTTTGAGATTAATTCTCAATAGCTGACTCTCAGCTGCGTGATGCTCATTTTAGCAGTTTGTATACGTAATATACAGATTTTTGCTCTAGTACTAGACAGTTGGAGGCTGTTGGTTAAGTATGAGTATGGATTTGATAAAACTTATATTAATTGCATTCGTACATAGTTCTAAAGTCGATATAATAGATTAATCTTGTAGAGAATAATAGGCGAATAAATGTCATCTCGAGATATTATTTCCTAACAGCTGCCTCTCAGCTGCGTGATGCTCATTACATGCGGATTTGTTCACGTATTAACCAGATTTATTGCTTTAGTACTTTTGGACAGCCTCCGTAGCTCTCATGTCACAGGCTGGCGAATTGACCACTTGTCAACTCGCCAGCCTGTGACATGAGAGACACCGGGTTCGGAAGCCAGTTCAAGATGGAAAATAACTTTTATTAGATTGACCTGGATCTTGGGTTTTTATCTATAAATGTAATTTTTATATAATATAGTAACGTTGAGTTAATGTCGCATAACACAAGTCCCAAACTTACTTTGGAGCTAGCTCAATCTGTAATTTGTCCGTGATATTTATGATTATTTATTACAGGTAGAGGCTCTAGATTGCGTATGAGTGTGAATTTAATAAAAATTATCAATGCTCAATATTATAAAGACGAAAGATTTTATTGTTTGTCAAAACAATAATTAATTTGTTGAATGGGCTTCAAAAATACTGGACTAATTAACGAAATTCTGTCACCTATAGAAGTAATTAATTTTTGGGTTATATAGGCTAGTATTTACAACTATCATACTTACTTCTAAAGATCGTTGCAATGAATATTCTATTCATCATTTCGAGTAGGTGACACGGTCAGTCGATCATGCACACCCTGGTGTCAGAGATATTCTATCAGAAATTACTTATACGCAAATAAACGTTATCTTGAGGATATGCGACGAATGGGGGTTTGCTGAACACTTTTGTAT
Organism: Rhodophaea formosa; assembly: GCA_963082605.1. Classification (NCBI taxonomy): domain Eukaryota; kingdom Metazoa; phylum Arthropoda; class Insecta; order Lepidoptera; family Pyralidae; genus Rhodophaea; species Rhodophaea formosa. The sequence continues at coordinate 19,688,861 of OY720208.1, read as the reverse complement.
GGAAATGATGAAAATTTGTTTGAGTTCACAGCATTGATCCTATGAGAAAAGTTGTTCGTATTGACGGGCTGAGTCACCCCTTTAGGGTATCTCGAGGATCAATTAACGCACAATATGTTTTAAATCGATAGAAATATATCTGAAAATTTTATCGACTAGTAAAGTTAGACATATCACCAACTATTAGACAGATGGTATGTGAGTTCAATAGGTAGCAACAAAATTTCTCTGGTACGAATGTTTGCTATCTAAACTGTACCTTTATATATCTTCATTTTCATCAGGTCTTTTTAGTCTTCATTGCAAGAGCACGATCCTCTCTGTACTACCAGAGACATATTTGCAAGAGCAGTCAAAGGATTTGTCCTACACTCTCCACGCTAACCAGAAAGGTTGGATAGGTCTCTTTGAAGTTTCAATGCTTTGTTTAGCTTGTGTTCCTTAAATCACCTTCTACGACATCCACGAGAAGACTTGGAGTGGTCCTATTCTACTCTGCCGAGAACCACACGGCTAAGATAAGATTAGATAGACGAAATGTCATAAATAAGTCTCAAGTTGATATATGTAATAGATACGAGTATGCCTATCAGAATATAATTGGCGGGTAAAGTTCGTCACGTCACCCAGAGAACGTGCGACGAATGCTGCCCCGAGATTAATTCTCAATAGCTGACACCAAACTATGTGACGGCAATTTCATATCGCGGGATTTGTTTACGTGATAAACTGATTTGCTGCTATATTTTTTTATGTCATAGGACGGCAATCAAGCAAACGGGTCGCCTGAGTGTAAGTAATGACCCTGCTGCCCATGCATACAGCACCAAGGGTGTGATGATGATGATGAAGGGTGTGGCAAAAGCATAGCTAGCCTTTTATTTTTCCCTCTGTAGAGAAGTGGGAGGGATGGCCTTCGGCTCTCTCACTCACCGATTGAAGCATAGAAGCGGTAAAGCTACTACTCAAACGTAAATTTTCTGTGAGGTGGTTTCCACTGCCGAGCCGGTCCATTCATGCTACTAGTAAAAGTGAATTTCACCGGTAGCTTGGCTCTACCACAAGTAAACGATATGTAGGTGGCTCTTCCACAACAGAACGGTACGAGAATTTTCTATCTAAACTGCATTTTTATAATAATAACTACTGTCTTTTACTTGCCGCTCTAAGTGAATGAATGCAGATGCGTGTAATAGTAATATGGAACCCTAGTAGATCATCCAAAATTAACTGTTCACAAGGTATCTTTTTTCACGTGATTTACACTCGTCTAAATTAATTCATTTAGAGCTGCAGGTGAAAGACATTAGGAATATAAAAATGTAGTTTAGACAGTAAACGCTCATACCAGAGCAGCAAATCAATATATCACTTAAACAAACACACTCCAAATGTTCACGATATATTTTTTATCTTTGGCTAGTTAATAACACATAATAAAATAAAATACTAAATCTGTACAAGATTTGTTTCGTTGTTATATTTAAATTCTGACAAAGTTGCTACGCGTTTCTTTAATGTGATTTCAAACCATAAATAATTTAAAAATTGCGTCTATTCAAGAAATATTTCATTCTATACCAAACCATAAGGGTGTTCTGAAATAAACAGCGGCAGCACTAAGGTAAAGGGTCTAGCAAGCTGTGATCGGACATCAATTGGGTTGCTGCTTGTTAAATATTATCCAATGACACTGTATTGTGTAAGTAATCATAATCATTGACATTTTACGAGCTTACCTCGTACATTCAGCAATCCGCGGCCTACATCATGTAGTTCGCGTGTCAGCTCCTTTTATAATATAAATTATTTGATTATCTAACAATCTAATTGAGATACTATCGATGGCTATTCGTGATACTATCCATCGGCGAACCTGGATACTGCCATCAAGAAAGGATCCTTCCAAGCCATAACCATGTAACCAGCAAGAACAACAAAATAATAGTAGTTTACGGAGATAGCTCCGTGACGTGATCTTGTATTTCCACACCACCACCTTCAACCCAACAAGCAGCAACACCTCTTTATGTATGGTGTTGGGCCTAACACCAAGTCCGGCACCATACAGACATGAATCTATCATTTGCTTATTGAAGTCGACACGTCAGTGCTGCCATCTCATGGTGAGCATCTCAGAATACCCTCATTGTTTTAAAGAATAAAATACCTCGTAAGATGCGATTCTGTTTGCAATACGAGGCCGACCCCTGGGAATCAAAGCAGTTTAAAGTCAGACTGATTTATATCGCCCACGTCACTTGTGGCATCTGATTTCACAAGTCCCTCCATTTAAGGGGTATGAGGCATTTTTGTTGTCACCCATCCCAATGGGTATATGTACCTGTAGTTACATAACATGGCTAATTCATATAATGTGCTAGGTTATAGAGAGCTGCTTTCAAGGTGTAATCACCTTATGTCTTAAAAACAGCAAAATGATAAAGGATAGACGTGTGATAGCATAAATACCATTGACTTTAGTGTACGTACGTATATGTACGTAATGTAACGACACATTACACTACACGACTTTGATAAAAAAAGCATTATACTATTTATCTTTCATGTCAACGTACATCTACTTATGTAACGTCACAAGACCTCGATAATGCGGAACTTGCACACAATTTTTTTCATTATCCTATGAAAAGAGCTCTCGAAAATAGAAATAACAGTGAAAACATCATCTTGATAACCCAATAACTCTTTGAGATATAAGGGTTTGAAAATTCCAATTTTTCGTCTCGGCCTAAACGTCCCTAAGAAAAAACAACTGACTAGTGACGTCACTCCTTTAGCAATTTGTATGCGTGTTGTGAGGACTTTGTTTGTCAGCTATGTTAAATATTGCGTTTAGGGAAATGGCTTCATAACAAAAAATGCTATAAATTTAAAGAGCTATTTCATAGTAATATAAGATTTTGTAATTTTCATATTTTTGAAACGGACTTTTCTAACCAATCTTAACCAAAGTTAATGTATCGATATCGGACTGAAAGTGTCCTTAACAGATTTTTCCGGCTAGATACTTATTAGGGTGTCCCGAAAAAAATATTTTTTTGTTTTTCGCTACTCAAGACCATTCAAAAGTTGCGTTATTTGTTGTAGATTACCGTAAAAATAATAAAAAAAATAATCTCTAATCAATGTAATCTCCTTCAAGCAAATTAAACTTTAGTGCTGTAAATACACTGCGAGAGTTGCTCTTTTCTGTTTCTATGGCCTTTAATATTTTGCGAAATGCAAGTTGTCGTACATGGTCGCTATTGTTAAATTATATTTAACTGATATATTATTTTTGTACAGTTGCATCAATACATCTGCTGGTATGTTTTTTATTTATTTTTTCGTGTCAGTAACAAGACAATAATCTTTGAAAGAGACCAATTCTACGTCAGCAAAGACCGCCAATAAGCGACCGCTGCCGCAGATCGCGTTGATCACAGCTTTGGAAGATCATATCGATCACATTACACACATTAGCTGCTATTGGCTGCGCTGAAGTGTTGCAATTCAATGAAATGGCTATGAAAATCATTTATAAGCTTGCTTGTCACTATTCGAAGAAAGCTTTGCGGTAGGCGACTGCGGTCGAGGCAACAACTTGCGCACTGGTCCAAGATTGGTTTCTTTGATAACATGTGAGCTCTATCCACGATTTTTTTTTTGTCTTTGATCTGTCTTTGAAATTCTTGTCATTTTTTGTATCTATATCACTTATTGCCAATTTCCTATCACTTTCTTTGTTTAGTAAAAAGACTGTTTCAGAATAGGAATTTCTTAGGTTTTATGCAGGGACAAATATAAAATGAAGTGCACTTACAAGAACCAAATATTTAAAAGCTTGTTTGTTTGAGGATTCCAAAAAGCACTTTGCTTTCGTAGTCGTATTTTTTTTTATTTCGTGTCAATTATAATATATAAACAGGTATGTCGAAATAATATGATTTCAGCTACTATAACTTGTAGATAAACAATGGAAATCGAAGCTTTGGGCCAAATCGTGTCAAGTTATCTAGAAATGGTAGAAAAAAACATCTTTGTTGGAAAGAAATTTGCCATTCTTCTGTAGTTTTAATTTATTTTCATCAAAATGATTTTGATAAAGTCTCTTAAATCTGGTAAATAGCGATCGCCAATTTTTTAAACATGATCCCAGCACAAGTAACTCCTTTTTTCTTGAATCCATTATTGAATGTTGCCTACTTAGTTGTATAAAAATTAAAAATTTAACAATCACTTATTTTATTACAAGGAAGTGCATAGTGACATCATATAGCAAATAAAACCATAATAGAAGTGAGACAAACTGCCTTACCGTAGAAGTAGAAAATCTAACAAAAATATGACGAAACATGAATTTTGCAAGTTCGATCAAATCAAATTACTGACTGAAAACATTCTATTATTGCCTGCAAATGATAGCTTAGGGTGCTGCTATCAATAAAATAAAGAAATAAAGTGGGAATAATGTAAAAAAAATTGACAAGACGACATAAAGTGGAAGGCCACTTAAGTGATTTTTTAAAAAATAAAATTGCTGGTAGAGCCCTCAAGATATATTTTTATATATTTTTTATTATTTTTACGGTAATCTACAACAAATAACGCAACTTTTGAATGGTCTTGAGTAGCGAAAATCAAAAAAATATTTTTTTCGGGACACCCTAATACTTATATAATCAGAAATAGTTTTTAAAATTTACTCTTCATGCAAGTTCCCCATTAAAGAATTGTTTTAATTATTATCTTATACGTTCAATGTCATAACATGTGACGAAAGTCTACGCAGTGAAAAGCCTGTATAAAACCTACAATACAGGAGTTGGTTGAAGAGAGGTCGCCACTGTGCACTGTTAACATCGGTCCGCCGCGAAATAAATCAGCAAAAATATTACTTGATAAAAATCAGTGAATAAATGAAGTGAAGACGTCCAAACTCAATAGTGACTGTGTTATCTGTGAAAAACTTTGACGATTAGTGACGATATTTACAATATATTGATCCAGAACTGACAGAGCTATTATAACAAGGAGATGTAGATAAATCCGTCAAGTAACCATCGTAAGTGATATTGTTTCAGTGCGTATAATCATGAACAATGAAATAAATTCAATAAACATAAACTATATACTAAATTGTTAGTGAATAATCAAAATACATTTTTGCAAAATCGTTATTCAGTTTAAACACTGGGTTCATATCTATGTGGACACTAATAACCTCAGTGTACAATGTACTTGTAGCATACAGTACCCCAAAAGCAAGAGACTATCAGCGCCATCTAGAGTTAGCTGTCATCATTGGAACGGTGCTGTTCGAACCTTGCACCACACATAGATCCTAGTAAAAATAATCAAACCAGCTCCGCCATCTGTTGTTGAGTAGCTGAAACCTGCGATCTAACGACTTAAATATCAACTATCCTTAACGTATCTAGCGGCGCCATCTATCGACAACATTGATTATTACTACATCAACCTTGCGCATACGCCAGCCCCTCATCCACTCGCCGCTAGAGGGTGCTTAAGTCATAATCAGCCTCCCGTCGCTAGATAGCGCTACTATGATGGAAGCACAAAGAAACAAGAAAACATTAAATACATGTGCGGGATGCCAACAAGAGTTGCCTAAAAAAGATTTTTTAATATGCGCTTATTGTCAATGTCCCTATGATTTGGATTGCGCAAACGTTCCACACCAGCGATTTTACAATACAATGCAAAAGGAACATAAAGAAAATTGGAAGTGTCCTAGCTGCATTTGTAAAATGCCAAAGACGGATAATAAAAATACCCCAATTAGTTCACGTACTCGAGAGATTAGCCAACCTTCCAACTCCCCGTCCCAAGATAATATAACACACCGCAGAAAAGCAAACTCCATACACATGACTTTGACAAGCTCAGAAGAAAATTTGAGCATGCTGGGCGAAACCATAAACAACTCTATAAGCATGGACCCACCACACATAAATCGTACTGAGATAACACTTGAAAGCCTAAAACAAATAATTAGCCTACAACTAAAAGAAAACAACAAATCCATTATATCAGATTTAAAGCAGACAATTAAATCAGAAATCGATAAAGCTATATCAAACATCAAAGAAGACCTTATTAGAACAACTAACACTTTAAATACTGAAAATTTAGAAAGAAAAGCAGAAATAGAAGAAATAAATATGAAAATAAAAAAGCTTACCGAAGACAACGATAATTTGAAACGAGAAATATCAGAAATACTTTCAAAATACCCCACAAGTGAAAAAATGACAAATCCGGAAAATAACAACAATAATAAAAAAATTGTCTTATATGGACTCACAGAATATATCAACGAAAACGAACAGGACATACACTATAGATTAATTGAGATGTTCAAGGACATCCTTTATATTGACCTCAGTGGTTATATTGAGGAAACGTATCGAGTCGGAAAGTACCACAGTAATTACAACCGCCCCCTAGTCATTGAATTATTAAGCAAGAAAACAGTAAAATATATACTAGAAAATACATATTACTTCCAAGGGACAGGATTGTCGATATCGGAGTTTTTAGATAAAAAAGCACTAGAAAACAGAAAATGTATGAGAGAAGAAATGTTAAAAGCACGAAAAAAAGGTTTTTATGCCATAATAAGAAATAACAGTTTATATATAGAAGGGAAACTAGTAACTATAAGAAAACAAAAAAACGAGAAACCTGATAAAGAAAATATTTATATAAATTTGGAAAATTCTGGAATTAACCTAAATAATAGAAATGAATCGAAAATACCAACCAAAGAAAAAGACCTTAACAGAAGCTTAAAAAATAATTCCTTTCGCCAAAACGGACTGTAACATAAATATATTTTTTCAGAATTTTCAAAGCCTTTATAATAAGAAACATACATTAGAAGCTTTTATCAAGGAAAACCCGTCATATAATGCAATATGTGTCTCTGAATCCTGGTTTACAGAAACTAAGTTGAATCTGACGAAATTCACAGGTTTTAAAACAGCAGCATCATACTGTAGAAAAAACAAGAAGGGTGGCGGAGTTTGTATCTATCTAAAGGACAACATAGAGAGCAACGAAGTATGCGAGATCCGGGAACTTTCCATCGAATTCATCGTGGAAGTCTGCGCTACACATCTTGTAAAAGAAGATATTTTATTAGTTAGCTTATACTGGAATGAAAGGGAAGAAAATATTTTTTTTGAACAACTACAGAAACTGCTCAAATATATAAACAAAAAATATTCAAAATCTAAAGTCATATTAGGAGGCGATTTTAACATAGATGTTCTTTTAAATAAACCAATAAAATATAAATTATTAGAGTTAATGTCGGAATATAACTTTATACAGCATATTACAGAGGCCACACATTTTGTAAAGAAATCAGCGACCGGTATAGACCTACTTTTTACTAATTTTAGACAGAATATTTTATATACAAAAGTCAAAAACTTTGGATTTACAAATCACCACGCATTAATTTTAAGCATGAAAACTTCATATCCAAATCAAGCTATTCAATGGACAACAATAAAGACATTAATAAACGAAAAAAATATAGAAAACTTTAAATCTGAGCTTGGGTTAGTAAATTGGTATGAAATAATAGATTCTTGTAAAAATATTAATCAAAATTACACAGCATTTCATAATAAAATTATAAACCTTTTCGAAAAGTGCATACCGTCACAAAAAATTAAACTAAAAGCAAACTCTAAAAAATACTGGCTCACGACCGGAATAAAAACTTCATGCAAAAATAAAAGATTGTTAAAGGCGTTTTTGGTTAAAAATGATAATAAATTACTAAACGACTACTATAAAAAATATGAACTCTTACTAAAAAAGGTTGTACAAAAATCGAAACGTCTAAACTTCATAAAACGCATCAAAAAATCCAACAATAAAATAAAAACAATGTGGAGTATAATTAACGAGCGCACAAACAAAAAATTTAATAAGGAAAAAAACAATATAAGCCTAAAAATAGATGACAAAACAATATCAGAACCGAACGAAGTAGCTAGTACCTTTAATAAAATTTTCTCTTCTATAGGCGAGACCATATCGGGGAGCATAAGGGCTCCGCCGCGCGGCCGCCGAGTTCTTCAACCCACAGAAAACTCTTTCTACCTTAGCCCCGTCACCCATGACGAAATTTTTAACATTTTGAAATCACTTAAAAATAAAAAAAGTCATGGCATAGATAAAATACCACCCATTATTTTTAAAAAATGCGCGCTGGAACTAACCCTACCTTTTTACCATTTGGTGAATCAATCGTTCAGGGAAGGAGCCTTCCCAGATATGCTTAAAATAGCTCTAGTAAGACCAATTCACAAAAAACTGACAAAAACAAACCCCAATAATTATCGTCCCATTGCCCTTCTGCCAACTGCATCTAAAATATTCGAGAAAGCTATGTGCGACCGCGTATACAAATTCTGCGAAAAATATAAAATTTTCGATCAGTCTCAAAACGGCTTCCGGAAAAAAAGGACAACTTCTTTGGCGGTTTTCAACTTCATACAAGAGGCTTTAAAAATAATTAATGATAAAAAATACGCAGTAGGAATTCTCCTTGACATGACGAAAGCCTACGAAAAGGTCCAATACGATGTTTTACTACAGAAATTATACCAAATTGGAATCCGTGGCATAGCATTTAATTGGTTTAAGTCTTATTTAAAAAATAGACAACAATGCGTTGAAATTGAATACTTTGACAAGGCATCTAGGCAAGTAAAATACATAAGATCAGAAAACGTGGTACTGAATTCCTCTATCCCGCAAGGATCGGTAATAGGATGTCTTCTCTTCCTAATTTACATCAACGATCTCCCGAAAACAATGGAAGAACCATGTGTCTTATTTGCCGATGATATTTCCCTCTTGACATCTTGCAATTCACCGACAGACATAAACGATAGACTCTTTTCAATTCTCAATACGACAGTTAACTGGCTCAGTGACCATAACTTAGAAATAAATTTTAATAAAACAAAATTAATGACATTCCACCCGCATCAAAAATCCCCAATTGACATACAATTCTCATATAAAAACAATCACCTTCAAAAGGTAAACGAATTTAAATTATTAGGTATAACTATAGACTCGCATATTACATGGAAAAATCACGTAAAATCGATACAGATGAAATTGGCCAGTTTTGCATATGCATTGCGCGAAATAAAAAAGACCACAGACTTAAAAACAGCATTAGTCTCATATTACGCCTACGCAAATGCGTGGCTTAATTATGGTATAATCCTGTGGGGAAATAGCGTCGACGCCTCTGCAGCTTTTACTGCACAAAAAAGACTTATTAGAATATTGGCAAACATCTTCGAGCAACACGACCTCCGTACCGGACGGAGGGAGTGGGCAAAGCGACAATTTACTATGACAATTTTTCTGGCGTTTTTTGCAAGGGGGAAATGTGCACACAAGTTTAGTTCCGCACACCTACATACAAAACTTAAACTGTCACTTGATAGTAATTATGACATTGTCACAAAAAATGACATAAAAAGAAAAAATAATTTGTGTACAGATGAGTCACACACAACTAACACATAGACATGCATATGCCTAATTTTGGCTTGTACCTTGACAGAGGGGAATGCAGCGTATGGCTACTCCCCGAAGGCAAACATAGACAACTTAGATTCGTGTAAACCTCATTTTAAACACTTTAAAATTCTTACACTTTCCTGCCTCTATATATTGGAAGTTTGTAAATTTGTCAGAAAACATCCAGATTATTACAATAGACGCGAGGACATTCCCTCTAAATATCCCATAAGACAGGCGCGAAAAACACACATAATGGTCCCGACGTCGAAGCTTAAAATGCATTCATCGGGCCCTTTGGCAACGTCAATAAAGATATATAATCATCTGCCTTCACACTTGAAAACTGAACGCAATGATAAAATATTCACCCGGGACTTAAAAATACTACTTTTAGACAAATGTTATTACAGTGTTAGTGAATACCTACAGGACAAACTAAGCTAAAGTATAAAATCAAAATATAAGTAAAAATTAACAAATTAAAATATACAAAATGAGTAAGTTGTTTAAAGGAAATATTGTTAAAATTAGCCCTTTACCTCTCATATTGCGGTGCCTATACTAGGCCCATAATGTTACACTGTTAATTACTATCCACAATTTGTATTTATGATCTGTAATATTATGGAAAGCAATAAATATTTGATTGATTGATTGATTGATTGAGTTCAAAGTTTACTACTGTTGGGTAACCAGCACTCACCAAATAGTGTTTTACTTATAACCCGCTCCATCGCACACCATCAACTTGTGCATTTATAAAATTATTTTATTCTTGATGTTGTATATCACATTACCGCTTTTAAGTAAACATGTTGCCTAAATGGCAAAATTTATATATTATATATTGCCAATAAACAAAGGTAACATTTTTTATGTCATGTGACGAATGGATTCTTCAAAATATTTACAATCTGAAGTAAAGTGCTTTCTAAGTCTGGGATTTTGTTCGCAACACGGGATTCACCCCTGGGAACCCTGGCAGTTTAAAGTCAGCCTGATTTATATAGCCCAGGTCACTAGAAGCGACTGCTTTCAAAAGTAAAAAATATCTCTATTTTACAAAGAACTTGTAACCCGCGCTATGTTACAATATAAAATGAAAAAAAGACCTGCCAAGTGTGTGTCGAGCCACGCGCAGTGTAGGGTTCCGTAGTTGCGAATGACAACTTTGAGTTCACACTGTTCACACTTGCACCTCACAGTTTATCGACCAAAAACATCAAACAATGGGAATTGTATAAAATTTCACATTTTCGAGTACATTTTATAAGTTGGTTGCCTATAACTTTTTAGTTTGTACTTAGTACTCAGCTCTGATAGTTTTCCTTTTAACTTCAGTATATATAAATACTACTGCTGTATTTTTTTTCACGTATGCATATATGACCGTTTAGCAGATAGAGGGGCGGGGGGGGGTGACACTTACCTCTAACAAAACTTTAAAACCAAATATTTCGAAAACCAATCCCTGGTGAAAAATGGTGTTCTCAACCACACAATATTTTTTAAAGACCTAGTCAACGATATCCCACACTATGGGTTAATGGAAAAAAATTACTCTGACTTTACATGTATGGGAGCCACCCTAAAAAATTTTTTTCATGATTTTTTCTCCCACTTTTTTGCCATAACTATTATTCATACCCATACTAAATTATAGCTTTTTAGTACTTATAGTCTCTGAGTAAAACCGCAGACAGACGGACAGACAGACAGACATGGCGAAACTATAAAGGTTTCTTGTTTATTACGGAACCCTATAAAAGGTAGGCTCCTTCTGTGTTATATCTCCGTCAACGATATCCTAACTAATATTATAAATGCGAATGTGAGTTTGTTTGTTTGTTACGCTTTCACGCCGTATCTACTGAACCGATCATCATGAAATTTTCCATACACATAGATAAAGATACTGAGAAGGTCATAGGCTATAAATCACGCGGGCGGAGCCGCGGGTAGCAGCTAGTAAATTATAATAAACAGTTGTATAAAGCTTCATTATATTATAATAAAATTATTTTTAATACATTCGCAATTAATACGGCTCCTAAAGACATCGAAACCTAGATCGTTATGATGTATTTTATTGATGTGGCCTTCTTTGAATACCATAGTAATTGCAAATATATTTAAAAAAATATCCTTTGATGCTCTTACTCAATAAGCTGGCTATTATAGTCATCAATTTATAATAAGCACTCTCGGCTTTGGCTTGTGCCTATAAACACCTTGAATATAACATCTAGCTCACGGTTCTTGCAATATTTTGTTCTGCAAAGCACCAAAGTTTACCAAAGTCACAGCCATTTCTGTGTCATTAACATACAAACAAAGAAACAGTCACATTCAGTGATATCACATGTACAAATCATAGAATAAATGAATAGTTTAATCTCATGATACTTATTAAATATTAGCTGTTACTCGCGGCTTCGCCCACTTTTTATATAGCCTATGTCCGTCTTAGTACCCTAACCTATGTGTATGCAAAATTTCATGATGATCGGTTCAGTAGATAGGGCGTGAAAGTATAACAAACAAACAAACTCACTTTCGCATGATATATAGCTCCACCCGCGTGATATATAGCCTATGTCCTTCGCAGTTCCCTAACCTGTGTGTATGCAAAATTTCATAATGATCGGTTCGGTAGATAGGTCGTGAAAGCGTTACAAATAAACTAACAAACAAACTCACTTTCACATTATAATATTAGTTATAGGATTAGGATTGTTTAGATATTAAATATCAAAACAAAAAGCAACAAAAACATTTCCACTAACAGCCATAGCAAACAAGTCAATTAAGTTGACACGATACGTTTTCAATGTGTGCGCGGCTCTCGGATGAAATAATATTCATTACGACAGGGCATAATGAACAAACAGTGAAATAATACCGAGTATACACACTGATGCCAAATGAAAATTAACCTCCGCTATCATCATCATCATCAGGTCTTTGTTAGTCACCTCTGTAGGAGCATGACTGTCTCTGTACTACCGGAGCCATATATTAGCTATAGCAGTAAGAGAATTTGGCCTATACTACCACGCTGTAACTCCAGACGGGTTGGAGAAGTCTATTTGATCCATAAGATTTGTTTAGCTTGTGTTTCCTGAGTCGCTTTCTACGTCATCCACGAGAAGACTTGGAGTGCTCCTATTTTACTCTGCTGGACATAAGCCTCCCCCAAGGATTTCTAATACAACCGGTTGTAAGTGGCCTGCATCCAGAGCCTTCCTGCGACCCTTATCAGGTTGCCCGACCACCTCGTCGGTGGGGGTCCAACGCTGCGCTTGCCGGTACGTGGTTGCCATTCAAGAACCTTTCTGCCCCATCGGCCATCGGTTCTTCACGCTATGTGCGCGTTTAGGCTAGAGGAACAACAATGACATACATACTTACATACATATTTACATAAATTCGCATGAAAAACATTACTGTCCTTCTGCGTGGGTCATTCGGGTAAAAATGCATTAGTTAAGATTTTATCTCCGGTATATAGCTTAACTTCAACAGTGTTGTAACATACATACATACATTTGACGAGCTCCGTGGCGCAGCGGTCAACACGCCGGCTTGTGACACGGATGGTCCCGGGTTCGATCCCCGGTCAGGTTAAGATGAAAAACGATCTTTTTCAGATTGACCTGGGTCTTGGATGTTTATCTACATATAAATTTGATATTAAATATAGTATCGTTGAGTTAGTCTCCCATAACACAAGTCTGATTAAGAACTTACTTTAGGGCTAGCTCAATCTGTTTGATTTGTCCGTATACATACCGACACGTCTTTTTCCCTTGCGGGGTAGACAGAGCCCCTAGGCTCTCTTTAAGACTTAAAGCCACGTTTAGCATGGTGGTGAGCATGTAGATAGAAACCGGAATCAAAATAAGTAGTTGTGTCAATCCAACTAAGTCAATTAGTTTAGCGCTACCTAAAAAGTTTTAACAAACGTGAATGCACACCCATCTTTATGCTCCATTGAACAATTTTCAAACAAAACGCGGTAACATTGAGTGGAGTGATAATATTTGGCCATCCATCTGTCATATATCGGCATTCTTTTTACATTTGTTCATATTTTTGATATGGGGATTTTTATTTGCATTTCATCGACAACTATTCGAAAAGTGATGCTTTTCTCTAGTGGCCAACGCTTTTTCTCATGTGATACCTGTAAGCACTCTCGAAGTCTAAGCAATGTTAACAATTGCACTAATTTATTTTATCTTCATCGATACTTTTTGTTTTTCCGTGTGTAAGTTGCCAACACTGGTATCAGATTTTTTTGTCAATGACGACAACCGGACCTAAATAATGGGAATTTGCATGAAGCTATTCCTAACACCAAAAAGAGTGAAAATTCTCCATTCGATTGCTTTTAAAAATATATCGGACATACGATGCAGTTGCATATCTATACCAGGTGATTACCAGGTGAAAATTTATCTTCGAAATAGTCTTTTTAAGGGGTGACACAGTCGGTCAATATGAAAAAAAAAACAAATCGTTTGAAATCATTTCTGGAACCTCAAAAACAATTCTACATTCATTGTCTCGCCAGCTAAACACTTATACTCACAACACACGTTAAAAAAATTACAAGATTTCTGTATTGATACCAATGTAGAAAATGTCGTCCTTATTGATGGGATGAGGCACCCATCGAAGACTTTCATCATCATCAGCCTATTGCATCTATCGAAGACTTTGTCAATAGTAAATTAACAAGGCGTTATAGAGACTATTAATCTAAAGCTACTCCTAAGCTTCGTCCGTATCTTAGCAGTATCGTATAAAATGCCACCCGCTACCCATTAATCACAGACTCCACTCAGTATTCAAAAGCGGATGTAATTCAGTAGGAAGTGATGGTTTTTAGTAGTTTTGCGAGCGAGCAAAGGCCGATATCACAGAGTTCAGCCGGTATGCCTGCAAAAGGCAGGCATTGTCTACGTATATTCTGAGTAACGTTACTAATAAATACATAATATATAAGATGCCGCGCGCTAACGTCAGTGCGGACTGGGACGACTTCGTGCGCGCGTCTCGGTTCACATTCGCCCTGAGGAAGACCTCCGGATGAGGTTGAAACATGTCGGCCTGTAGCTGACTTCATACGTGAGTGACCCGTATTTTACATATAAATACATAATAATTTCAAATCAAATAAATTAAGCTAGCCCCATAGAAAGTTGAGAACTGTGTCGTAGTATACAAAATCATCGATCACTTACATAGAGAACATTAAAGACTCATGCCAATTAGAAAAATAATACATTCCATTATGACCTGACCGGGGATTGACCACCACTCGTGTCAGCTGGCGTGTAAATTCTAAGAAAAAAGCTTAATGTTATAAAATAATAAAAAACTAGTCGAAACTTACTTCTTAAGCGTCGTCCGTATCGTAGCAGTATCGTAGAAAATGCCACCAACTACCCATAATCACAGAAGCCATTCAGTATTCAAAAGCGGATGTAATTCAGTAGGAAGTGATGGTTTTTAGTAGTTTTGCGAGCGAGCAAAGCCGATATCACAGAGTTCAGCCGGTACGCCTGCAAAAGGCAGGCATTGTCTACGTATATTCTGAGTAACGATACAAATAAATACATAATAATTTCAAATGAAATAAATTAAGCTAGCCCCATAGAAAGTTGAGAACTGTGTCGTAGTATACAAAATCATCGATCACTTACATAAAGAACATTAAAGACTCATGCCAATTAGAAAAATAATACATTCCATTATGACCTGACCGGGGATTGACCACCACTCGTGTCAGCTGGCGTGTAAATTCTAAGAAAAAAGCTTAATGTTATAAAATAAAAATAAAACTTGTCGAAACTTACTTCTTAAGCGTCGTCCGTGTCGTAGAAAATGCCACCAGCTACCCATTAATTACAGAAGCCACAGTATTCAAAAGCGGATGTAATTCAGTAGGAAATGATGGTATTAGTAGTTTTGCGAGCAAAGGCCGATCACAGAGTTCAGCCAGCACGCCTGCAAAAGGCGGGCATTGTCTACGTATATTCTGAGTAACGATACTGAATATCTTAAGAAAATAGGTATGGTATTATAAAATTTTGTAAACTACTATTATTGCATACCCAGTACATCTTAAAAATATTAATAACTAGCTTTTGCCCGCGGCTTTGCTCGCGTTAAGAAGTAGAATTGATCAAAATCCTTTCTTAGCGGATGCCTACATCATAACATCTACCTGCATGCCAAATTTCAGCCCGATCCATCCAGTGGTTTGGGCTGTGCGTTGATAGATCACTATGTCAGTCAGTCAGTCACCTTTGAGTTATATATATTTAGAAGACATGTAGCTGAATATGTAAAAAAGACTTGTTTGCTTTTTTGTACACAAGTTTTTGAATGTTTCTCATGTTATAACATTCCTTTTAAATATTATTTGTTTATTTGGGAAGATCATTACTGTTCATACAAAACAAGTTTTTCCAATGGCAGAGGAAATATAGTTTACATCAAGATATAAGGGATTAAAACAAACAACATCAAACCTGAACACCGAAGCCCACAAGGTACACCATTTGTTATCACTATCCAACACCAAGTTTTTGAGTTATTATCAAAAGAATTTTAAGATTTTTAAATTAGAAAACGTAAAACGACTGCCGTCCTGACTTCTGACCATGCGGAGTCTTGAAGCGCGCGGGCTGCAAGCCGAGCTGGACGATAGCGGCAAGGCATCAGGTTTTTCATATTGATATTGAAATATGTATGTGACAGACGATTTAATGCTCTAAATTGAATGACTAGGTAATTGCTAAGTTGGAGCCTTAGGTTGGAGCCGTGCCGTTGATGTACCGGGATAGTCTAGTTACACTACCAAGATAGTGTATAAGGTACACAATCCCGGTACATCAACGGCACGGCTCCAACCTGAGGCTCCAACTTAGCAATTACCTTGTCATTCAATTTAGAGTATTAAATCGTCGATCATCTTAGGCGACGATCGTTAAGCTTTGTTAGATGAAGCAGCTTAAAAAAAATCTGACAGTAGTGTTGGCAACATACTGAAACCAAACAAATTTTAATTGTAACATCGTACCTCTCCATATAAACCCAGTTTCCAGCGCATCGATGTCAAAGATTTAATATTGAAGCAAAAGCGGGCGATCCGTGCCGTACACTGAATTATTCATTCACCTAGAAGTTGATTTTAAAACTATATTCGAACTCAGCTGGGCTTTTTAACAGTCTGCCTCCTGTTCAAAATTCAACACTTTTATAACTCTCAAAGAACGTTGCAGTAAGTAATATTCAGATATCTAAGCTAGTTTTATACAGGAAAAAAGAATCTACTACGCTGGTATGGGAGAAAAGGAAAAACGTAATATGTACTAGCGGCGTCACTTCCCGCGCAAATCGTAAAAGCTATCAGGAATCATGTCGATGGGTGATGCAACTAGCAACCCATCTCTATTTTGATTTTGTTTACCACAAAAAATACAAGGAAGGAAATACACAACTAAATATTCTGTGAATATTTCAAATGTCTGCCGAGCTCCGTGGCGCAGCGGTCAACACGCCTGCCTGGGACACGGATGGTCCCGGGTTCGATCCCCGGTCAGGTCAAGATGGAAAATGATCTCTTTCAGATTGACCTGGGTCTTGGATGTTTATCTATATAAGTATGTATTATAAAATATTGTATCGTAGAGTTTTGTATCCCATAACACAAGTCTCGAACTTACTTTGGGGCTAGCTCAATCTGTGTGATTTATCCGTATACATTTATTTATTTATTGCAGTTATAAATATCGAGTAACAAGTGGCAAAGAAACTACATTCTCCATATGGGAGCCTCAAGAAAAATTTATTGTATTCTGTTTCCATTTTTGCCTTTTGGGAACAGAAACCTAAAAAGTAGAAGTGTAAGATGAATTATAAAGTCTTTGAATGCAAAAATTTTCATGAATATTAAAGTATTCAATAGACTCGCGTATTCAATGAACGCAATTTTCATTAAATGTCCAATACTTTGTTACGAGTTTTTCATACAGTGTTACTTTAATGAACATTCCAACGATATTGGAGACTTTTGCAAAAATGTGCATGTACAGGGAAATCATTTTTATCGAGCAAAGGAAAATGGAAATGACTTTTTAATCTTTCAGAACAGACAGCAGTGGCAGGAGCAGGTTAGAAACAGATATTCACATTCATTTTTAAGGCTTTGGAGTGTATCTGTGCATTTCCATTATCTTTAAAAATATGATTTTTTTTTAATTTTTTACTAGCCTATACTGTCTCACTGCTGGGCAAAGGCCTCTACTCTCTTCCGCCACTCATCTCTATCTCTTGCAATTTTGATAACTGATTTGGATCAGAAGCCGCCAGCAGGTACCCATTCTGTAACATGCCTAGCCCACCTATCTGGGTGCATCTTACACACATGTCCTGCCCAATCCCATTTGAGTTTATTGATTATTTATACAAGTTTTTATTTAGCTACACTTGTCTCATTTACACTTGTTACGGATTACGTAATTTAATCTCAATATATATATCTCTCTTTCTTTTTTCTCTTCCTCTGTCTTTCCCTGTCTGTCTCCTTCTCTCTCGTTTGAGCGAAAATGCTTACATGAGAGAGAGAAAGGTATCTCTCCTTCATGTGAGCGCTTGCCGGTTGCATCCGTCGTCATCCATGGACCGCTGCTGTGTTGTCAGTGAATCAAATCTTGCAACTACTTCCTAATATCCAACACTGCGATTAATATGATCTAAAATAAAAATAAAAACTTGTAATTTGTATAAAAATATTCTTTAAGTGGTTGAGATGGTTTGATGTTAAAGTTGTAAGGTGGCAAAAGAACTACTAAATTAAACGAGATAAACTCTTCATGTCGCATTACTTCAAATAAGCAAGCAAATGGAAATTATAATAAAAACTTGTCAAACCAAAATATTTGAAAAAGGACGTCAGGCCGTAGTCTTTATCATAAATATCAGGTGACTTAAGGCAGCTTTAATAATCAGACTCCAATATTGTCCACTTACAAACGAGTACACGAACAACAGCAAACCAACTCTGAATATTTTGCATGTCGGGAAATATATAAAATGATTTTAAAGAATATTTTACACAGTACAGAGTGTAAGTGCCAATGAATAGCTGATCAGTCGGGGTGAAGTCGGACTGGAATCATAACGGCTTGCATTTGAATATAACTATTGGGTTTTTGAAACAAAGTTCTCCGATTTGTTTTAAAAATATCGAAGGCCAGTAGGATACAATTTTTTGTATTAACTTAGTATCAAGTGTTCACTTTATGTAACTTTAGTCAAACAAAAGCTCGCAGCTTTACCTATATCATTGCGAATTCCTATTATTTAGCTTTTTAGATTAGATTGGGACGTTTATGATATGTATTTGTCATAAAATATATTTTAGTTGAGTTAGAGTCAAACTTAAACTTACTTTGGGGCTAGCTAAATCTGTGTGATTTGTAAGTATAATTATTTACTTATAGCTTGCTCGTTGATCGCAAACGCAATTCTATTTGTCGACCTGACTAGAAAGGCTGCTGACTTAAGGAGGCACTGGGCTAGACACGTTTCTCGAATGTTTGACGATCGCTGGGCCAAAAAAGTCACAGACTGAAGGCCAAATGGCAAACGGGGACGTGTTCGACCAAAAGTGCGATGATTACAGCAAAGATGATAAATAAACAACGACAGACACACAAAATGGATAGGATAGAAAGAGGCTATTGGGCAGCACTGGTATTATATTCAAGGCTCCTAATAATAATAATAATGTAGCTTAGTGTACGTACAACCATGCAATAACCATAGTTTACTACAATATAACACGACGAGTAGAATCTACTAATAACAGTATGTCAACTCAAACTCGCAGAACAACTGAGAATATCTCAGCTTAAAGCAGGACTCTGTGAGCTTAAAGTTGTAATTAAGAGTGTCGTTAATATGAGAAGTCGTAAAATTATGTTGTTACCGTTTGTGAATTTAACGGGAGAGTACAAAAGATATTCAGGTGAGGCCACGAACAAGGCGGTTAAGTTATAAGGATTTTAAAGAGAAAAGATGATAATATTAAAACTTACGCGAGATAAATTCATCATGGAAATTCATGGAATCCTGATTTTCCGCTTAGTTTCGGCCGACGCTTCCCTCAGAGCATCACTTGCCTTAATAATTGTCTTCGTAACGTGTGTGGCATTTATTGTTTCGATCGGAATGTGTTGTCATCCATATTTGTCCTTGACGATTGCCGTGGTATAGCTCATTTCCCTAAGTTGTCTCTGCTAGTAAAGGATAAAAACGTGTATATCGTGCGTGTATATATGTACAGGTAATTCAGTAAGAGTCGTTGGGTTTGTGGGCCTACGGCTAATAACTAAGCGAGTGGCACTTATCATTGCAAACAAATGCGTTGTCATTACCATACCTTATGCCTGAAGATTTTCATGATGAAGCTAGAGTTTTAGGTTCTATCTGCTCATAAGAAAATAAAGATGCGAATATATGGTACCATGTACAGGAAAATCAATTAGGCCCGCTGTTTTCGAGGCCCTACGGCTAAAAACTGCGCGTGTGGCACAACCATACTATACTATATCTGTATCATTACTATACTATATCCTTGACGATTGCCGTGATTGCGCTCATGGTCCGACGTTGTCTCTGCTAGTAAGGAATAAAGGCGTGAATGTATGTATGTACATTGTACAGGTAAATCATTAAGATCCGCTGGGTTCGTGGCCCCACGGCTAATAACTACGCGTGTGGCACTTATC
Source organism: Rhodophaea formosa (assembly GCA_963082605.1). Lineage (NCBI taxonomy): Eukaryota > Metazoa > Arthropoda > Insecta > Lepidoptera > Pyralidae > Rhodophaea > Rhodophaea formosa. The sequence goes on along the minus strand of OY720208.1, from coordinate 19,668,462 downwards.
GTTGCGAACGGAATGCGTTGTCATTACCATACCATTCCCTGACGATTGCCATAATGAAGCTCTCATATCAAATTAGAGAATAATTAAATTATATAAAGCAGTTAATGTTAGGATCGCGTTAGCTCGGATTTGCAGCCAAAACGAATATTTCTGTTTTTGAAACAAATGTCTTGGTAATAAAGCTTGTACGATCGTTACTATTAGTTATATTCAATTTCAAAAAATACTTTCCTTTTATTTGGCAAATAAAAATAATATCATACCGGTACATGCATTTTCGGGAAAATAAAATGAACAACGAAACAAACATACAGTGTGTTCATTGACCCTCAAAATACCCATAAAGGGGTGATTCAGCCCGTTAATATGAACAACTTTTCCTACGGGATCAATTATGCTGGAAATTTAAAAATATTTCGACATTTTCATTCGAAAGTGTTCAGCCACCCGGGCCATAGTATGGGAAAGTTAAAAAAAAGAGAGTTCGCGTGTGGCTAGCACTTGTGTCAATTATTATATATTGTTTATTTATTTAATTTAATTCACTGGCTGCTTAAATGCTTCTGGCATATTTACTTACTACGACTATACAAATAATTAAATTAATAATTAATATTTAGTGTACATGTTGTGCATACCTATTATTGGTGTTTGCATAAGTACTAGATTTTGTAAGTGATGAGATTTAATGTTGTATGTAAATACTGTTGGTGTACCTAATAAATAAATAATTTCACGCGTTATTGTTACTTCTGAACCATAGAGGAGACGAAGAGGAGCTCTTAATTTTCGAAGCTTATGAATATTAATACTACATGACATAAAACTAAACAAAAAAAAAACTACAAATAAAAAATGCTGATTAAAGCTATAACTACTAAAGTTTCAAAATAAATTCTTGACCTCACGTTTAACTACGTCAAGTGATATTATTTATTCTGGCGAAGGTATAAAAGTGTCGTTGGTATTATGAAATATTCAGTTTATCGCCCACTTAGAGTTTAATGCGTGGCCTTGTGGTTTACAGGCAATTTTTCCAAGATTTTACTGCCACTTCGACTCCCTACTATGGTTGTGTGCCTTTAATAGGTGTAGTTATACATCATTCTTAAATATTCTATTTTACTTTGCAATTTATAAAAAAAATTCTACTTAAAGACACTTATACTTGAATCCATTATCCTAACTCCTATTAGTACAAATTCGAAAGTGACTTTATTTGTTTGTTTGTTACGCTTTTACGCCCTATCCACAGAACCTATCTTCATGAAATTGCATACACATAGGTTAGGGTACTAAAAAAGACATAGGCTATAAATCACACGGCCAAATTCACCCGCGTGATTTATAGATAAATAAATATTTTGGTAGACTTATCCAGATCCGGTTCCGAAAATATATCAGTTGAGGATGCGAAGAATTCGATGTCATAGAAGGCGACTTACGAAAATGCTAAATAAATCTTATGAACATCAAAGAGACTTCTCCAACCCATCTGCTTAACGTGGAGAGTGTAGTTCAAATCTTCTGAGTGCTCTGGCTAATATATGGCTCTGGTAGTACAGAAAGGATTGACCACCTGCAGTGGAGATTAACAAAGACCTGTTGATGATGATGATGATGAAGTGAAAGAATATTGAAAACAGTCTAGTTTTGGAGCGCAATTTATAGTTTTGTTAAGGTGAAAGAATTGAGACTTTGGCCTACACTCTCCATCCTGACCAGATGGATTGGAGAGGTCTCTTTGTTGTTTAATAAACAACAAAGAGACCTCTCCAATCTTCCACTTTCAAACTTTCTTCAATTTTGTTTGTGTCTCTTAAGTCACCTTCTACGACATCCGCCGGAAGACGTGGCGTTGTCCTATTATAATCTGCCGAGAACCATACGGCAAGTAAAACCACCCCGAGGTTTTAATTTACATCAGTCATAAAACAGAAGAAGGTCTAATGTTTTCTAATCGCAGGGTATCCGTCCACGTTCTCTCGTTTGTCTTTAAAAAAAGACAGACGAGGAAGCGCGTACATCCTCTGACAAGTAAGTAACAAACAGCTTTAAACGTTTCATTTGCCAAAAAAACACTAAATAGAATATTATGTACATAATATGAAATAAAATAAATTCTCGCAGAAGCAGTTGAAAAAATTGGAACAGGAATGTGCTCTTTAATAAAATTGGAAGTTAAATTGAAAGGTAGAAAGCAATGTTGAATCAACTCATTGAGCAGTACGTCAAAATTATACGCAGACGTATAAAACGGAGCGAAATAATGCATTGAGAAGGGTTGAGACTCCAAACATTGACGTAAAATTAAATTAAATAATATGTAGATGGACAGCGTGAAAAGTAAAAAAATTGCCGCTCCTGTAACAAATAAATAGGTAAAATAGTAGTTAAAATATATTTCTATTTCTTTTGTTGATCCCTCGGGAATCGTACTTTTCTCCAGGAAGAAAGGGAGCCTTTGTCCTTCTCTGTATTCCAGACAACGTGATTCATTAAATAGGACGAACAAACTCATTTTCGCATTTAAAGTATTCGTTGTAATTGGGACATTTCATTAAAATTGTAAAACAAAAAAATATTCTAATATTAGCGAAAATTGGTAGTTTTCTTCCTTATACAATTCTAATTCCAAGGCATTAATAAGTACTGAATTTTTTTAATGTAAATAGTTTCAAAATATACATACGGATAAATAGACAACAAATTGATGCTGTATGATATAATTTGTATCCTCTAACGCAAAAAGAGGGAAGGAAAGAAGGGAAGACCGCTCTGTGTGTGTGTCTGTCTGTAGCACCGTAGTTCTAAAACGGTTGATGCAGTTTGAATACGGTTTTTTTTTTGGAAGCACGTTTCATAGCCATGGCTTTTAGACATTTTATATTATTTACGATTGCTAATTTTATTTACGTGTTACTTTTTGCCGTACGGAACCTAATAAAATTTCAAAGAACCATAAAGAACTCAATTGCAGGGGTGGGCCGAGTGTGAGAATAATGCATTCTTCAAATTCGTTACTAGAATATGCTCCTGTAATGAAATCATACAATATAGAGATTGTTCGTCTATACTTACTATCTCTCTCACTCATCGTATTATTCCAAGCACACAGTCATTCTCTCATGAAACTTTTGATCCGAAATTTTCCTCTTTTTATAAATTCCCTGATGTATCAGTCGAAATGTAGTCTTGCATCCATTGTTTTTACGGACTACCCAGTTTATTCATTATTTACGTCCTGATGCGTTTCTTTGGATGATAGATGGAGAATAGTGCAAGTTCGTTCACATATTTTAGCTACACAAGCATGTTTCAGTACTTCAGTGCCAGCAAATGGGATATGGATTTCCGATACAGTATCACGTTACTTCTATTATTATTCTAATAATCTTCCATGCTGTTCAGGATAAAAGGAAAAACATAGAATTGACCAGCTGTTTTTCTTCCCGCGTATGCCGTAATAGCCGATCAAAGGATAGGGCGAAAATCTAAGGCATAACGTTAATAGCTAGCAATAGAGACGTGATTATGTGTATGTATGTATTCTGGTAATACTAACAAAAGATAATTAAGAAAGCATAGTCAGGTAAATACTTCTTTTTTGTCAGAGGACAGATATAATGACAAGTTATACGTAGGGAACTTTTACGCCAACTTTTTCATTGTATTTTCTTATGTTTTCGCGATTGTTAGACATTTAAATGTAATTATTTTAATACGGTTTTTATCGCGTTTATTACATTATTTATACACCTTACGTTTCGAGCACTTTACAGTGTTCGTGGTCGCAGGTAGACTAAGTTTGTTGTGCTATGGAAAGTCTTTTCAAAAAACAAAGTAGAAAGTTCCTTTATGCAAGTTCGTATTAAAACGTTATAATGCAAATAAAATAGGTATCTGTTAGATATAACATATATTCAAAAACAGTCAGTCAAAGTATCGAGCATAAGTCATAGCAAAGTTAAGTTAAATTACTCCAGCATAAGTCTAAGTGAAATTAACCTTTTGTCAAAGACAATATAATACTAACGTATAGACTGCCCACCTCATACAAAAATATTGGACCAAATTAATGTGGCGAAAAGTAGGCGAATGTGTGGCCAAGTATGGCGGTGCAGACTACCGCCATCTAGCATCGAGTGGCTGATTTAATCTGCGTTAGCCTAACACTTACTAAAACTGAGGTGTAATTATAAAATAAAAAGCTATAAATATTGTTCTAATTGTTTATAAGACACATTATGTGAATAATGCTTTTAAATTCTCATAATACGGAAGAAACAATGTTGTGTAGCAAGTGAGTAGCGACTAGCGCCATCTTTTGGAGTCTCTGAGGACAAATCGTACGATTAAGAGTCGCCTGGACGCGCATGTCTCCATACAAACGGAAAAAGGGAATTGTGGCAATATTTGATAATTTAGGAGTAAAATTAAGCATTTAATCAATTAATCTCATTATAATCTACGTACGTTCCTATACAGCTTGGTTAAAATACCAATGGTTTGAGAATTACAATCCTTTTCAATTTTGTATGGAAGTCTTGAGAGGCGTATAATTCTCAAACTATTGATAATTTAACCAAACTGTATAGGAACGTACGTAGATTATAATGAGATTAATTGATTGGATGTTTAATTTTGCTCTAAAATTGACAAATATTGCCATAATTCCCTTTTTCCGTTTGTATGGAGACTTGCGCGTCCAGGCGACTCTTAAGGCGTTGGGATCACATGCTATTGTTGACTTTTCAAGAAAAAGTCTTGACAATGGTATGTGTAGCCATCGCCTATTGAAAACTATACTTTTTTTTTTATGTCATAGGACGGCAAACGAGCAAGCGGGTCACCTGATGGGAAGTGATCACCGCTGCCCATGGACAACTGCAACACCAGAGGTGTCACAGGAGCGTTGCCGGCCTTTTATTTTTCTCTCTCCAGAGGGGAGAGGGCGATGGGCCTCCGGCTCTCTCACTCACCGAACGAAGCATAGTAGCGGTAAAGCTACTACTCAAACGTCGATTTTCTGTGAGAGTGTGGTACTTCCCCGGACGAGCCGGCCCATTCATGCTACTAGCAAAATGATTTCGCCGGTAGCGAGGCTCTACCACAACTAAAAGAAAACTACAACAACTTTTGAGAAAGAAACTAAAATATCGATATTTTAGTTTTACCAACTTAATTGGATAGTTTCAATTTCAAGTTTTAATATTATATCCTCCTTATATAATATCGATATATTTCAGTTTTACTAACATTGAAGTTAGATAGCTTTTAATTTAATTGTAGTTGTAGTCCGCTACCGCCGCGAGCGAAAGACGTGTTTGTTGTTAACCGCTCAATAATAATCAATTCTTGATCTTTATCTAATATAATGGAGTCTAAATGTAGAGGATGTGATACAGTCATATTCGATATTTCATACATGGAGTGTTCTAAAGAAGAGTGTATGAAGTTGTATCATCTGAAGTGTCTTGGAATAACCACGGAGGCGTTCGAACATCTTACACTCGAATCAAAGCAAAAATGGGTATGTCCAAAGTGTGTTTGTAGCAATCCAAAGAGGAATAACTCAGATACTCCCGTAAGAAGCTGTGTGAGCATTATGAATAAAACCTTTACACCTAATTATGTCAACATCGAACGCGGAAGTCGATTAAAACCGGCCGACACGTCTATTTCATACAATGAAATGAGAGTTCTGGATGAAATAAGGGAGCTTAGAGCTGAAGTGAACACGAAATTGAATCTTCAGTCCAATGCCTATGCGGAACTACGAGATCTTATTTTAAAGTCTGAGGCAGAGCGGCAAGAATTGCGAAAACAGCTGACGGATGCCCAAGATAAAGTCAAAAAAGTTGAGCAATTGGAAAGCCTGGTAAAGTCTCTGAACGAGAGAAATGAATATCTTGAAGCCTGTCTAGCACAGAAAAAAATGGACGATGCTTTAAATAAAATAAATGATTCGAACTCGTTAGCAAAAATGGTGTCGCATAGTCAAACGAAGGTAGGAGAAATAAAAAATAAGTGTGGGGCTACGAAATCAGCGAATAATATTCCAAACATAAAAATTCATGCTGTATCGACGTCCGATATTGATCTTCATTCTAAAAATATTGAACCGGATAGTAAAAATGTTGAAAATTTAACATCGTCGAATGAAGAGAGCTGGACAGACGTAACTAAAAGGAAAAACAAATATTCTAAAACGGAGGTTAGAAAAGGAGAATGTGCAAGTGTAATTGAGATCCAAGGTATTGAAAAGAAAAAATATCTGCACGTTTGGCGATTAGAGAAAGAAACGACAAGAGACAATATGGAAAAGTACGTAAAGAAAATCTGCGGTCAAGAAGTGGCTGTTAGAGTTGATAAAATTACTCCAAAAACAGAACGAGAATACGCATCATTTATGATCGGAGTTCCGGAAAGATATTACGAAAAACTTTGTCAAACTCACATATGGCCAATTAACGTAGAATTTTCAGAATGGGTATTTTTTCGAAGATCACACAGTAATACACGAAAATCGTCGTAAAACTTTTGAAATATATTACCAAAATGTGAGGGGGCTCAGAACAAAGTTAGGTAGTTTTTTTGGAGGGGTGGTTTCTTCCAATGCCGATTTATACGCCATCACTGAAACTGGTTGTAATGATTCCATTCAAGACGCAGAGTTGATACCACCTGGATATAAATTGGTACGTTGCGACCGGACGGACGGGCGAAAGCAGGGCGGAGCACTTCTCGTGGCCACACCGCGTTTTGAGCTGCGGAGCGTTCCATTACCCGACAACGTAAACATCGACGAACACACCTTTGAGATCGCTTGCGCTAAGGTGTATTTATGCGGTAGATTATTGTGTGTATGTTGCGTTGTGTACATTCCGCCGCACGGCAATGAAAAGGAATATATGCTGTTATTTAAAATAATCGAACAAATCTGTGTTAAATTCAATGAAGTTATTGTATTAGGCGATTTTAATTTATACTTTTGTTCCGATTCTATTGTTAATTATTATGAATATTTTATTACATATTGTGAATTCGTTCAGAGAAACAAATTGCAATAGCAAATTGTAAAGGTCGTTACTTAGACTTAGTTTTAACGTCAATAAAGGATGTGAGCGTGCGCCTCGCGAATAATCCAGTGGTGCCTGTGGATGAACTACACCCACCTCTCGAGGTGAGTATTTGTTTCGGCGACGGAACAAGGCGCGGCGCGGAGGCAGAGGCTCCGCGATTACATAATAATACTACAGTCAATACGCAGCATTTGCAATCGCAATTTAACTTCACTAAGGCTAACTTTAATTTACTATATTCCCGTATAGCGCACATAGACTGGAGTCCTATTTATAAGTCACGCAAGGTAGAATCAATAGTAAATTTATTTTATGAAATTTTAAATAATGTATTTATTGACTGTGTTCCCATTAAAAAGCGAAAGGGTGTAAACTCGAGGTACAATTACCCCGAGTAGTACAAGTCAGATTTGATTCGCGACATAAAAGCAAAGGCTTTGCATCATAAGCGATTTAAGGAAAGTAAGTCCCAGGTTGACTATGAGAAATTCGCTCAGCACAGGGCTCGCGTAAAAAACAAAATTACATTAGCGGAAGAACAGTTTCGTGATCGGATGCAAAATCTCTTAGCTGAGGACCCTAAATCCTTTTGGAGCTACATTCGTTCCAAAAAGGGTTCAAGGTCGTCGCAAATGATTTTAAAAGATGATTTAGAGATGTCAGAAGAACAGTGTTGTGAGGAGTTTGCGAGCTATTTCCACTCAGTTTATAGCACAGGCAAGCCGCAACTAGACGTGAATGTCGCCATAGAGGAGGCGGGCGGTATAAATGAGTCCGCGCGTGTCCACCTGGACCGCCTGCAGCTTACTGACGTCACCCAGGCACTGGCTAATCTGAAACCGAAGCGGTCGGCCGGACCAGATGGAATCCCGGCGTTTTTGTTTAGGGACTGTAGATCTGTATTGGCAAAACCTTTGCTATATATATTTAATGCATGTTTGCAATCCGCGACTTTTCCAGAAGCCTGGAAACTAACACGCGTAGTACCAGTTCCCAAGGAAAGTTCAAGCCGGAGGGTGGAGCAGTTTAGACCAGTGGCTGTATTGAGTACTCCAGCCAAAGTATTTGACTCAGCTATACAGAAAAGTATATTCGGACAGGTAAGCTCCCAAATCTCTGAGGCACAGCACGGCTTTCGGCCGGGCCGAAGTACAACAAGCAACCTACTGAACCACATGGCTCGAGTCTTACCTGCAGTTGATGAAGGAAAACAGTTAGATGTCGCGTATTTCGACTATCGCAAAGCCTTCGATATCGTGGACAATGACGTGCTGTTGAAAAAATTGGCGGGGGTCGGCTGTACGCCTCACCTGTTAGCCTTCCTAGCCAGTTACATGGAAGATAGACAGCAGTATGTGGAGTACGCTGGATGCCGTTCACTGCCGTATTTTGTGAGATCTGGGGTAAGTCAGGGATCCAATATGGGTCCCCTGCAATTCGTCATCATGATCAATGATTTACCTAAAATCATTCAGCACGCTGACTGTCTTCTGTTTGCGGATGACCTCAAGTTATCCCTTACTGTGAATGAGGCGGGGGACTGCAATAGGATGCAGGAGGATATCGACAGGGTAGTGGCATGGGCTCAGGACAACAAACTCCAGTTTAACACTTCTAAGTGTCTTACAATAACGTTCACAAAGAAACAGAAACCTGTACACTATGAATATAAAGTGGAAGACGTTACCATGAAGAGAGTTACAGAGGTGAAAGACTTAGGTGTTAAGTTTTCAGCAGACCTGTCGTTTAAAGAACACATTAGCCATACAGTAAAACAAGCATTTCGAAATCTGGGATTTGTACTTCGTCAGGTAAATGGTTTCACGAATATAATGGCTATTATCTCTTTGTATAATGCGTTGGTAAGGAGTCACTTAGAGAGCAATGCGGTCATCTGGGCTCCACATGAAACTAAATATAGACTCATGGTGGAGCGTATTCAGAACAAGTTTGCTAGGTATTTGTATAAGAGGCTTTACGGCGTCTATCCGTTCTACCCGTTAATGTATCCTACCCTATTTGTCCTGGGTATGGTGGGATATACGGAATTAGGGGTGCGGAGGGACTTAGCAACTGACTTCTTACATATTTAAATTGATACGTGGAAAAGTGAGTCTTTCAGAGCTGCTATGTTTCGTGTACTTAAGCGTCCCTAATGGCTACGTGAGCCGCCGCCGCCGCCCGCCGCTGCTAGCGGTGCCTCGCGCGCGCACCGAGCTCCAGCGCAGCGCGCCATTCACGCGAGCGCTGCGCACGCTCAATCTTATAGCTGAGAGAGTAGACCTCTTTTCTTGTTCTCTGAACGAATTCACGAATATAGCTTTATATATTTTATGTTACATTATTTAATGCAATTGCTGTTCCATCGTATTGGTTATAAACTGTAAAGATAGAATTATGTTAAGATATATAATAAATAAATAAATAAATAAATTTTCAATATATCCTCCTTATATGATCAAATTCATAAAACAAAGAAGTTTAAATCATAGGAGTTAATTACAATAGCGTGTTTGAAATCTTTTGAAAATTATAATATATAATGACTAAAAACTAATTAAGGTATACCTATAAATTAAAAATAACTAAACATAAAAAAACCTAACTAAAAAGAAAATTAAATACTTAAAAATATATTTACAAAACATATATCTCAGATTTCGAGACTTACAATATCAAATGCGAAGTGTTATGAACCTCTGAAGTTATTTGTTGATCCATTCCCAGTGTCACGTAACTCACTCGCAAATGGTGGAAACTTGTGTAATTTCCACAACTTTTTGGGTGTTGCTCTTTATTATTACTCCACATCTGGGCGTTTAGAAAATATAATCAAGTTTTTGTTTATACTGAGTTGGTAATCGCTTTAGTTGTGTTACTTGTTGGATTGAGTTTTGTAGAAGTCACTGAGCTGTAGTAAGTGTTTATTTTTGTCAAACTCCGTTACAATTTTCAGTTGATACACATTGTGTAATAAAATTTTAACTGTTATTTTTTCTTGGTGTAAAAAGGTCTTGTCATATGTTTACACCTACATAAAAGTATCTCAAATAGGCTCAGAACTACTACTGATGACAGCTACTGAACTTACAAAACGAGATTCGTCATTGCCGAGCGAGAGAAACAAGCAAAAGTCTTCAAGTTGGGGAGAAACACATTTTTTTGTATATATACATGTATGTATGTAGAGATGTTTGATCCGTGATAACTTTCAAACCGGTGCAAATACGATGAATTAAAAACGCATGTGGGCAAACGCAATATGTAACAGGATTTTTGAATCTATGCTCTCGAGGTCAAGTTCATAACGATCTACTAGTTAGATGTCATTAGAATATGAAAATTTTAAGGTTCAGTATCCGAACGCATAACTTTTTTTGGTATAAAAGTGGTTTTGCATAAAGGTTTGTTACGCATAAATTTTCCATACAAATTTTATGCGTCACATACCTTTATGCGAAATATTTTTATGCGAAACAACTTTTATACCAAAAAAAATTATGCGTTCGGATAGTGAACCAAATTTTAATCATCTTTCTATCAGCTGACCATATTCCAGGTTGCCTCCTCAGGTAAATAGCAAAGGATCGACGTCAGATACTACGGCGAAAATTACGCATTCGTTACGCAGTGTCATCCTTCCTTATTGATCATCTGGCGACAACTATTTCTACAAAATTCTAACAAACAACAAAACTGCTAGTTAGAAAATACTCCTGAAAGCTTTTCACAGAAAACTTTTGAGGTGCAAACTGAATTCCCTAACAAGCTGACGACACGAAAAGTTGCAACGCGAGTTTTAAATCTCGTTTACAGTTACTACTTTTTTGTTTGACTAACATAACAAACAATATAAAATGTTGTCATAACAATCAAAAAAAGGACCCTGGATGCAGAAATACTACAGATAAAGATTCAAAGATTTTATTCTTATTAAAGATTTTACTTAGAAGTATAATTTACTTAGAAATATGTTAATATTATTAATAAGTGTTCAAAAGCTACAGACTACTAGCGTTTTGGAATCAACCACTGCAGAGAAGAAACAACTGGGAACATAATCTATACATATATTAAAACAATAAAAATATTTTGTCTGTACATTTAGTATTTTTGACTCAAATGGATAGAGGGACACATAAAAAGAATAAAAGAAAGCAAAAATTTTTTTTTAATTTCTTGTCTGTCTGTCGGTCTGTATGTATGATCACGTTTATCTCCGGAAATATTGGACGGATTTGAATGAATTTTTTTTGCTATATAGCTAAAGCCGTGGCAACATATAACGTAGAAATGATTTTGAAAAAAGGAAACACCCGATGCAGCATCATAATAGTCCAACTGAACTATAAGAAATATAAAAGTGAAGCCTTAGAAAAATTTGTTACACCTGATGAGCATTTTTGTAGAGGTATAAAAATCTGAGATTTGGAACACCTCTTACAGAACCATAATGGTCCAGGTTTTCACCTCAAAGTTTGGTGAAGTAGCGCAAGCTCACTTGGAGCTAGCTACGATAAGAAGAAGACTATATAGCTAACTATATAGTCTTCTTCTTATCGTGTCGGTGGCTCAAAAAGTCTAAAAGAATCCTATATTTTATCCATCCAGTATTTAGCAGCAGCCAATGCAATGCCATACAATTTTATAACACTGCTACAAGTATTTTCTTATGAATGTTTAGTTCGTATTAAGGTATACGCTGGAGTCAAACGCGGCAGCGTGTCAAGCCAAAGTTCAAGCAAAGGAACTGGCTAGCCAGCGTCGAGTGTAATTACACGAACCACTTGGTGCCACTTTTGACCCTTCTATAACTCAAAACCTCTTTAACGTAAACACATAAAACTACGTGTGTTTAATTATGTCTATGAGGACATCTAGAAGTCCAAATTTCATGAAGTAGCATTCAGCTCTAACGGTTATAAAGATATGAAGGTCAAAAAGTCGTAAATTTTCCTATTGACTGACTGACATATAGTACCTAAACCTAACCTACTTCCAGATGACCTAGAAGGATGAAATTTGAAATCCAGCTCGGCAATTGTGTGTAAGCGTAGGAAAAAATCTGAAAAAAAAAAATAAGTGGAATACCCATACATTTTTTTTAATTGTAGATTTGTAACCATTACAAGCAGATATTTGAAACTATCCCAATATAGTTATGTATTATTATATTTTCTATATAACAGAAATATAAAAATACAGTTAAATCAGAAAATAAGTGGGCACCACTTATTTTCTGATTTAACTGTATTTTTCTGTATTTTTCTGTATTTTCTGTATTTTTCATACAAAAAACTTGTAATACGCGCTAAACAACCGGCCAACGGTGTGTCGTCGGCGGCGCGGCACCTATACACAGAAAGAATGTACAAACTTATCTTTACAAAAAGTAATGATTTATCAGAAATAAAAAATATAATTTTATAAAATGTCTGATGTATCGAAAACTGGCCAAGTCAAATCTAACTTACTACCTACCATAGAACTTGGCACTCATTTAGATCTCAATTCTTTTTGCGGCGAAGCCCACAGCCAAGCATAATTTTTGTATTGAACTTGGCTCTCCTTTTTTACATTTATGTTTTTGGTGGGATAAAGTCCATGCGAGGGGTTGTCATTGTGTTATGGTTTATTGTTGAAAAAAATAAAATATATTTTTCTTCCAACTACGCTGCAATTCTATCATAACTGCACTACATATCCAGCACAAAGCGGAACTTTGCTGCACTAGAAGTAAAAAAAAAAAAAAAAAAGTGCAGTAAAGGATATCCATACATTTTTGCTGCTCTAGTGCAGCAAAAATGTATGGAAATCCTTTACTGCACTGTTTTGTTTTTTTAAATCGAGGACAATAGTTGTCACCTGTCATAAAGAAGGTTGGCCAACCTAACAGCCGTATGGAGTTAACAAAGGGACGTGTGTATTGCCTTGCCTAAAAAAAATACTGGCCATAAAGAAAAAAATCGGGAATGTGAACAAAAAATTTTTAACTATTGTAATTTGTCTTTAGTTTTATTTTTCAACTACTTTTATTGCAGTAGTTGAAAGAAAAGGAGATTATGCACCTCGCATTAAGTAAGTTAAATTGCACTCGTGCAGCAATAACTTACTTTCTGCTCAGTGCAACAATCTACTATTTCTTCCAACTACGCTGCAAATCTATCATAACTGCACTACATATGCAGCACAAAGCGGAACTTTGCTGCACTAGAGCAGCAAAAATGTATGAAAATCCATTACTGCACTGTTTAGTTTCTTTTTTTTTTTTTATCGCGGGAGCATAAGTGTCACATGTTACAAAAAGGTTGGCCAACATGACGGCCGTTTGGATTAAATAGTTAACATGTGAAGAGACGCGTGTATTGCTTAGCCGAAATAAAAAATACTGGCCATAAAGAAAAAAAGGCGGGAATGTTAACAAATAAATTTCACAAAAAAATATATATCTGAGTGCGAATGAGCGTGCAGTTGCTTACACAAACTACGAAGAAGATACTATTACTGTTGCTTACATTTTATAGGCACGTAATTTGGAAAAAATGGAATCATCAAGTGATACGGATATTTCTTTAACGCCAGACACAATTCGAAACGAAGCGAAAAACGTTATAGAAAACCTATTGCCGCAAAAGTCCCGCATAAAATACATGAAAGCGTATGAGAACTTTATTGAATGGAAAAATATTCATAAAGCGAAGTCGTTTTCGGAAAGCGAATTATTGGCTTATTTTAGTGAGCTTTATTTTTCACCTACTCGTCTTGGAGTAGTTGAAAGAAAAGCAGATTATGCACCTCGCAATAAGTAAGTTACATTGCACTCGTGCTTTTTAGAGCCCTCGCTGGCGCTCGGGCTCCAAATAATCACTCGTGCAGTTATAACTTACTTTCTGCTCAGTGCAACAATCTACTATTATTACAGTCTTCATAAACCGATTAAAGCTTGGAACATTTTTTTTTCTTATACTAAAATCTGTATAAAGGATTAAATTTATGCAATTAAATTGAAATCATCGTAGTGAAGACGCAAAAAGACAAATTATGCTTTGGTCAAAAATAATTGGCAAATGTCAACTTAGTCTACCTGCCCACAAACACTATCAATTGTTCGAAACGTTTGGTGTGAAATCCGTAACAAAGAAATTTTATTTAAATGTGTAACAATTTGAGAAACATTAGAAAATACCTCCTGCACATTTATGCTGTGCCGTACCGGGTAGTCTTAATACAGTTCAGAATCTTGGCTGTGAAATAAAGGCTGTGAACGCTCGCTTTGGCAGTAATCCGTTGAGATCTATAGAGAACGGAGCTAAAATTGCATCACATACATCGAACACGAATTAATGATATGTTAGTAAACAAAATAGCATCCTTCGGCAACAGGCAAGACAAGGAAATCGATCGCCGCATCGAAATTGCCTGGAGGAGCTTCGGGTCCATGAAGGCGCTAATGAAGGGCGACCTTCCATTGTGTCTAAAGCGCAAACTCCTTGTCATGTGTATCCTGCCCATTCTCACCTATGGTGGCCAGACGTGGTCGTAGAATAGACAGGGAGAAATACCGAACTACGCTCCAAAACTAGGGTTGTCGATGTAGGCGTCAAGTCGGCCAGACTCAAATGCAACAGGGCCGGGCATGTCTGCCGCATGCACACAGATAGATGGGCCCGATAATTGACCATGTGGGTTCCTGATGGACCTAGGCGTAGTGGTAGGCCGAAGACGAGATGGCGCGATGAAATCTATAGGTTCTTGGGAGGTTGGCAGCAAGCTACATTGGATAGGGATCAGTGGGGAAAAGAAGGGGAGGCCTTTACCCAGCAGTGGGACACAAAAGCAGGCTAAAAAAAAAAGAAAAAAATGTATGATATTGGTTAATAAGTATGTTATAACGTACGTATATAACATACTAATAAACCTATTACATTAAATTAGTTATTAAATTAACCGTTGTGGGGTAGCTTTTCTCATAAAGCTTTGAAACATTTAGGAAGTGCGAATGGGTGTCGACTCATAGTGCCAATATAGTTCAGAAACTTGGCACACTATGAAACGCTGTGAACGATCGCTTTGATAGTAATATGTGGAGATGTATTTGGATTGGAGGGAAAATTGCTTTTGACTCTCAGAGACAATCGAGCTATATTTGGTGCACAATCTCGCACCGTAGCAGACACGATTTTCCTGATAAATTATGGAAATCATTATTTGCAGTCAAAAGGCAAAGCCAAGGCTAAAAAGAGATGATTTTAACTCAATTTAAAGCTTTTATACGCTCGTATCACTACATAGTATAAAACAAAGTAGCTTCCCGATATTTGTATGTCTCTATGTATGCTTACATCTTTAAAACTACGCGACGGATTTTGATGCGGTTTTTTAGGGTTCTTTAGTTTAGGTATAGATAAAGTAATTCAAGAGGAAAGTAAATGTTTATACTTTAAACATTCCCGGGCATAGCCGGGATGAGGGAGGTAGGCTTTCTGCTACACTTCATCATCATCATCATCAGGTCTTTTATAGTC